>JAUMHF010000021.1:6729196-6749914 GCA_032359275.1 Microctenopoma steveboyesi
AAAGTAAAGTAAAGTTTCTGTGACACCATTCATCGCCCTCATTTAATACATTGGCATTATCGTGTTGAGATTTCAAATTGAGCCTGGGCCATGAAGAACAACCTCAACTCAAAAGTATACAGTACACTGTACATACTTTTGTGTGCCACTCAGTCATCACATATTAATTGGCTCTCTACTGTCAAATGGCTGCAACCACAATAAGCAAAGAATACCTCACTACTAGGGTTATAACATGTTGAAGTAAGTCAAACAGACATTGATATTATTGATATTGGGGTATCACTTTACTAACTTGCTGTTTGCTGAGTGACTGATTTCTAGAATGGATTCATAACCCGTGCTCTTACCCGTGCTCCATGTCTATTTCATGTCCCAACAGAAACTTTTGGGGAACTCCCTGCTGAAGCTAGAGGGTGATGACCGTTTGGACATCAACTGCACTTTGCCTCTCACTGACCAGGTACAAGGAATGCAACTTGTAGCCTACTGAGCCAGCTTTCGTTTGGGCAGTTCCTCTGACTGCTTCATCAATCTTTTCCACCAGCTAAACCCTCTCGATTCTCCCTTTCCTTTCTTTCAGATTGTGCTGGTCGGCTCTGAGGAGGGTTTGTATGCTCTAAACGTCATAAAGAACTCTCTGACCCATATCCCCGGGATGACCTCAGTCTTTCAGATCCAGATCTTGAAAGACCTTGATAAGCTGTTAATGATCACTGGTCAGTACATCAGACTATAATCTTAAGTCCTGCATATTAAATATCGTTCAAAGTCATTTTTAATTGTGCTATGTCGGTGTAAAATGCCATGTTACACAGATTGGTTCATATATTCACATTCTCCTCCAGGAGAGGACAGGGCCCTCTGTCTGGTGGAGATCAAGAAGGTGAAACAGTCTCTGTCACAGTCTCATCTCCCAGCTCAGCCCGACCTTAACCCTTTTATCTTTGAAACTGTCAAGGGATGCCACCTCTTCTCCTCTGGAAAGGTGAGTGAAGTTGTTGTTACTTAAACAGAACAGAATCGCTGCTACTTAGTCCGAGTTAATGAGCAGAACCTCACAGTAATAACCTAGCAGTTAGCCGTCCTGATTGCACAATTGTTCTTTCTTTACAGATTGATAATGGGATCTGTATTTGTGCTGCTATGCCCAATAAGATTACAATTCTGCGACATAATGAAAGCCTCAACAAGTTCTGCATCAGAAAGGTGAGTGGGCCTTAGACACTGGCAGATTATACGAAACTCTGTTTAGCTTTAGCTTCGAGTAGTGGGTTTGAGAAAGTGTCACTTTCTAGAGCGACACTTTCTCACTTGCAAACGCAAGCTGTTAACATTGTGTTTATATTTGCAGGAGATTGAGACTTCAGAGCCTTGCAGCTGCATCCATTTCACTGGCTACAGCATCGTTATTGGCACCAACAAGTTCTATGAGATTGAGATGAAGCAATATGTGCTGGAAGGTAGGTCTAATTTAGTTTTTTAGATTTCTCACTGAGCAGATGGTGTTGTAAACAAGTCTACACAAGTGTGATTCTGTCACCGCAAGGTATCGACATTCTCGCCTCTTTTTACAGAGTTCCTCGATAAAAATGACGTCACGTTAGCTTCGGCCGTATTCGCTGCATCCTCCCACAGCTTCCCCATCTCCATCATCCAGGTCACCACGGCTCCACAGAAGGATGAATACCTGCTCTGTTTCCACGGTTTGACGTTTATTTTCTGTCTGTGTGGGCACGTGTGTGTGTGTGTGTGTGAGGCTGAGCTTTTTAAAACATGCGCCAGTAAGGGAACCTAAATGGTTCTATAATCGGAGAAGGATTTTTGTTGCTGTTGTTTCAATTTATGTTTCCAAAAGCAACTCTGTTTTATAGCTGACATCTTTTTACTTGCAGAGTTTGGTGTGTTTGTGGACGCATACGGCCGCAGGAGTAGAACTGATGATATCAAATGGAGCCGTCTGCCTCTGTCGTTTGGTTAGTGGAAATCAGAATTTCTTCAATATCCATTTCAAAATGTGCTGTGTCTTATTTAGTGCTCACTGTCTCATACACGTGTCAGCATATAGAGAACCCTACCTGTTCGTGACCTACTTCAACTCTCTGGACGTTATTGAAATTCAGGGACATGCTGCGCTTGGGTAAGATTGCCTTCTAATTTGTTTTTCATCATCATTATTATTTATACTTTGTGTCATTGTATATTGTAGTGAGTAAAATGTGCCTGCACTCATGCCTCCACAGTAATTGTCCATTGTAGTCAGGGCTGTTGTAAAGGATACAGTTTGTCTGTCCCCAGGCCTCACTCATATGCACACCTGGATATACCGAACCCGCGCTACCTTGGCCCTGCCATCTCATCTGGCGCCATCTACCTGGCCTCTTCCTACCAGAACAAACTTCGAGTCATCTGCTGCAAGGGTAACCTGGTGCAGAGCCAAGAGGGTGGAGGCGACCTGCAGCGGAATGGCTCTGGACGCAGGTACAGACGTACACACGGACTATTTGTTAAACCTGCCACAGCTCACAATAACATGCTCAGATTTTCACACGGTAGCTGATAAAATCTCAATTCTGCGTTTTGGGATAGTCCCCTGTTAAAAATCCACATCACCCTTCTGTTTGTCTGAAATCTCATTTTTATTTCTCTTCATTCCACTGAGGACAAAGACGTGTGTCCTATTCATTTAATTCTTCATTTCTGATTTTGTTTTGTTAATTGATCATCTTACTTAGTTTTTTTTTGTTGAGGTTTGGTCTCTTCTACTACACAGAGACCAAAGAGTAGGTCTCAAACAACCTGCACTTCCTCACTTCAGGAACACTGGTGTTAATGACGGGTCTTGACTGGCTGGTACTGAGGGCACAGGTTGGCATCCACGTGTGGTGATGAGTAAATTGTGTCCTAAGAGAATTGTGTAATTTAAATTAATTAAAACAGAAGAGTAACAAGTTCATTTTGTTCTTTGCAGGAGGAAGAGTTCATTTTTTATCTGTAGTAAATCATAAGACATTTCCAAAGTAAAATTAAAAAATGTGTCCTGTCAAATGTAGTAGAAATTTTTTTTAATAAAGACTGACCTCCTCCTTTTATGTACTGAGACTGGTCTATTACAATTAGAAGCCGACTAGCATCTGTGCTGAATTCAGAACAGCTATTCCAGTTTCTTAATTATAACACTAAATGAAGTAGTTGCGTTCAATCACTTGTACTTATAGAAGCAGCAAGGAACTACAGGTTCCAATTAGTTTGATTGTGAGCACATCGTCTTCACATTATTTATTGACCAACCTGACTCTCACAGCGCCAATCAAAGCCCTTGACCCAGTATACAAAGTAAATTTTCCTTTGACCAATGCTCCCTGCTCGTCTTTTTTGCCTCGGTTGCTCCCTGACAGCCCTAATAAGCGTGGGCCTCCTTCCTACAACGAGCACATCTCTAAAAGACTGGCAGCCAATCCCCTAGTTCACGGAGACCCTGGCACACCTCACCGCTACAGAGAGGCCCGTACAGAGTTCCGACGAGACAAGTCCCCCAGCCGGCCACTGGAAAGAGAGAAGTCTCCAGGCAGGATGCTGGAGAGTCGGATCGTGGGGTCTCCTGGCAGGGCAATGGCTGATCCCCGGTTAGAGTGCTCCCCTGGCAGAGCCATGGCAGACCCTCGAATGGATCGCTCTCCAGGGCGAATGATGGACGTTCGTAGAGAGAGATCTCCTGGACGATTTGCTGAGCGCCAGCGGCTTCACACTGGTTCTGGACGCACACCCATAAACCCTGTAAACAAGGTTTGTTCTTCTGTAGGAGCCGTTTAATATGAAACTTAATCTAAAGTAGAAAACACGTGTGGTTTCATAAATGGTTATGTGCTGAACATACCTAGTGTCTCCCCTAGTTGCCTGGCAACTGGAGTGCGATTAAAAAATGCATCTAGTCCTTTTTACTGTTTAGTTTATGTTCTGATTAAACACATGAGATATGATATATTTATTTTTTAAGGCTTTTGTGCAGGCTAGCTGTTTCCCCCTACGTTAGGTCTTTACACTGCAGCTATTCAGCATAAAGACACAAAAACAAACTATTACTTTAACTACTCCCCAGTGTCTGCACACAACTGTAATGTTCCTCTTTATAATTTTGGCATATATTTTAGTTTTGATTTAAATGTATCATAGTCAAAACTGTCCTGTTTTACTGATTTTTATCTTGCAGGTATGGGACCAATCATCTGTTTGAGGCGGCAGAGCCACAGTCCCAGAGATGGAGGAAGTGATCTTCGGAAAGGGAAAGGAGCAGAGAACCAGTGAGAATGTCACCAACTCATGATGTAACACTGCCACACATCTGTTTTGCCTGACATTTAAGCTGAAAAATAAAACCCACAGAGGAAAACAGCGGTAGCAGTCAGAAGAGTCCCAAGAGACGAGGAGAGAATAAATAGATGTCATTAGAATCACTGATCTGACCCAAGTGAATAAAGGTCAACAGAATGCCATATTAACAACTGGACCGGGGTCTTTTTTGCATCTTATTTGAGCATGTGCTCTATACTCTAAAAAGTGAATAGTAATCTCTCCATTTAAGACCTGACTCGGTGGGTTTTACTAGCTCCGCTTACCTCGAGACAATAGTGACTGTAATAGATAAGCACAGCCGTAGCAACTATCTTACAAGTCAAGGCCTAAAAATATACAAAGTCAGTCACTAGTGAATATGGTTCACTTATTATAGCATTACTACAGCTGGCTTCTCCTGCTCTCACCTCTGTCTGCTGTAGCCACCGACAGTGTTGTATTTCTGGATCCATCCGTGCTCTGACATGTCATCACACAATAATTGTCAGCTAGTTACAATCATCCTCTGCTAACCTGGGTCTCCTGCTGGGGCTCTGGTTGCTTACGGTGACATGGCAGGAGCACAAGTACATTTAAATAAAATCGGAAGAAACCCCTCATGCCCCGTAGAACCACACACCTGATGATTGTCCGCCGTCATTTAGGTCAACACTAAAACTGCACTACCCACAATCCCCAGCAGCGATGGAGCAGGACATTTCTAATACTTCAGAATGCTATCTGACTGTAAATAGACGAGACATAATTTTATATATATTGAGAAGGAATTTCAAGGCTGGATAAGCCATGTCTATTTTTGTTAAAGAAAGAATATGTGATTATGTGTTCTCTTGAATGTCCAATAAGTATTCTTTTATTATGTCTAAAAGTCCTATCAAGTGAGTGATTGTATCTGGATCCACCTCGTGTATGCACTTCCATCTGTCAAAGGCAAAACCTCAGTGCTGAAGCTATATGACGAGGCAAAAAAAAAAAAAAATCATGTTTGAAGCTTACAACATAGTACCTGAGCATTTCTTTTTGTACACTGTCCCTAAGTATTGTATATAACCCAAAACTGTTGAAAGTGGAGATGAAAATATTCATTTTTCTCGATTTGTAAAAGGCATGGATATGTATATCTGAAATGAAACGAAGTGTTGTCTTCTGCTTCTGCCTCATTTGGGTTATATTTTTAACAAAGCACATGAATAACATATCCTTTTTTTTCTTGCACAGTGAATTCATGTGATATATATTTTTTTTATATTAAGGCAAGTTAATTGCCCAGTCAAACTTCAAGACTCCAAAATCCATCCAAATTTTCTCTACTTTGGCTCTCATTGCTAAAGTATGAGCCCTTTCACTAGAATAAGCAGATTTTATCTCTATTTATTAATTATATTTTTAGTCATGATTTTGGATGCCTTGCTTTAACTTGCCCAGCGTGTCTGTGAACAGTGGGTCGCTCAGATGGGGGCGAATGTTTCTGAATCCACTACAGTGCTTCTGAGTCGTTAAAAAAAAACATCTTTCTGAATGTACGTAAGCCAAGAAGACTGGACTGATTCATTGGTCACAAATGTTCATGAAAAAGCACCCAATGCTACAGATTGCACAGGTTTTCTACTGGTCACTATATGAAGGGGTTTTTCATCTGATTCGACTTAGTTTGAATTAGTTTTTCTTTTCACATGATCCTGAATCATAATGCTGTAACGCTGGATATGATATTGATGTCTGCTAACAAATGTTTTAATAGCTTTCCCTGTAGAGATTTTGTCACAGAATATTAAATATTATAACCATTGTCTTTTACTTTTTGCCTTATTATGTTGTCCTTATGTTTCTATTGAAGATGGACCGTTTCCTTGACTCCTTATTCACTCCAAGAGAAAATCTGAAGCTAATTTCTCTGCCATCTTTCCCTCACCAAATCATACTTGAGACTGAAATGAAATGACCATTTGTCCATGTCCATTGTGCTAAAAGAGGTTAGTCTATTTTTGGGTATCTGATCCCAGCGCTCAGACAATGCGACAATGGCCCACAACTCCAGCCACAGTAGCTGCAGTGACTGCTCGGATAAGAAACCGAGAGCTGAGCTGAGGGAGAGGTTTTTAACAATAGCGTTAATAATAACAGCACAGTGACGTCCCCGCGCGCTGTGCTGTGAGACGACACCACTGACATATTCCGCATAGTGTTCGACACTGAGTGGACTGAGCGCAGGGAGCTTTCAGCGCGTCTCTCTCTGTGGGTCACACGCCCATGGCCTCACCTCCTAACCCCCAGCCCACTGAGCTCATTTTCACACACTGTCACTTTTTGGGACTTGGGGTTGGGGGGGGGGCATGTTAATGGTGCAGAGACACAGCACATTGTAAGGATGTGTCCCTGCCACACTTGAGTATGTCACACTTACTGCTGTTGACATCAGTGAGTGTTAAATTGTTATGAGCTCTTTAGTGAGGGAGAGTTGTGCAAAAGGCAAATAGAAAACCGTCTTGGCAAACAGCGTTTCACTTTTCGTGACTTTTATTTTCTTTCATTTTAAGCTGTCATGTAATATTTTGAACATTGAGTTCAGTTGCAGATTGTCCGAATGTTGAAACCTGAGGAACTTTGTCTTTGGGGATCAATAAAGAAGCTATCGTAGGATGAAAAGTATACCAAGAAGGTGCCAAACATTTCCTGGACATGTCAGACTAATGGTATAACGGTCAGCGAGTGCATTTAAGTTCATTGTGCCTTGGTTATTGCCAGTGAAAGTTACACCACTGCCAGTGAAGGAGCATGAGAGAAGTGTGACTGAGGTTGGTTCTGACACAGGCGTGACAAATCAATACATTAAACTAACTGAGCTGGTGATTTTCACACAGTGTCATGTGTTTTACAGAGCGAGCATTAAAAAATGATCAGTGGTGATCACAGCTCAAGACCTAATGGATACAGCTAAATGGTCCTCTCAGTTTCTGTTAAAAGGTTTCAACATGCTGCTGTGAGGAATAGTGTAAAGGTCCGATGTGTAATCTCTGCCCCGGTAAGATCAGTTAGTGGTTTAGCTAATCTTAAGATTCAGTGATGCTATTTTTCCGTCATTTGCACCCTTTTTTTAATTAACCTGTAGATTTTAAAACCGCTCCTGTACGTCATTCTTTGCCTTTAAGATTTTTTTTTACAATATTATTTTATTACGTTGATGCTATTATTGTCTATAATTGAGGCATTTAAGACAGTGATTTGAGGACAGAGGACACTTTAAAGTGATTAAGTGCTTTAACCTTCGCTCTGCTCTTGATATTAATACCAGTTATTCCACTCTCTTCATCCAGTGTCAATCATGACAAAACTGACCGAGTGGCTCTTACACATGAGTGTGTGTGTGTGTGTGTGAACATTTTGTGAGCCCATAAAACTGTATGTGCTGTATGAAGCATCATTTACCTGCCACTTCCTAAAGAGGATATAGTTTATAAATATCGTCCAGTAGAGCTGAGGGTTGAGGCTACAAAAGGCCACCCACAATCTCCCCATTGTTCACTGCCTTTATTGTTAGTCCGACCTCCCAGCTGATCAGCCATGGTAAGTCCGTGTCCGTGTGCCGTTTGATGGGTTAGAGACAGGCTTGGTTTCTTGTCTTCAGGGATGCTACTTATTTACTAATCATTTGAATATGTCATGTCGTCTATATGTTAGGATTCAAATCTGTAGATATTATTTCATAAAGATAATAGAAAAGTATCCTGTGATATATTAATTTAGATTCCTACATACAAAATCAAACCATTATGAATGACAAGCAGTTTAATATTGCAAATGTTTGATTTTTATCTACTTTGCCGTGAAATAAAATTTTGTATTTGAATGTTTATTTCCAAGAAAATAATATATTGAAATTCGACGTCTCACACAGTCACTGCCCCCATATCACCTAATCAGTTAAGAATTTACTTACTAACCCATTCTCTGCCTTTTATTTCTGTTGATTAACACATAGCTTGTAGCCTCTGCTTTACCTCTTCTACTTTGTTTTTGGGCCAAAAGCCCCCTAAGAAAGCCAAGAAGAGGACAGCAGAGGGAGCCAACTCCAATGTATTTTCCATGTTTGAGCAGGCCCAGATCCAGGAATTTAAAGAGGTGAGAGCTTCTGAACCAATTTTCCTTTCCTCTTTTCCATTAGGCTGAATTAGGCTTGAGAATTGCGCAGATGGTTTCATGATACAGTGATTGTGTCTTGGCAGCAGCATACACAAAGGTCTCTTTATTTCGTCCTCCATCTCTGTCGTCCTCTGTTTTACCCTCTCTATTGTTCATCGTTGTAGTATGCCCACCTGTCTATTTTTTTGTCCCTAGCTTGACAGCAGTGATGCATGTGGTATGTTGGTATGAGGGTCCATGGTGCCCAAACATCCAGACTGTGTCATCAGTGATTAGCCTGCAGATAAATTATTGGGCATGCCCTGGATACCAGGCTAAATCCCAGGAGATTCGCAGGTTATAAATACTTAACGGTATTCCTCTTTAAAGATGCCACACAAAGTATTTTAGCAAAAAGGAGAATCAAAAGGTACGTAAGATGTCGAATTAAAGCATGTGGCTGAAATCCGTTTCCCTTGTGCTCTGACCCTTAGGCCTTCACTATCATGGACCAGAACAGAGATGGTTTCATCGACAAGAACGATCTAAGAGACACGTTTGCTGCTCTAGGTGTGTTCTTACTTTTACAGCATCTTAAAACATTCAGGTCTTGTTTGTCTATTTGCTATTTATCAGTTGGTATATTACCTGCAGAGTGGTTGAAGGTGAAGCTTTTTGTGGCTGAAAGGCTAGAACCACTATCGTCATAGATGGATCATTACTCGGCAACAATCAACAGCCACATTTTTTCAGTGACTCAATCAGCTCAGTCCACTTGGGCCTTATGTTCTGTTGAATGTCTGTTGCTCAGGACGTCTCAATGTGAAACAGGAGGAGATTGACGAGATGCTCAAAGAGGCTCCCGGCCCTATCAACTTCACCGTCTTTCTCACCATGTTTGGCGAGAAGCTGAAAGGTGAGGGCGCAGAGGTTGTAGGCGAAAATGTGAAGTCAACCCAGTAAGGGATTTCTAACGTCTGTTTCTTGCGTCTAGGTGCTGACCCAGAGGAGACTATCCTCAATGCGTTTAAAGTTTTTGACCCTGAGGGGAAAGGCGTGCTGAGGAAGGACTAGTACGTGGCTTAACACACTCACACAGTGTCAATTTGCAATATTAAAATTCATTGCAAGAAGGCTTATATAAGCCTTTACTCACAATTTGTGACTGCGTGTGAGTCCGACTGCAACGCTTCATCATAGTACAACTCCACCCTGACTAAGGCCGCCATTTCCTCCTGGTGTGAACTTGTGCATCATCTGATACAGTGTTATTTCTCCTTCCTGTGCAGCGTGACACAGATGCTAACAACACAAGCAGACCGATTCACTCCTGAAGAGGTACTTTGTGCAATAATTATCCTTCAATTACGGCCCATTGTTTGCGTGTGTGGGAGGACTCTAAAAAGCCGAGAGGCATGAGCGTCACCGTGACGATCACCATTTTAAAACATAAAACCCTCGGTGAATCAGCATCACACCTTTTCACACACTTTGTGTTATGTGTTTTTTTATGAAGGGCTAAAGCTGATAAAACTGGTGGTGATGATGATGATGATGATGATGATGATGATGATACCTGATTTCTGTTGTTGTTGTTAGATGGAGCAGATGTTTGCTGCCTTCCCTCCAGATGTGACAGGAAACCTGGACTATAAGAACCTGGTTCACATCATTACCCACGGAGAGGAAAAGGACCAGGAGTAAAGATGTTCGTCTACATCTTTGTCCAATAGAAAGTCGGTGTTATCCCAGTATATGGCTTTAAACTGTTGGCTGCATTGTTTCTGTACAGCACTAAATAACTACAGAATGTTTCCACATTCAGAGAATAAACCTTTCTTCCTCATCATTTTGTACAGACTAAAACCCACTTGTTTTTATGTCATGGAGAATATTTGTTAGGTCTGTGCATGTTCGTCTAATAAAAGTTTTCAAAGACCTTCCTGCTGTTTTGTTTGCATTTTTAAAACATTTTATCTGAAGGGAACCGATGACTATGCTGAATGACTTGTATTCCTGTGAGTGGTGCTACGGGATCATAGGATTATGGTTTGAACACATGCTTATAGGAGCTACTCTTTAATTCCATGTAAGGTAGTGCATGAGGGAACTGTGTGCAATGAGAAGTGTGGTTGGTGGTCCTCTAAAATCCCCCAGAGATCAATCAGCATATGTCATCTAAGGCATTTGTGTGGCACTATTTGTGAGTGTTTGTTTGCGTGCATGTGCGTGCTGGGTGTGTACAAAGAAATGTTTGGCTACTGAAACGGAGGGCTTTAGTGAGACAAACTCCTGTTGTTATTTTAGTGCCCTGATGATGCAAGGAGGGTAATGTGATACTGTGGATTATGGGTGACAGAAACACAAAAGGATTCCACCCCACTCTCACCTACCTCACTTGCCAGACTGTGGTGTGGTGAAAATCCCAGTTGTTGTTCCAGTGACACTAAAGAATGGCCTTCTGGGGAGGGGAGCTGCCAGCACACGGTTTCATGCAGTAATCAGTTATTTTATAGTATAGTGTGTCGATCTGGATTCCTCCAGACTTTATTTAGTGTATAGAAACATCTGTCAAAAATATAATTACATATAAATATATAATAGATTATGGTCAAACTTCATTTGATGCCAGAGTGCATGGCCTGGGCTCAGACTGACCTATTTCCTGTTCGGTTACAGACATTAGTAAGCATGATAACAGAAAACAAAACTGGATCCAGCGATGATTTCCACAGTTCGTTTGAAACTGTGAAACAACAGAAGTTTTTCTGAACTCTGCTCGTGTCGTTTGCACTCTTGATTTGGGAAGAGAACGTCACTCTGAAGGAGAAGGAGTTTAGTGCCATGAGATGATATTGTAGCTGTGTGTATTGATGCTACATAAATAAACTGAAATATAATAATTATTATTGTTAATAATAACACATGCACATAAACATACATACATACACTAGATTGCCTGTAAGCCTCCAGCTGCCCACTTCCTGCTTACATCTCCTTCTTTACTCCAATTTGATATTACAGCTGTTTCATTGTACTTATAATTATTTGAATTTATAAATATGTATTATTATATTTATTTATAAATCACTTATTTATAAACCTTCTCACTGGAAGTCTTTCTATAATGGCCTGGTAGCTCAATGGGTTAAGGGTCAGACTAGGATGCAGAAGGTTGCAGGTTCAAAAACCCTGTCTGACTCCTAGTTCATCCCCTACCAAGTGTGTCCCTAAACTACTCATATGCTAATATTAGTCATTTTCCTTTGTACTGCAAAAAAGCACATCAAAATGATTATTGTTTGGCGTCCCTCACTTAATCTAAACTGGAGATTAGGTAAACAAAATGAGCATCCAGATTTACAAACAAATCACAAATTCTAGGCCCGGTGAATATAAAATAAAATAAATAAAATCGACCGGCTAGGGCCAGGGATGTGTGCTATTATATTTATTTAAAAAATATTCAGTACTTTTTAAGTAATTTACATTTATCCAGTTATGGCTCCAAAGATTGTCAAAAATGACTTTTTGGACCTGTGCTCTCATCATGATCCTGTGTTGTCATACTTTGTCCTAGAAACGTGATTGAAATTTTAAACGAGACTAGACACTTTCAGCCTTGTGCCTGTAAAACAGTATGTTGATATCTAGTGTAGTTTTTGAGTTACTAAAATTTAGGTTTGAAAAAGCTGTGAAAATATTTGCATTTTCTCAATAGGTGTGTATTGCGTGGCATAGAGCGTGTGACGTCACGCCCGCTGTAGCGTACAATAATTATTTCTCTCTGCCGTTTTTCTTCTATCCTTCGTCTCTCCTTCAGTCAATTTTAATCTTTCATTAACAAATTATACCTAAAACAGGAGGAAAATGTGTCCTATGTTGAAACATGCTTCTCGTAGCGATAGGACGTACGGTTTTGGAGCACTGAGTCCAAACGCAGGGCGAAGTACATTTTCTCCTTCATTGACTGCCATGTTAATTTTTTCTCCGTTAGCCCTGCTCAAGATGAGAGACGAGCAGTTGGAAAAATCGCCGCCAGGAGCTCATTTCTTGGACTTTCAACACCAGAAAGGTACGAGATCATTCGTGAGAAGCATGTATATATCAAAACGTAGGAAAACTTGTCCTCTGTTGACACGTGTAATTTGTATTGCGATAGGATGTACGGTTTTTGAACAGTGTGGCCAGGAGTCAACACTCCGGTGTCTGGGCTTCCTATTAAATCCTGTTTATTTGAAATCGCTGCCAAACGCTCATTCTTTGCTATTTCATGACAAAATTACATGTATAGAGAGAGACACTTGTCCTGGTTCTGTCGGTGTAACTCTCATAGTGATAGGATTTATAGTTTTTAAACGACAAGGACCAAATGCCACCAAGGATTTTGTGTGAAAACAGCAGTTAGGAGCAGGTGTGTGTCTGTGCGTGTGTTCGTTACCCTGGCAACTGAAGCACCCTGTTAACACCTGCTCTCTGATTGGCTGACACTTGCCTTTGAAGTAGTAGTATCTGCTCATGTTTACTGTGTGTGTTTGTAAATACTCGGTAAATCCTGCTCTCTGGTCGGAGAGAGAGGGTCTAAGGTTCAGTGGTGCAAGGTAGCAGGCACCTTTAAAGTTTTCCCAGGAACTTTCTAGTTAGATTAATTATTATTAAGCCAATAATTGATTTTCAGTTCAGAATGTGCAATTGACACTGTCACAAAGATTTATATTGAAATTTAATACAGTGATTCAGTCTGCGTTTGGATCCACCGTCTTGTACAAGTGACAGTTAATACATTACCACTACTAAGAAATAATGGATACATTTTCTCTCGCTGTGTGTGAGAGTGCAGAAGATTTCCAGTTCCACTTATTGTGTACATGTAAAATGTAAATGCTTGTTAGTGAGATGTGTGATAAAAATATGACTGCTACAGACAGACCTCATCACATTATTTTGCAGATGGTGCCATCAGGTGGCCACTTTCTAAGATTTAGAAAATGGATATAACTCCAAATAATTCCTCAAAAGTACGGTGGCACTCCCAACTCTTCGTTCTGTAGAGTTTAATGACACACCACAAACTTGTGTTTTTCTGACTTTTTAGACATGCGTGCTCACTATCACTGCACAAAACGTTACACATTTACATCGACTAATTAGCTTCTAATTGATGTTTTAGTAAGGTTTTAATTCATAGTAAATTAGCGAACACGCTTCTGTGACAAACTCGTTTCACTAATGTTCATGTAACTTAGAATAACATTGGAATTTCACTTAGAGAAAACTACATTTTGTCATTCTCATAGTGTAGATTCTGATTTGAACTGAACTGGTTTTCACCACATGTTGCACCGTTGACATCTGTGACTGTAACTTGACAAAGCAAACCACAGACTTTCTCACCTACCTCTATGTTTACAGAGGGACACTAATGATAAATAGCTTTATTCTGATGTCATATTAAAAAGATACATTTACTTCAATTTTCACTTTATTTCTGTGTAGAATATGTTTCCATTTTCATTATTTTAGTTTATTCCATAGCTATTGACCAACTACAATCTTCAGTATAATACTCCATGTATACATTAAAATGAGGTCAGACGACATAAAAGAAAAAGACAGCAGAGTAAGCTCAGCACATAATTATTTATAGAATTACTGAAAAATAAACCTTCAAAAATATAATTCAAGACAGTTCTCTAGTGGGCTGGTTAAATTTTATATTTATGCAAATTATTTCTTGCATATATACTGGAAAATATATGTGAGCTACAGACCTTGACATTAAAGTGCAGAGATAATGTATATAGGATTTAGTTAAATTTAGTGAGTTCGCCCACCCTGTTTATATCAGGGAGGTCAGGGTGAATAAAACTAAACAACTCTCTGTCAACAGCAGCACGCGATCATTAAGTGATTAAGTTCGATATGTTGATTTTATCCCTGCTGTTATTGGGCGTCCTCTGTTCCGCACTCTGCCGCTAGGTGGTGCTGGTCCGCGTGGCTTAGCGCTGGTGGGCAGGAATGGGGGCTGGATGTGGACTGCTGTAGCGCCCGGTGCCGGGGGGTGGGCTATGTGCTGGGTATGCGTGTGTTGGTGAGTGAGTGTGTTTGAGGCTCGTCGAGCTGCAGGGTAACTTGAAAACTTTAGCTGTGCGGTCGGAGATTTGCAGATTCGGGGGCGAGGCGGCTGCTCACAGTCCGGCTGGGATCGACAGAGGACGAGCGGTCCGGTTCTCAGCGTTGGAGCGATTTCCGGCCAACATGGATGATTTAGGTAAGTTCGCTCGCTGTGAGCGCAACATTGTGTCGTTAGCGCAAACACGCAGCGCTCGCGCAGAGGTGAACGTTTTTCTCCGGAGGCTCTAGCCGCCTGCTTCAGCGGGGTGGGTGGAGGCTTCCAGGTAGGCGAAGTTGTCCAGCTTCAGCTGTGAGACTGAATGTCCAGAAAGGCCGCGTGTTGTCGTTCAAACACGGGCGTCGCGCTCATTGCGAGAATAACCCGCAGCAACATCTGGATGATCGGGGGATCTGTAACGTGGAAACGTATTTCAGTGGTCATGACCAGCACGTTGTCACTGGCTTTGGGTTATTTGAAGTTATTCCTCCGTCAATTCCTCCACGTCGCCTATCAACGAGTCGTGGTCAACTGCTGCAGGGGACCTGAAACTTTTTCACGCTCAGAACTACTAGAAATACGTCAAACCGACCAGAAAGCATCAAACATTTGATGCAACACCGTCCCTGCTGGTGAAAGACGGGTTATATAAGCGTCTCTGCTGCAGGTGAGCTGGTTCCGGTGGCCTCAGTGAAAACCTCTGGAGAACTCAGCAATGTTGAGTTTGTTGTCAGCCCTGATTTCAGCAGACTGTCGCGCTGCTGCTGCATTTGCTCACACACGGTAACAGATGGAGACAGAGGAGCTGTGGTGTGCCTCCTGTAAGATGTGAGTTCTGCCACACTTTTTTGGCATAAGAAAATAGAACACCTTTGGTCACTGACTTTTGCCGCGTCATCACCACCGAGTTAATTTGCATCCCTTCTCAAACTGTGACTGCACGCTGTGTTTACAAGGCCCCGAGTTCTCCCCCAGTAACTATAAGGTTAAGTTTAGCAGGACATCCGTGAAATGCATCGAAGGGCTCGGGTTCATTGGGTGCTAAAAAAACACCAGAATGCATTTGCGAAGTCAAAGATGATAAACGCGGCAAAAGTCATCCAAAAAGTAGGAGCACGCTGGCGGAGCTGCAGGTGGACGCGTGAGATGTGTATGCGAACGTTTTATTTCAGACGGGGTGAGTTAAAGTAGAATGACTTTTATCTTTGACCCCTTGTTTGGGCTCTAAAGAACACTTGGATATACTCGGTTTGGACCAAAACCCAGTTGTGTAGTTGACACCTTGGTGGTGGGAGTGACACCATACTGAGAACATCGGTCACACTATATCCAGTCAATATTTCTGGATACCTTCTCAGCTTGCACGGCTGAAGGGTTTTCCCTAAAGTAGCTGTTTTAAAAAGGAGTGTTACACAACCCAGTGCAATTACCGTGTCACAGTGTCATAAATTCTGTCATGTTCTCAGCAGAGACTTGTTAGAATGTGGATTGCAGATACTCCCTAAAGTTGTATGTTCTGTCATTATGGTTGGTGTTGGGAACAGACGGAGAGGGCATTCCTTCCTCGAATTAAAACTATAGAGTTTAAATTCATTTGAGAAGCTCCTTCTGAAGGGTTGAAGTGAGGCGACGCAGGGATCCGTGCACCTCACACCCCAGAGAGGACAGGAAAACCTAAATGTATTTTTAGCAGAGGAGAAACCTGCCTCTGAAGTGCAGAGCCAGCAGCACATAGAAATCTTCCACCAACCACCAGATGTTTCCTCTTTTCCCCTTCTCCTCACTTGTTGTATTTTCTATTCCACATTCCCCCGACAGTCTCCGATATTAAAGCAGCAACTACGACAGGCAGGTTCGCGTTTATGAGCATATTTCCTGTGATTCGCACATGTGTCTCCGATTCTCATGCTTCCTCCAGCGCCGGCCGTGAGAGCAGGCTAACGCTGCTCTCCGGCAGGGTGTCGGGGTGGATAAGGCCCACATGCAGGGATTGGGCCTCAGCCAAAATGTATCCTCCTTAAACACTGCACTGCCCCACCCTCTCTCTTCCCACTCCCCACCATTCCTGTGGTGAACCACATAGGAAGCTGCAGGCTGCAATCTATTGACAGCGTAAAGCTGGCTGAGATTGCAAGAGAGCAGATTAGCCTCTAGGAAGACTTGGATCAGGGCAGATTGTGCTGCTTGATCGCTGGCATTTAAAAGGTTTTCAACTTCAGCTATTAACAGAAGTCAAAATGGGAAACTAACTGGAATAATAATACAAATTGCTTCCTTCTACTGTTTCAGACGTGTGTGTATGTATATCAATCACTTGCTGCTGCGTTTCTTTGTGTAATCGCTGCAGTTAAGATGCTGTAGCATGTTCTGAGGCAAACTTTCACTGACCTCCCCTCCTCAGCTATTTGGGCTGCCAAGCGTTGCTCCGTGCTTCAGCGCTCTGAGCCTGTACCAACAAGACGTGAATGTCAAATAGCCTCCCAAGTAAACTTTGATCTGCAGTACCTCTCCGTGTTTGCTTCGTGTGTCTGCAAACACAGTAAATGCCCCGTTTCTCTTTCATCGATGTGCTAAAGTGTGACTCTAAGCGGCATTGTTTCAAGGCGAGTTATTCCTCAGAGGCCTGTCGGCACGGCGACAGTGTTGGAGATGCCACTCACGATGTGGGCCTGGGTGAAATGGCTCCGTGAGATCTGATGTAGCCTAGATTCAAGGCAGAGTCTAAATTTAGGTTTGTACACTGTTTATCCACCGTTTGTCATTTTCCCCACATAGACCGTGGCAATGATTTATGTGCATTCTAATATGCGCATATTTCATGGAGTAACTTTATTTTCTCTTTTTTTTTCTGGCAGCAAAATCCTTCAGCCGCTAGTTAATTTTACATTTTATACCTTTATTTTTATTTGTTGCTGTTGTGATGTGGGGATTCCCCAATAACTCCTCGGTGCAGAGAGTGTAATAACTGAATTGATCAGTCATTCTTTAGTTTGTGTAAATAAAAAAAAATGGTACATGCAAACAAGAATGTGTCGTCGAATCAGACACATGCCGCTCAACACAGTGACCATGGCCGGTAGTAAAGAAGGGTTGCAGCATGGCCTCATGTACGTCCCTCAGCCACATAGTATTGCCCGATATGGACAGAACACGCAGAGAGAAATACAGGGGAGAAACTGTAGATAATTTTACAATATTGTTCATCATTACTCTTTTAGGCGTAAAGTCAGTCCAAGTTTAGAAGTTTCCATTGTGATAAATCCCCTTCCAGTTCACTTCCTCCTCACTTAGGCTAAAAAAAGTGTGTCATGTTGTTGCAAAATACGTCTCTAGTGATCCTCAGCTCATTGCAAAGGGACCAGCTTACGGTAGATGATGCTCTTGTGCCCGACACATGCACATAAATCACACACAGAATCAGTGTAGAATGCCCCGTGACTCCTCCAAGGTTTATTCCATCTGTTTAACTTTAAAATGTAAATGCTGCAGGGCTTTGCAACATATGGTGTATGCACACACACACACGCGCGCGCGCGCACACACACACACACACTCGCGATCACAGACTGCTGGTGTAGACAGACAACTCTGAAGGGGAAGCTGACTAAGCAGCGACAGCTCTACACTCAGCCAACCGTCATGTCATCTCTCTCGGGCTCGGTGCACCATAACAACAGCCTGCAGGATCAATATCTGAACAGCTACTGTAGGTTTTTGAGCCTGCAAGCCAGAAAAACCACATTTCAGCTCATACGCATTCCAGCTAAATCTGCTCATGGTTAAGGTCTTTGTAATTTTAGCCATGTTTCATGACAGGAAGTACCCTTGCTGTTGAGGTTTCTTTGATGCTAACCCGTAGCCTATCGTAGGCTACAGACCCCATGTTAGTCATGCTTAACTGCTGGACATGCCTCATTGTGTTCTATTTTTGATGACTTCCTTAATGTGAGCAAAAGGAACTGGTTTGTGGTCTTGTCCTGCATTTCTTTTTGTTGTTTCGGCCATGAGCCATGAGCTT
The DNA here is from genome assembly GCA_032359275.1 of Microctenopoma steveboyesi. Classification (NCBI taxonomy): domain Eukaryota; kingdom Metazoa; phylum Chordata; class Actinopteri; order Anabantiformes; family Anabantidae; genus Microctenopoma; species Microctenopoma steveboyesi. The sequence continues at coordinate 6,747,799 of JAUMHF010000021.1, forward strand.
GATGTGCAGTAGCTTATTGTGGCTCTGACTGAAAATGCGTACTGTAAGCGTACCTACACCCAGTTATTTTGTTACGTGCACGATATGCCTTCAAGCTGTAATAAGCCTTTCTTTCTGCCGGCATCCCGCATTGACTCTGTGAGATTCTCTGTGACGGTGACTGACAGATCGGTTGACGTGATGGAGTTGATCCTCTGGAGCATTAACAGGAAAACAGCTGGTATAACGGTTTTGTGCAGTGGATAAAAATGCCACAAAATGACTGGTAGCATTAACAAGAGTCGACCACAGTGTTTTAAAGGGAGACTGCTGTTAAGACAGTGGTTCATTGCTCAGCTGGGAGAATAGGATTGTCAGATGGCATTTCGTGCACCTTGCAGACTTTATCTGTTCCATAGTGTCTGAATGTTCTTTTCCCACGACATTGTTCGATTTTTCTGCCTGCACGTTAAGATAACACGTTGGCGTTTTATTAGGAAATGAGTTTGCGTGCTGCAGGTTTCCTCTGGCCTTGGCACTGGTTTAAACAGTCACTATCACAGTGCAGCTATTGCCCTATTTAGGATATAAAGCCACCACAGTGTGGGCCTTTGATGAATTAGGAAGTTTGGGGGGTGAAGGACAAGTGAGCCTGCCTGTGCGAGAGAACGTGAGCGTGCGTGTGTGTTTCTGCCACAGCCTGCGTTTTAGTTGGGCTTACAATGTGCATCTGGCTTGTTAAAGAGGATCATTTGGGGAGTCTTATCTAGATCCCACTCAGGTTAATAAGCAGCATCAGTAATGCTGGGTCAGGGTTACCACTCTACAGGCTTATACCTGTGTGAGTGCAACACACACACACACACACACACACACACACACACACACACACACACACACACACACACTGATATTCAGGTTCTGGCACCCAGATAGAGCTGATTGTTTTCCAGTGGAATAATTTGGCCTGCTCTGCAGACCCCACTCTCCACTCTTCATTTTCTTCCCTCTGTCCTTGTCCTGCTGGAGGGGGGCAAAAAGCAGCTTGTTTCTGGTGCTGTGACCTACTTCCAACAAAGAAAAGACAGATACAGACAGAACTGTGTGGAGGGATGGGGAAATTGTATTAATCAATGGGTGTTGCTCAATTGAAAGCTGATATATATTAGTGCTGTCAAAATTACCGCATTAACTTTGATTAATTATTGTGAAATATTTATTGCGTTAAAAAAAATTTAACGTAGTTAATGCAGTTTTTGACTTGCGGTGAAGACCTTAAACCTTAAACTCGTTAGCAACTCTGAAGGGGTGTCAGGATTGCGCTATGCTGGTGTTTGGCCTGCCAGAAATGATAAGATGAAGAAGAAGAAACGATACTACTTCGGTAACAGATGCAAGCATGGACAATGACGGACTTTTGGGTGGAATGTTTAACTTTAAGAAGTTGCCTGACGGCTTGCTTCAGTTACTACAGAAGCAATATGTCTTTGGTGTATCACAAAACACCCAGCTGAATCACACCACGGGACCTCGGCAGCACAAATGTTAACTGTTTACTCGGTTGTTTGCATAGCCAAAAACTGCCGACCAATTAGCATAGTAGAAGATGACGGACTGAGAGAAGTCATTCGCGCTGCATCGGTAGATGTGTCTAAGAATTTAACTTCGAGAGGAACTATTGTGTCGAGACTGCATGCTTTGCATGAGGACCAGAGGGCTCAGCGGTCCATCAAGTAAGGAACGTCGCTCTCACAGGTGACCATTGGACTTCGGTGAACAACGGTAACTACATGGGTGTCACAGCACATTTTATTTTTAACGACTGGACTCTACAATCGTTTGCAGCAAATGCTCAGGAATTAAAGGAACAGTTGTGTTTAAAATATTGACTTTTGTGCACCCTTTTGAAATTCAGCTGGCATAAAGATGTTACATATTGTTGTTTACATGTCTGTTGATGTTAGATTCTAAAGTTATTAATTAGTTACGATTAATTAGTTAATTTTTTTAATCGATTGACAGCCCTAGCATATATATACAGGTCCTTCTCAAAAAATTAGTATATTGTGATAAAGTTCATTATTTTCTGTAATTTACTGATAAACATTAGACTGTCATATATTTTAGATTCATTACA
>JAUMHF010000021.1:6750014-6796913 GCA_032359275.1 Microctenopoma steveboyesi
ATGGGTAAGACTGCCGACCTGACTGCTGTCCAGAAGGCCATCATTGACACCCTCAAGCAAGAGGGTAAGACACAGAAGGAAATTTCTGACCTGTATATATATATGAATATTGCCTGCACAACGTCAACATGTTAGCATTGGTACTGTGATGATGGTGGCTCAGAGCAGCTGTGTTCCTCATTAGTGCCTTAAAGAGCCGCACGACTCTTATGTGTCTCTTGTGTGTTATCTTAACTAAAGGGTTTACCGAATTTAAATAAAGCCAGCTACACTTAAAATTCACAGAGCTTTTGTGACTAGTAACCACATCTTATCTAACGTCAAACACAATATGAAGGATGTTTCAGTGAAGTATTACCAAACTATTGGTTTAAACATATGACATACATATTTTATCTAGAACAGTTATTTAAATGATCTTTCATACACTTCTTAGGTGGTTTATACAATATGTGATATGCCCTCAATAAGTTGCGATTGATTATTATTTTCCTTTTTGGTCAGTTTATACAATGTGCATTAGGCTTTCAAAAAGGCCAAATGCACAATAACTAATGCTAACTTAGCACAACATATTTATACTGTTTTAAGAAATGTTGCATCATCAATACTGCTAAGATCTAACATTTTCTCAGCGCTTTCACCACTCTTGCATGCACCAAAATAACCACAGGGGAAATGTGTGCACTACAGGAAATCTTTTGCTTCCACAAATGACCGCTGTGTTTTTCTATACGCCTTAATGTGGGGAATAAGACGGGGGAGGGGGCGAGAGAGACGGCAAGAAGAGAGTGTGTTGACTGTATTTATGGCTTCAGATACCCTGTTCTCCTTTTATTATCTTCTGTTTTAGTCTTTAGTCATATGTAGTCATGCATTCAAAAACCACTTAATCAATAATTTGACTCCACATGTTAGAAGCAGTGTTTTGTGCCTGGGGGTTTGCCGCAAGCGATGGTACAAAAATAGTACAAGCACAACTCACAAAAAACAATGTAAGTAGGTAAAAAACATAAATCAAAAAAGGCATCAAGCAAAATTGACTTAAAGGCAGACAGGAGTGACAAGAAAATTCTTCAGTGTAATGATTTTGTGTCAATAGGTATTCAGATTCATTAGACATAGACGTATGAATTGTAGTATATTTTGCTCTTGAATTACAAAAAATAATCTTCCATCTTACTCTGGGAGAACCAATGAAGACACAAAAACCTTTCAAAATGATCCTCACATGATGCAGATGTTAGCATCTCCACTGTAACTGTGCCAGTTTGGAGGCGGGACACACAGAAGATGTAGCTGGAGATGCTGTATCCACAGTGCTATGCCAGAAAACAAAAAGAGGATTATCATCAGACTGGCTTTCTGAGATGAAAAAACATACCGTGGTGAATAGGATACAAAAAAAATGCTCCTTAGTTCCTTAAGTTACATGAATGTGTTCTGAGAAAATTGGACTGGTGCATTGGCTTTTTCTTGCTCCTCTGATCCTAATTCCCTTTTTAAATTGATTATATTGATTCAAACTCCACTTCATCTTTTTTTAGATATTTGTTTAGATCAAACATAAAATTATTTCCGTGAAACAGACTCGTCAACAGCCTGAGAAGGTGTTACTTGTTAGGTGTTTGGATAGGGTGTCAAACTTGTGGTTGTCTCTGTGTGCAGCTGTCACAGATATATAAACATACGGTGGATGCCACATTTAAGCTTGTGACATATGTCTGTCATGTTGCCAAATTGGATCAGGATCCTGTGTTGTCCAGACCATTATTTTATATATCAAAATAATTATATTGGAGGGAGTTTATCTTTGAATTTAGCAAGATGAAGAAACCCTTGGAACCCATAGAAGCAAACACCCAGGATGAGCAATGGGCTTTAAAGCAATTTTGGTTGCCAGCGGTGGTATTGGTGCGTCTGATCATGTGACATAAATAGTTCCATATAGAGAATCATTTAAATATAAAATAAAGCTGTGAATACATTTTTCTAACCATGATCTAACCTGCAAATCAACATTTTTTTTATCTATTAGAATTTTTACTAATTAGATTAATTTGGTTCAATATACTTGGCTTGGTTTTTGGTTTATAATTTTGATATCCAGACACGACAAAAGGGGGAGGCAGGTAGCTCAGACTGCAGTCATGATTTGATTCCCAGTCCCTCCAGGCTACATGTCGAGGTGTACTTGGACAAGACACAGAAACCCTTTAGTAGCACCAACATGTACAGTCCAACATTTGGACAGTGCCTTTGCGTGCTCGTGTAAGACTGCTGCAGGGAACAGGACTAGAAGTTGTCTTTTAGCAGAGAACGTGAACAACCCTAATCATCCCTGCACACAACAGGAACAGGATGAGTTGAAGGCTGATTGAGCTAACTGTCTGATTATGATGTATTTGGTCTGCATGGCAGTAACAGAATGTTTGCTTGTTTGTGATGGCTCCAGATATGTTTTAAATAACAGAACCAAGCCCTATTTTACATATTCTAGATGATTGATTAGCAGAAATCTATTTTTTAAGTCTTGGATTGGATCTAAACAGACTTGTTGTACTTGTACTGTAACAGTAGATTGAAGTACAAGCTGTCTATGTAATCCATATCGCACGCTGGTTGGGTGGTCTGTTACGTCCTAGTGTTGCTTCGACAGTCATGGCCATCCATCTCCTGTATGTTCTTCACCCCACTGGTCAGGGTTAGGTTGGGGAGGTATTTATAGTGGGATGAGATGCCTCAACCAGTCTCTGGTATGTGTAAGTCTGGTTCAGAGCCACCTGTGTGTAGTGCTGCTGTTCAGCTGATGCACCTGTGTGTGTGTGTGTGTGCGCGCGCGCGCGCCCATGCCCGCATCTCTGTGTTTCTACTCTGATTTAATTTTGCGCTTCTGTGCCCGCTGAAGCGCTCCAAATGAACACAGGCACCAGCCTTCTGCTGTCTAACATACGCCCAGGGGGAAGTAAAGCGTAAGTGCGTGTGCACCCATCTTGTCCTGATTTCTTTTCCCCTTCTGGTGGAAGAGCAAAGAGAAGGATTCATCATCTCTGCGGTGGTCTGTCAGCTTGTGTCACGCTGAAAGGCCACTTCTCTTGCGACGCCGCATGAAGGGCTGTCACTTCACGTCAGTGCACGGTCACATTTCTGACCAACGAAGTGAAGATTGTTCCTCCCAGTAGACAGTTTAACCTGCTACACCATGCATTTAGATGCTCCCTTTCACATGTAAAATGTGTTTGTTGAACAGCTGTTTTCTTTTACCTGTCCCATCTTGCCTTTAAGGCCTCCTTTTCTGTCTCTCGCTGTCTTTTTTTACCTGGTGTTCACCTCACATTTCTCTGCGCCTCTCGCTCTTTCTCTCGTATTCAGAAGACGAGCTGTGGCACGTTAGGAATCCACGACAGCCAGCATTCGCCTTGCAACACATAGACAGACACAGGCAGAATCGTGCAGGTTTACTGCTAAAATTCATCCTGCTAGTCTCACTTTGGTGTCGGCTCGGATTTTGATAAATGCCTTGACATTTGTGAACCTCACAGATAACGGCTGCAGTGCAATCCCTGAGAACAAGGGTTGGGGGGCAGCTTTACACATGACTCGACACCACCCCCTACAGGATGATATGGGGCAGTGTTTTGTTAATTTAGGTTTGCTGCTACTAGCAGTTCTTAATAAACAGGATATGTGTTGAGCAGCAGACAGCATTGATTCACGCTGTGCATTGGTCAGCAAGATATGGGCTCAAGCAGTGTGTGTTGTGTTAAGAGACAGGATGTCCTGTCAGGGATAAAGGACGCCTACCTCTCAGTCACACTTAGGGAGTTCTGTTGGTTTTTGACTATCAACGATTGTGATTTCACATCTGTCTCACCAGCCTTTCACTGTGCACTGTATACGCATATTTGCCTCCTCTTCCTGCATCCCTCCGCCCTTCTATTCATAATTTTCCTGCCTTTTTCATCCCTTCTTCTGCCATCTCAATCTTCCGACTCGCCTTTTCATCTCCTTCTCTGCTTCCTGTAACGAGCCCCATGCGGAGCACTGTTCGTGTAATTAAAATGCACACCATTCTTCTGGGAGGAAGAGAGTCTCCTTAATCTGCGTCAACCCACATTTTAGCCTCAGAGGATTTGCCTGCCGAGCGCCACGCACACACTCTCTCTCCCAGTTTCACTCGCTATCTCTTTTAACACTCCCATTACTCGTTGGTTTAGCCCAGCTGTGTTTGGCAGTGTCGCATGGTGTTGTGTACATGTATGCTGGTGTTTATTTTTCTGTGTTTATTAGCTGTGTTTAATTGATGAGCTAGGTGTGAACTACTTTAGTAGGCAGGTGTAGATCTGTCACCCTTTCTCGAGCCGCCGGCTTCTAAGGAACTTTGATTTCTCTTGGTCTCTTCTACCGCATCATAGATGAGACCTATCTCGTAGCAAAGTAATTTTAGGCGCCCTCCTCCTATATGCAAAGCCTAAAAATAGATTGTAAAATATGCTCATTTAACGGTATGTTGTGAGGTTGTGATTGGTACAGGGGATAAGACTGTTTCAGGAGTCTCTTTTTATGATGTGTCTTCTGATTTCCTCATCTGCTGTAGTTCCATTTTTGGGCACGAGGGAACGAGTCTGCGCTTTGTGTCATGGTATGTTCCTTTGGCAGAGGAGGCTGACACACCTCTGTGTGCTTATGTAGCGTTTGTGGATGGGCCAGAGCATGCCTAGCATGCAGCGTTGACTGAACAGAGGCAAGGCAGCGTTTTTCTGTTCAGCCTGTACTGTCTAAATTACAGGACTCTAATTCAACAACTTTGCTGTGTTGATTTCAATTAACTCGCTTCATTAGGATACATAAGCATTAAAGTCAGTGCATAGACCTCTTAAAGCCGGTGCTTAATAGAAAATGTGAGAGGGTTCGTGTTTGAGCACTAGCTCTGTTTTGGAGCGTCAGAGCTTTTATAACCAGGGTTAAAGCCAGTTCAGTTTGAGAGCTCGGTTGATTAACATCTCTTGTGTAAACCATCTGGACTAACAGCTGTTGATGTAGGTTTCCAGCTGCATTAAAACTTTGCTCCGACATCAGCAACAGATACATACGTGAGCCTTCCAGATATGCTTAGCGTTTGTTTATGCAGTGTTTCAGGAGATACTGATGAAATCTAAATTAGGTTTTGGCCAGGTTTCATAGCTATGCAGAATGCTAGATGATCATCTAGACTTGCTCCGGTCTTGTCTGATCCTATCTTGTACTTCGTAATGTGTAACGGCATGAAACACAAGTATGGGCCAAATACTGTTCAAGGAACCTGGTGTACTGTGTAGCCCATGATCTAAAAAAGGACACACACAAGGCCTTCTCTTCCTGTGTTGTGGGTCATATCATAGCAATACGCATTAACTACACCGCGGGAAACACTCTGAAGAAGTCTCTATCTCTAAACAGAAAATGTAAACCAAAAAAAACCTTTTAGACTAAATTCACACTTCCCTTTTACTTGGCCTTAAGATGAGCATAGACATTTCCGTGGTCAATGGCTGTTGGTTTGTAAGTCTTTGATCGGTAAGCTCACAGAAAGATTTACAGTTGTGCTGTTTCTGCATGTTTATGGTTTTTCTTTTTGCTACTGCCAGGTGAGGATACAAATAGATCACACACACGCACACACGCACACACACACACACACACACACACACACACACACACACACACACACACAGCCGGCTGCACTAGTGTAAACAGTGGGCTGTGCTGTATCCGTAATGAAGCTCTGTGGAATGTGCCAAAGCTTCTGTGTCCAGAGAGCAGAGAGTCAACTGGCCTGTTAGCCGTCGTGCTAACCTTGATAATGGTGAAGATGGTCTAACTGGATCTGGTATTGGTTTGGGTCTGCTCTTGCTATGTCTCCCCTCTGTCTTGAAAACATTGGAGTACATCTGAACAGATTAGATCACGGTATACTGAGCAATATTTTCTTCTTCAGATTCTTAGTAAATGAGATTGTTGCTTAATGATATGATTCTTGTATGTTACAGGTAACGTAGTGAGTGCAGTTTAGGCTCAGAGTGTGAGGGAGGGACTGATTGTACCTTTAAATACCTTTGTGATACCACTCCCTTAGTTGGGCATGCCCCTGTTGATAAGAGCTGTTTGCGCTCTTCGTTCCCCACTTCATAACGTGTGTGTGTGTGCTCCTTCCTCTGCTGTGATGTGCTCACCCTACCAAAGTTGGGCAGCTTCTTCCTCAGAGACTGTTTTCAGTGCGCCATCATTTGCGTGAGTAGTATCTCTTACTCGAGCTTTCAGGCACCTTGGCTGGGGCATTTGTTTTAACCCCACCTTCCCCCTTCTACCCTGACCCCTCTGCTCGTAGTTGCACCCCATGCTTCCTCTAATCTCTTATGCTGATAGTAGAGTTAAGAAAGGCAGTTCCTGCCTGGCAGGCAGCCTGTTTAGGTTGTCCTCTTCCTCCTTCATGTCTTCTTCTTTCCTGTATCTTAACTTCTCATCACTTCCTCAAGTGTAACCACTTGTCTTTTTCTAAGGTATGTCTCATGTTGCTTAAGCTTTGGTTTTGTCTTTTAACTTTGTATTTAAAATGTATTTTAGAGCAGTAGTTAGTTAGTTGAACACATACAGTTGTCTGTCAGCCTTTCATTGATAAGGAATAGCAGTTTATGGTAGCAGGATTGCACATTTGCAGTTTCTTACTATGTTTTTTATGGCTTTGGTTTTTTCTTTGCTCTTATTGTCAACACGACGGGCTGTTATGTCTTGGTCATTGTAATTTTAAAATTACTAAATGTATTAGCGGATATTCAAGCGTTTCTCATTAGATCAGTAAGAAATGTTTGCTATTAAATGTAGTTTAAGTTTTATTTGCTCATGACTTGTGAAACTCTGCAAATGAAACTAAACCCTGCAGTGGTGAGTGAGCATGCTAAAAAAAGCCACTAGTATTCAGTAATACAGTGTCTGTGGTTCATTAGATCCCCTCTAATGCTTTGTCCTCCTACCTACTGGTTCAGACTGTTGAATTAGTTTGTTTTTTTGGCCCGTGTTGGTTTGAAAAAGAGACGGTAGCTGTTGGTAGATGATAGGTCAGAGCGTGTAAACCTGGTTTCAGACTTGACAGTGACTCTTAAATTTGAGACATGTCAAGACCACAGGCAGAGCAAGGTCAATGAGTAACCAAAGGAGTGGCTATGAATCAACCTTTACAACTCCACCTCGCCTGATGTCAGTGACCATAGGGCTTTGAACGAATGCACAAGAGGGTGCAATTATTTGATCCTGTGTGCATGCACACTAAACTGGTGGTGAGTGTCTAGACATTTTGCAGCACTAAATACTACATATGTGCACAAAAGTGGGTGCTTATGTGATTTATATTACAATAATAATATATTATGTCAGTGATTTCGAGGTCAGTTGATATGTCTATTAAATCTCATGTTGCTGCGGAGCCCTAACAGTTATGCATTTCCGTAGATGCTTTGTTGGCGGACCTTGAGTCCACAACATCCCACATTTCCAAGCGCCCTCTCTTCCTGTCTGACGAGACTCCCTACTCCTTACCTGTTGATGGTCAGAACCAGCGCCACATCTACTCTCTGCCCCAGGTCCCAGCCACAAATACTGAACAAATTCAGAACGGATTAGAGGAAACTGAGGTAAATTTATTCTGCACAAACAAATAATTTGTTTAGAAAATGTTTCATTTTCTCTAAAATGAGTGAAAGTGCTATATTTAAGTATGGTCGTCTCTATGATCCTCAGTCCCCCAGCCCTGCTCAGAGGAGTCCCTGGTCAAAAGACAGCAGCAGCCCAACCCAACAAATTGGCGAAGAGGATCACGTATACAGGTAGGAGTTGTGCCCCTAAAAGCAAGGAAACTCTTGGGTGACAAAGATAACAGCACTGGTCATTTTAAACTTCTGCTCCCACATTTTGTCAGTGAAAAGGAGAACACTGAAAGTGTGATCATAGAGCTTTCTGGCATGTTACATGAAACTAGAAAGCCCCTTTTAAATTCTGACTCACTGGTTACACAGACATACTGTAGCAATGATGCCAGTTCCAAACTGTAGCAACATTCTCGGCCTAGAGCACCGATGACAAACACTGATTCTTATTCTACCCTGTATAGCTTTCCCAATAAGCAGAAGAGTAGTGAGTCATCAGCTGTTGCCATGAACTCATCTTTGGGCAACAACCTGTCTGAGCTGGACCGCCTGCTGTTGGAGCTAAATGCTGTGCAGCAAAGCACTCCTGCCTTTCCCACAGAAGGTAAACAAAGTGATAATGTTGTTACATTCACATATCACTTTCTAAATTAGGCATCGTCCCTTGAGTGTATATCATTTTTTAGCATAGTTCATTTAACATGTGTTTTGTGCTAGAAGAAGCAGCACCATCACTGCCTGCCAGCAGCATCGTCCACCACATCCAGGAGAATGGAGTCTCTACAGCAGGCAAAGCTGCTCCACCTGCACACGTGAAGCCCAAACGCAGTGCAGCAGCACGAGGAATTGAAGACGTACGACCGAGTGTAGAGAGCCTTCTAAATGAGCTGGAAAGTTCTGTGCCCACACCTATGTAAGGGACACATGAAACAGAAATTCTACATACAGACATACAAACATAGAAATTATAGTAGGATAAGAGGCTGACAATAACAGTAGTGCTTGCCTTAAGGTTACAGAAAATTACAGAAAGACTGTTTTACATTTCTGTAAATGTGTAATTGTAGTTGACATTTTTTGTTTTAGGCCTACGCCTTTGGTGGTGACAGATAATCAAGCAGATGGACAAGAGGAAACGCCAGCACAGCAGCAATCCAGAATGTCTGCCTCCTCTGCCACACGAGAACTAGATGAACTAATGGCCTCCCTGTCTGACTTCAAAGTCCAAAGCAATGTGAGTATGAGTCACAAGTGGCTGGAGTTTGAGTTTTGCAGTTTGCATTTTATTGAGTATGTTCATTTTTGGTATTGTGTAATGTATTCCGACTGTGCGGCACATTTTTAGACTTGAATTCTATGTTTTCCATATTTATAATTTTACAGTCTATGTAAAGACTATACAAATATGTACATTAGAATTGATTGCTGCTGCTGGCATTAATTCATCATATAAATGGTTTATTTAATAAGGTTTTATTTCTAAAAACCAGGAAAGAACTGTTTGTTTTGACCTGGTTTTAGCATCTTGCATCGATTACAAAAAGCATCAGAGAACCAGTCAGTATTGGAAAATCAGCCTTTAAATCAAAGCTTCACTTTGTTGTCATGCTTGTTGAAATCAACTATGCCTCTGTGACTAGATGGTCATAGATGCCTTTGGGGAGTAAGCAGCAAGATCACTACAATGTTTACTTATATTATTAATTATAATAATGTGGGTAGTATTGTAGAATGAAATGCTTTAAAGATGAGACAAGTGAGTGGGCTCTGTGCTATGTGTAAGCCTTTTCCTTTTTCTCATTCTCAATCCATTTTTCCTGGTTTCCTCTCTTTCTCTACCACTGTGTATGTCCTGTCTTTATATGTACTGTACACTGTTACCATTACATCATTGCACATGATTTAGTCTGGCTCCCAGTTGTCTGTAAATCAGGAGGAGGTAGACCCTTTACTAGTAGCGAGTTCACCATTTGTCCAAGGAGAAACTACCCCATCTATAAATCCTCATATTGATTCCGTAGATGCTTTTCTAGACTCTAGTTATACCAGTTGTTTCTGTACCTCTGTTCCACTGGAACTCCATATAGATGAAGATGGTTGTTCAGCCTCTACAACTTTAGCCAGTACCAATTTCATTGCTGCATCCCAGATCCAACAGAAAGATGATAGTAGAAAAGTCACTTCTGATATCTCTCATGTGGAGCACTCTGCAACTTCCTGTACCCAAGGGTTTACTTTTCCACCCGAGGTCATCAGCTCCACACAGATGTCAGTTAATAAAATCTCTACTAAGCTCAGTTCAGAAGCAACTGATAAAAATCCAAATACAGTGGCAGTACCCAAGAGTGATAGTCCAGTCACAGGTCTAAGGCGTTCAAGTCCTGTACCGAAAAGTACAAGTTCTATGATAGTCCCAAATATCGCTAGTTTGGGAACCATCCCAAAGAGCCCCAGTCCGGTAACATTACCTAAGAGTGCAAGCCCTGTGTCAGTGCCAAGACTTTCAAGTCCAGTTGCAAATATTTCGAGTCCTGTGGCAATACCTAGCATCACTAGTTTACCAATTATACCAAAGAGCTGTAGTACTGAAACTGTTCCAAAGAGTTCCTTACCAGTAACAATCCAAAGGCTTTCAAGTCCAGTAATGGTACCAAAGGGTGAAACTGCACTTCCTAAGAGTCCTACTCCAGTCATTAGAAAAACATACATGGTTCCAGACACGAGCAGTCCCAGAGCTTCACCAGTTTCAAGTGCTGCTGCACCATTCAAGCGCCTGTCGCCCCCACCCACAGAAAAAGAGGAAGTACCAGATTTAACATGGCCATGCCGTGAACCTTTATTGGATGATGCTTTAGACAAACTGTTATCCACTGATCTCACTCAACCAAATGACAACCAGCCATTTGCCGCTGCTACATCTGGAGATGAAGAGAGATTTTGGGAGGATGAAGACGGAATTTACCCTGATATCAGCCGAGAGGGAACCCTCACACCAATGACTGAGTCCAGCTGGATGGATGAGTGTTTCACACCCTCTTCCTGCCCCGGAACACCAGATGCAACACTGGACCTGCCCACACAGCAGCCCTCTGCTGTAGAGCGACTTTCAGCTTCTGGCCAAGTAGGCTGTTCACCTCACTTCTCCCAAAATAAGCTGCTGGCATAACGCTAGGGGGGCTTTAGGATCTTATTTTTGTGTAATGCCATTTTATATACCCTCTATCTAACAATGGCAGGATGACTGTACTGGAGCATTGGAAGCAAAGTTTATTACTAGCTGCTGAAGCAAGCTTATTTTGGGAGAGCAGCACCCCAAATAATGAATACTTCAGGCGCCGTGCAACAGCACAAAGGTGTCTTAAAGGGAAATTTCTATAAAGCTGTGGTGTGATGCATGTGGTGTCATTGCATAGCAATTTCGTAATGCCTAGAGGGAAACATCTTCCTGGACAGAGTATTTGTGGCTGATGTTGAAAGCTTTGTCGTAACAATGTCTATGCATGCCCCTACTTGCTTCATTTCACATTGCTGTGTTAATTATTGGGCCTGACCTGTCATATTTATGCAACCTCCAAAAAATGCTAAGATGTGTTTCTTAGTTGTGTGACAGCAAAACTCCACTGTAGAGTTCAACATTGTATTTTTTGCTTATATGCTTGAAGACCATGAACATGTGATAAAACATAAACTCTCATACATTGTTTCTATGAACTGTGGCATGTGCAGACTTTATGAAAAGCATTTTATGGTAGACACACGTTGTCTTTACCAGATATTCAGCATGCCTTGCTCCTGATAGTTTCAGTAGATTTAATGGCAAAGAATGGACTTGGAATGGAAAATTGTACTTGGCTTCTGCATCCAAAATTCATTAAATATACAGGTGCCTGACTAAACTGTGGAGCACTACTGTGTGAGTGTCTTGAGCAAGACATCTTGTGCTGGGCCTGTCGCGCTTGTGTTCCTAACCTAACATGGACTTCATAGTGAATGGCACAACCCCAGCTTTCCCCACCTCCTTATGATCTACTCTCCAGCTCAAGTCAGTAATTCGCCGCACCAAAGAGACTTCCAATGTGCATCCGATGTACAGGGAGGGCCTGTTGCGTCGTAAAATGGGACCGATCATGGTCAATAAGAGCAACTCACAAGACCGACTCATTGAGGAGCTGCAGGGGAAACTGGGGATTGGGCGAATAGAGCGCCGGCGTAAACAACAGCCAGATGATTGGCTGACAGAGGGAGTCATCGTCATGTCCAACCCACAGCGGACATGGGAAGAAGGGGCACAGCCATCTGTGGATAAGGTAGACATTAGAGTTGTACTGCGAGAGTAGTTGATGTGGAATAAAACTTTGATGGCTAAACTAGTGTTTTTGGTGTTTTATAGCATTTTTTAAAGATTGTATGTTTTCAGCAGTCAGTTTAAGTTCATTGTGCCAGTTTACTATTTCGTCACCATTTCCTTTTCTTCGTTCTGATGTCGTTTCTGTGTCTTATCTGGTTTCCCATGTCTCTTTGGTGTCTCCGTTTTCCTTCTTACCCACAGATCATTATACCTCCTGAATCACCTGCCCCTCAGAGAAAAATCCTACCCCCTCCGCCATCTCCCCCACTTCCCAAAAAGCTTCCCCCCGTAAAGCAAATTCCACCGCCTCTACCTCCTCCCCCTCCAACCCCTCCTCCACCTCGAGAACCTACCCCTCCACCCCCAAAGGAGCCTCCTTCTCCTCTCAAGGAGCCCACGCCACCCCCTGTCCAGCCCTCTCCGTCACCTAGCCCACCTCCCAAGCTCATCACGCCACCTCCGCCTCCCAAGGTCTTTGTATCAGTGGGGTGTCAGACTGAATATGACCCTATCTTCCCACCAATGCAGGCACGAATCACCTTTCTTCATCTCTCTTTCTCACCTTCTCTGACCTCATACTCTTAACTTCACACTCTTTCTTTCATAGTGACTTTGATATGTCTAAAATAAGTGCATTTGCAGGGTCCTTTGCACCCCTGTGTTTGTGTGAATTACAGAATGCGTCCCGTCATGGGCTCTGTTTTTGACTCCTGGTGTCCATTTGTGCCAAGTTGCAATAGGTAGCCTCTTTAAAGCTCTGTCTGAAATCTAGTCAGTCTGTGTTATGGGGAGTACTGACATATACACTAGTGGGACTGAGCCCCCTTTCTAATTCTGACGTCTGGTGGCGCCAAGAGCTGTGTGTTACAACTGAAGAGGAGACTTTAAGAGCTTAGAGGCTGCTGTGCACAGGAATGGTAGGCTTGCAGTTCAGCTGACACCTAATCTGCCACATGACAGCACAGTTACCCTCACAATTATAGCATCTCCCTCGGGACTTCCGTCAACAGGTCCCACTAGGCTGGATAACAGCACGTACTTTTTGAATTTTTCAATTGCTCGATGAATAACATATAGCTGGCAAACTGATAATAAAACTGGAAATTTTTCTCTGTGGAGCAGGTGCATCTGTGTCTGTGTGTGAAAGTGAATACATGGAGCAGATTCTATGTCCTAAAGGAAAGTAAGAGTCACCAAGACTCAATAACCACACCATCTAACATGCTGTGTGTTTTCTACAGTTGCCTAATGCACCTATATGCACACAGTTCTCATCAAACCCTGCAAATATGGAGTAGGTTTGATCAAAACACAATTTGCCATGGTAACACTATCTGCTTTTCATAGGAGAGAGGGGTATGACTATAAAAATTGTGAATTTGTACACTAGGAATTCAATAAATGACTATTGTAAAGTGAGATGATGTGGTAAGGAGGAGCCAAAATAATCACAACAAATGCCAGACATTACAAACTAAAACTGTAAAAAAAATATGTATATTGCTAATTATAACAAGCTTCTCTGTAGAGAAACCGAGTGCATTTATTATATTATTTATTATAATCCCATATATGAACAATTTGATCTTCCATCTCCGACAGATCCAGTCCCAGGGAAAGACCTCTCCTACTCCTGCCCCCAAACCAGCCAACAAGCTGGACAACATGCTGGGAAACCTTCAGTCAGACCTCAATAGACTTGGAGTCCAGACTGTGGCTAAGGGTGTCTGTGGAGCCTGCAAGAAACCAATTGTTGGACAGGTCATACACATATATATATACATATAATACACACATATATACACATAAAAGACTGTTCGGCTCAGACAGCTGAAGCTAGGGAATGCTCTAAACCTGCATGCTTATACACAGTATGTTAAGATATGTTAAAGCATCTATTAGTATCATTATTTTCCTAACAGTTGAATTTCTATAAGCAGATCTTAGAAGTATTGCACTTTTACAGTTGATAAAATATGGCATTACTTTCAATTGAAATGTTTAGGGTTAACATAATAAATGCTCCTCTATTTACAAGAAGGAGGGCTGTTCCTAGGGAATATATGTCCTATAAAATTGTCTGTTTCCTTTTTTATATATATTTAAACATCTAGATCTACTGCTACACACAGCGATTCTCTATGCTGAGCAAGATCTTTCCCTTTAGCAGCTCATTTTAGACTGTCTCTTTCCCAATACCAGGTGGTAACCGCCATGGGAAAAACTTGGCACCCCGAGCATTTTGTGTGCACCCACTGCCAGGAGGAGATAGGCTCCAGAAACTTCTTCGAGCGTGAGGGGCAGCCTTACTGTGAGAAAGACTACCATAACTTGTTCTCACCGCGGTGCCACTACTGTAATGGACCCATACTGGATGTTAGTAATGTGTACATTAGCACACACACACACACACACATACACGTGTATAAAATCAATGGGTTGTTAAAGATATTTATTTATTCATAACTTAATGGATTAAGGTCATACTGGAAAAACCATTGCATGTCGGAAATTGCCTTTTTGTTCTTGATAAGATAATACTAGTAAGTAAAACATGGCGTCTGTAGATAGATATGTCATGTGTCCATGCTACTCTCTCCTCTCACTTGTCAGTACTTTGTCATATCTAATAAGTGACACACGCCCCATTAGCCATTGTTCTTACACACATACTCATTCACACATGTACTTGTCTGTGTGCACAAACAAATGCACAGTGCCAGATGCACTGAAAGGCAAGTAGATCATAAACGGTGGATTTTGGCCTGAGGAAAGGGCAACATGCGTCACTGCCAAGGCTTCATAATTTATTCAATTTTGTGCTCACGCACGCACGCACGCACGCACACACACACACACACACACAGACACACGCACGCACACACAGACACACACACACACACACACACACACAAGAATGTACAGCTATCTGTGTTATGAAATAATGCATTTCCTAGCTCCTTCACTATCAAAGTGCTTAATGTCAACCCTTATTCTAACCTGAACTAAACCTAAAACCAAGTTTTAACCCTGAAATGCCCTTTGAAACGTTGGAAAGAGGCAGGGTACACCCTGGACAGGTTGCCAGTCTATTGCAGGGCTCACGTATACAGACAAACATGCACACTTACAGTCACACCTTCTGACAATATAGAGTCCATCTTCACAATGACTGAATCTTCATAACTCTGCTATTCTTTTAGAAAAGTCCCTGATAAAAATCTCTATTTCAACATTGCACCCTCTGGTGGTAAATGGACAGTGTGAGTGTCAGCTGACACCGACTGAATTCCAGTGCCTCCCTGCACCAGCTCTTTGAGGGCTTAGCCTGGACTCTGAATCCCTGATGTGTTGTATGACAGTATGACAGACATACTACACATATGTGTAGACTTTCTTAGATAAATAACCTTTATGGGTCACACTTTAAGAAAATCTCGATTGATGAATTGTTTGTTTCTTCCTTGTTTCACAGAAAGTAGTGACTGCTTTGGACAAGACTTGGCATCCAGAGCACTTCTTCTGTGCCCAATGTGGAGCCTTTTTTGGGCCTGAAGGTACCAGCAGTTACTTAGTTAATGAAACAACACCTGGCTTGTGCAGAAAAAGGGCAGTGTTGAATTTGAAGTTGACTGTCTAAACAAGTGTGCAGAGTGACTATCTGTGTTACTTTGCTGCCCTCTAGGTTTCCATGAGAAGAATGGAAAAGCATTCTGCAGAAAGGATTACTTTGACATGTTTGCCCCAAAATGTGGAGGATGTTCCCGTGCTATCTTGGAGAACTACATCTCTGCCCTCAATGCTCTCTGGCACCCTGAATGCTTCGTCTGCAGGGTGGGTCACCTGACCTTTCTGTGCTAATTTGGACCATTTTGTCGTCACCATAGGTTTCACCTGTTCTCTCTCTGATTTTCTAGGAGTGCTTCACGCCTTTCATCAATGGCAGCTTCTTCGACCACGAGGGCCAGCCGTACTGTGAGGCCCACTACCACGAGCAGCGAGGGTCACTATGCTGTGGCTGCCAGAAGCCCATCACCGGCCGCTGTATCACAGCCATGGGCAAGAAATTCCACCCAGAGCACTTTGTGTGTGCTTTCTGCCTAAAGCAGCTCAACAAAGGCACCTTCAAAGATCAGAATGACAAGCCCTACTGCCATGGCTGTTTTGTTAAACTCTTCAGTTAGACTGCATGCCCATGTGTGGATGTGTGTGTACGTGGGTGCACTTCTAGCCTGTATGAGCCGGTGACATGTTTTCTAAGGTAGAGGGCGTTAATCCACAGGTGGATAACAACATACAAAGGGTGGGAAGTGTATTTGACTATTAACTGTTGACAGTGAAAAGACTTAGAGGGCTGTTTAACCTCTCAGGCTTGACATTTTACACTTTTGCTAAAGATGTTTTTAAGAGAGCCCCAAAGGGATTTTTATTTAGAGTGATATTCCTCCAACATGCTAATTTCCTCTGGTGTGTGCGTGTGTGTAGATGTATAAGCATTCTTGGGTCCCTGATTTGTAAATTATTTTATACCCCCATTTCAGGACAAGGCCTTGCACATGGTTGTGAGCCTATGCTGAAGTAGACAGTATGCATATGTGAGACAGCTTCTGAATTGCATGGACCATAAAGATATGACTTTGACAGCAGTTTTTAAATATGTTGCGTGTTAAATACCCAGTGCTTGGATAAGGAGTGTAATCTATGACAGAGATGTATTTTTGTAGCTTTGGAAACGATTGAGGTGCCATTAATAACAACTGAACAATAAAAACACATTTGTACATGCACACAGACACTGAACTCCTCCACATTCACCTCCATAAAATACTGGGTCAAACCCCGCACACTCCAACCACACGTCTCTTGATGAGCCCGTCTTAAGGTGCATTTTACAGTTTGATGTCGTCAAAATATTCCTTATTATTTTTCTACTGTTTTACTATTAAAAATGAATAACGAACCAGATGCGTTCTCCATTTTAACAAACAGAACATGGACATTTGTTCCTTTGTAATTTCCATTATTTTTCATTGAAAGTGTCATCTTTTGACATGTAGCAACACAAACACAATACGTCCACGTGTATTGTGTCACATCATCACAATCAGATGACAACAGGACGTCAGTTAGAATAATATATGTTCTATGGTTGTAAATGTGCCATTTTGATAAACTAAGCTGGAACAAAGTGGAGATTCTCCTACTGTATTTTATAGTAAGATCAATACATCAAATTTAATCTGAATAAATGACACTTGAGTTCAGCATTTTCTTCCATTTATTTTGTTGCTAGGGATGTGCTTTTGCATTTGGATTAAGCGCATGCTTCTTAGTTTTTCTTTGCACCTCCACTAGCTACCAGTTGTTACAATCAGATGCTAAATTTATATACTTCTCAGCGACGGGACTGTGTTCTGTCAGTGTTTTGTTGAAAATGGATATTTTTCAGTGTTCAGGGCTCACGTTTATATGAAAAGAGCTGGCTCTATTGGCATGTAGACAGTTGTCTAACCTCCTGTTTCTTTCACACACACGCTTTAGATTTCAGCGCATCAGAAGTTTTAGGAACAATGGCCTTCAGTATGTTTATGACCCTGCATGACTCTCAGAGTTCACATCACTGCTGTAAGCTCAGTGATATTGTTACCTGACACCAAGTCAGAGCCACACCTATAATTTCTCATTTCATTGTTTTACCTGTTGCTGTTCTCGGCAATATATACTTTTTATTTTGATTAACCTGTGTATAAACTTGAAACACCATATGCAGATTCAGATTGTTTTTACCTGAGAAGATGTTTTTCTTGTGCCAAATGTGTTGATGCAATAAGGTCTTATACACTGTGGAGTTCTTAGCCTTTCCTGTGATTTGGCTTCTTTTTGCCTGAACTCTGGGAGAGGCTTTGTCTGCTGTGGTGCATCTTAACTCTGAATGCTTACACTGTAATAGATAAGTCTATGATGACATTCTCTGTACTGAGCAATTCAGCACACTTGTAGCATCTTCATATTCAAAGTAATGCAGGGAATGTGGCTTAATGTGAAAAGACATTTGCGCCTTGGAAATAGAAAAACAACAATTGTGAGTTCATTTTGCCCATGCGTATTTTCTTCTTGCAGTATTTTGCCTCATGGTTTTTAGCCTGTCAAGGAATTCATTAAAAATAAATCAGAGCCTTTTACTGTTGATGAGATTAAGTGAGCATTGAATTGTAAAGTTGTCTTTTATCATTTGAATTTTACAGGCTCTTTATGTGCGTGGGGTGTAAGCCTGTGTGGGTTCTGATTACTGATTGATTATTATAACTACTGCAAATAAAATAAGTACTTTATTTCTGGCATTGTGTCACTTCTGTGCCCTAATTTTTTAAACACATGCTGTTAAGTAAATTTTTCTGCACAAGATCTCCATAAAATAGAAAAAAACAGTCGGGGAGTAATGAGCTTTATTTAACTGCAAATAAAAGTTTGTGTTAATTTAGTAATTATAATATAATACTAGCCACAGACAATCAGTCCAATTTAAAAGGTACAAAAGCAGAAATGCTTGAGAATGTACAAAATGTTAGAGTTTTACACGTATCTCACCTGAGAACAGGACATACATGCAGAACACATCGCTGGTTTGCAGTGTTTTTGTCTTATGATGCTCACTTGATCAAGCAAAAATTGAGCGCTATGTCTGAAAAGCTAAATAAAATTTTATGTAATAACCAACATGTTGCAAACACTGTCTGCTCTTCTATCTCCTTAATGATCATGTCAGAGGATCGCTCCTTTGTCAACAGTCCGACTGACCTAATTCAGTTCACCTGACGGACACATGAACAAGTCAAGACATCTCCTTGACGAGGAGCAGTTTGAACCCGAAGTCTGTAGTTTGTGAGATGTTGGAGCTTGCCAGCGAGTGCAGAGATATGTGGTTGGCTGCCAAGAACCTCCAAATGCCGCAGGTCCTGCAGCTGATGAAGACATAGGAAATCTTTCTCTGGTACATGTTCATTACGCAGTTTCAGACTTTTGAGTTTTGGGAAAAGCTCCGGGATTTTAGCTGTGAGAGCTCCCAAATATGAGGGCCATGGATCTATGTGGAGGTGAAGGAGATTCAGTACCTGCACTGACACGGCTGCCATGTCCTCTGAGGATAATTCTGTAGCACAAAGCGTGAGACGGGTCAGTGTGGTTGGAATGGAGGTGGCATACATCCCAACCGGTGGGCCGTTCACTATAACCAGGGTTGACAGCTGAGGGAGCTCACTGAGCCATGTTTTTAGGTTTGACACTAAGGATGTGCATAATCTTAGCATCTCCTGATGTGAGTATTTGTAGAAAATGGCAAGACTCTTCAGGCCAGGCACCAACCTCACTGCATCTTCGTGTAGTGATTGATCAGCACAATTGATAAGTTCCAAACTGGACAATCCATGCGCTTGTCCTAAGGGACCTGGGTTGGGTGTGAAAATGCTGTGATAGGTACAGTGTCTATGCCCAACAGACAATGAGAGATGCGTCAGCTTAGGCAGGCAAGTAAGTAGGGAATGGACCACTAAAAACGTGTTATTACAGATGTCCACATTGTGCCAGACCAGGTTTTCAAGATTCGTAAACTGTGAAACAACAGAAAGGAAGTTATTCGATGCTGTGGAGCGGAACATCACATTACATATGCTTAAGTGAGTGAGCTGCTGAGGCCGAGACACTGTGGAAGCATCGAAAATAAGAGAATTAAGACTACTTCTCATTGCCAGACGCTCCAGACATTGAAAGTCCTTCAAGCTGTCCAGGGTCTTCTGCAGGATTCGCTCCATCACGACAGTGGTGACAGTAGGAAGTAACTGAGCAAGCTGTTTGCAGTACTTAGCTTTGTTGCTCCTCACCACCACGCTGCTGACTTTTCTGCGGCGAAGAGTAGTCCAGAACTGACTGTTGTAAAAGCCGTTTGGAAAACCCAGAACTACAGTCCAGCCTTTCCAAAGAGAGCTGTGGTCGACGAGTTTTTGGAAATATTTGCAGGACGCCCGGACGGCGAACTTGTCTGCCGCTGACAGATACCCGAAAACGTCGTTCCAGACCTCTGGCGGAAGCTTTGGGGAAGGCTGCGCCGTCATTGTGCCGTTACCGCGCGTGTTTGCTTCGTCTCGCTCACTAGTCAATGTTAATCTTGCTATGCTTCAGTTGTCGTCTCTGTACCAAAGAAGGAAACAATATATGTTGACTAGTGATGGGACGTCTCGTGCCGTGGCTTGCTTCGATGACGCATGTCGTGACGTATGAAGCCTCGTTTGTGGGACGTCCCACGTGAGTGGTTCGGGAGGTGGTTCGCGGCTTGGCGCGCTGTCCAGAGTATATAGGGTAATAAAAGGCAACAGAGGTTCCCCGCAAGTTCTATGGTGTCAGGCTCAAAGACACACATAAATATTAGGTGGATTTATTTAGTTCCGTTTAGAAACTGCACACATAAAACTAATGTCATCATAGCTTGACACACAAAGACAGTACTTAGTTCCCTGGCACTTTTTATTCCCATGCCAAACTGTGGCAAGACGATTTTGAAAAACAGGAACACATCTGCCTGCCTTACTGTCTTTGACCAGCAGGGGGTTTGTGAGCACATGAAGCCAGAAATGAGGCCTCGAGAAATAAACCGCCGCGAGGCTTCAAAGCTTCACAAGGCTTCATCTGGGCATCACTATTGACGACACACTTGCCGCCAAATAAGTTAACGAATACTTGTCTTGAATTCCTCTTTATTTGCTTTAGCACGGTGACAGACGTGATTGGCACTGCGATCACCCAATAGTTGTAAAGCTCCCGCCCACTTTACTAATGTGATTGGTCAGTTTTTCCTATATATACACTTCTCACCTCGTTCTTCTTCCTCTTTCTTTCACGCGACCCTCGAGTGCGGTAAGACTTTTATATATGTTCTCTCTGTTTAACGAGAAACGAATTTCTCCATTATATGATATATTTTTTTGACCAGAGTAAAGTGTCAAGCACAACGCAAATATGTTTCTTGTCCTGTTGCAGTGAAGTGGTACGGTTTATCAATGTGCGGCCTGTTCAAATGTGGCTAGCTTACCATTAGCCGGCTAACGTTAGCTATCGGCCAAAAGTCAGTCATAGTTTAGACCGTTTTCTTTATTTTGTTTTTGTAGTGTGTGTACTAACTTTGTTTCTACCCCCTGTAGATTCTACCTTGTCTTTAAACCAGCTGCTTAGCGATCCTTGGAAGCACTGCAAAGATGCCCAGGGAAGACAGGGCCACGTGGAAGTCCAACTATTTTATGAAAATCATTGTAAGTACGATTATGGCTATGACTTTAAATAGGCTTTTTTGTTTAATTGAATCTTCACTCGGTTTTGTTGTGCCTTTTGTATTCATAGCAACTTCTGGATGATTTTCCAAAATGCTTCATTGTTGGGGCAGACAACGTGGGCTCCAAGCAGATGCAGACCATCCGCCTGTCACTGCGAGGCAAGGCAGTGGTGCTGATGGGCAAAAACACCATGATGCGCAAAGCTATTCGTGGCCACCTGGAGAACAACCCTGCCTTGGAGAAGTGAGTTTGCTGTTCTCTGCATTTGCCTTTATATTGCAGGATAGTTACAGTGCAGCTTGTGTGGTGCTGTGTTGTCGTTCCCCCTGCAAACAGTAAACTGTTTCCAGCTATCCCTGTATGTCTAAACCACCTGGCAACCAGGGACGCAAGGTTTCAAACACTAAAAAAACTTTATTAAATAGAAATGCACTGATTGAGTTTAACAGTTGTCTTATTGATTGGCAGGCTCCTGCCCCATATTAAAGGAAATGTGGGCTTTGTCTTCACCAAGGAGGATTTGGCTGAGGTCAGGGACTTGCTGTTGGCCAATAAGGTAAGATTTGCCGAGAAACTGAACTTGGTCTTTAGTCTGGAACAGTCGTAACTGTCGTGTAGCAAAATGCAGATGGCATTAATAACATGGCTGGAGAAAACTCATTCAACATTCAGTGTTAACGTGCAGGATAAGTTACAATACAGCTTGTGTGGTACTGTGTTGTCGTTCCCCCTGCAAACATGAATATGTTTCCTCGCTATCCCTGTCTCTCATAATCACTTGACTGCCAGGGACGTAAGGTTTCAGACACTGATCCAATTTAATGGAGCCTCAATGCTACGTTTGGACCTGATTTAAATGTAGTAGTGTACTAAACTACCGACTCAATGCAGGTACCCGCAGCTGCCCGTGCTGGAGCCATTGCCCCCTGTGATGTGACTGTGCCTGCCCAGAACACTGGTTTGGGTCCTGAGAAGACCTCCTTCTTCCAGGCTTTGGGGATCACCACAAAGATCTCCAGGGGAACCATTGAAATCTTGGTGAGTTTGAGATGTTTCTGTAATTGTAAGTAAGCCAGAGGCTTATATAAATCATCAAATTAAACAGGATTGGTGGTAAACAAACTTTATACTTCTATACATCTTCCTCCAGAGTGACGTTGGTCTTATCAAGACTGGTGATAAGGTTGGTGCCAGCGAAGCCACTCTGCTCAACATGCTGAACATCTCGCCCTTCTCCTTCGGACTAATCATCCAGCAGGTGTATGACAATGGCAGTGTTTACAGCCCTGAGGTGCTTGACATCACAGAGGCTTCTCTGCATACCAGGTTCCTTGAGGTGAGATGCACTGCTTATTGAAGCAGTTGTCTTTTCTTTGATTAAAATGAATTGCTAGTCATGGTTTTGTATGAAATAGTGTAGCTGCAAATTCACTGTATATATTCTCTTTGTAGGGTGTGAGGAACATTGCTAGTGTTTGTCTGGAGATTGGCTACCCCACTTTAGCCTCTGTTCCCCACTCTGTCATCAATGGCTATAAGAAAGTCCTGGCTGTTGCTGTGGAAACTGACTACTCCTTCCCCCTGGCAGAGAAGGTATGTCTAGGAACCATTAATCAATTACCCTGCAGGATAAGTTTTGGTGTGGCCTGCGTAGTGCCACACTTTTGCTTACCCTGCAAAATACAAAAGGTTTAATTTTATGCCTAAAATGTTGTTGGGGCAAATCTAATGTTGCTCTATCTTCACAGGTCAAAGCCTACCTGGCTGACCCATCTGCTTTTGCTGCTGTTGCTGCACCTTCAGCAGCTGCCGCTGCAACAGCTGCAGCACCGGCTGCTGCAAAGGAGGAGGTCAAGGAAGAGTCTGAAGAATCTGACGATGACATGGGCTTTGGTTTGTTTGACTAATACTGCGAATTTAACCAGATTTGAGTCAAATAAACTGATTCAACAAACTGTCTTGTGTGAATTTCCCTTAAACTTACAGGTGTCACATGGTTGCACTTTATTCTTACTGATACTAAAGTAGACTGTTTTTGCTTGAAGGGGTCAACATTTTCTGTTCAGAGAAGATGTGTTGTGATATGCAATTTGTACAACTTTTCAAATGGGCTTAAAACAAAGCTACTTGAAGTTTAGTCTTTCAGTCTACATAAAGCCTAATAAAAGGTCACTGAAAATCACTTCCTACTAGAGTGCATATTCTGAAAGGGTTGCAATACTTATGTCAACAAAGCATAATGGAGGAAGAGAGCATGGTGTCTGGCTTTGTAGACATGCAAATTATCAAGTAACAAATTGATGTAAATCTTTCCAAAATTGGCTTTAAGACTCAAGTGACTCCAGAATTTTTACATATGACCATGACTTCTAGGGTGGAAACTAGTTCCTGTAGGGGGATTTCAGTGTACATGTGTGAAGGGATGAAGTCCCTTTGACTTGATGGGAATTTTAATGTTGGCAGTAATCTTAAAATTACTGAAACGTTATAAGAAATATATTCAATGTCTATAGATTTTCTTTTGTGGTGCAATGATTAGTCTTTACCTCAAAGCAAGCGGTGTATCCAGATTTGAAGTATGAACCATATTTAGTTCAAGATTGTGAGGACTGCCATCAAATGAAGTGAATGTTGCAACGGGTACTTTTATTCTGAAGGCAGTGAGCCGGAAGTCATATTGATCTGGTGGAAATCTGCTGTAGATACAGAGCAGCTGTAGGAGATACGTCCATAATGGCTGAGGTGAGGTTTTGAGGGGCCTATTGGGTTTTTAGATTAATCTGTTGTCTGATGCTTAAATATGTAACATGTTTTTAGGGATTTATTTTTTGGGGGTTCCGGTTAAGACTAACATTACTATGGTTGCCTGCGGCGTTGGTCGGTGAGAACACGTAAGCTAACGTGTTATTAGCTAACGCCCGCTAACGTAATCTATAAGCGGGTCGGTGTGTTTTTTTTTATCCATAAATATACTTTCTTAGTGTGAGTGTTAAATATGTGATTTTCAGTGGATTTAAAAATGATGCCAATGTAAGAAAAAAAAATCCGGTTATGGTAGCTACTAGCCTGACAACGTAAGTTATTTGAGTTAGGTGGTAGGCGCGTCCACATTTGCCTGTCTTAGCTAGCTTTAGCGTATGTGCTACAGTTGTACCCACACTGACACATGATCTGCATAAAAGATAGTCGCAAAAATATCTTTGTCCAGACCCACAGCTTACAGGACCTCCAGCAGCCAACTGTGTCTTCCAAGGTGTTTATCCAGAGAGACTACAGTTCAGGAACCATCAGCAAGTTCCAGACAAAGTTTCCCTCTGAACTTGAGTCAAGGGTATGTAAAGTATGGATTTTATGCTTGTTGTATCTGTACTCAAATGATGAATAAAACTATTTTTCTGTTTATAGATCGATAAACAGCAGTTTGAGGAAACCATTCAGGCTCTCAACAACCTGTATGCAGAGGCAGAAAAACTTGGGGGGAAGTCTTACTTGGAAGGCTGCCTGGCTTGTCTAACGGCTTATATGGTCTTTCTTTGTATGGAGACACACTATGAAAAGGTAAAACTCCTGTGTCTTTTTGGTGGTTTGTGCAGATCTAATTATGACTATAGAGTCCTCTGCTAATAGGAGTGTATCTGTCTTTCTCTGCACAGGTGTTAAAGAAGATTGCCAGGTACATTAAAGATCAGAATGAGAAGATATATGCTCCCAGGGGTTTACTGCTGACAGACCCCATAGAAAGAGGCCTCAGAGTTGTATCCTTTATCTGGCAGGCTGTTGTCAAAAGTTACATTATCACAACATGTCTGGGTTAAACAGCACATACTGATCTGTTTATGCTGGTCAGCATGGTGAATTTCTGATTAATTTGCAAAATAAATGTTAACATTCTTGTGTACTATAAAAATAATTAGTTAATTATTTTCTAAAATTTGCATTTAGCATTTGGTATTTTTCTTAACTTTCTATATCCCAGGTTGAAATCACCATCTTTGAAGACAGAAGTATTGGCTCTGGTAGATAAAAAATCTTTTGGTATGTTGTCACTTTACTCCCAAAATGTTAAAAAAATAATGTACTAGATGTTTTAACTGTAGTCAAACTTGCTTTGAACCACTGATTAGTAATTAGATTGTTTTGATCAGTTCATTGAACATTTATGTATTATCTTTTTCTTTGTAACTCTCTGTATAGGCTGATGACTCTGACCAGACACACGTTCAAACGTCTGCTTTACCCAAATGCATGTATATAATTTTCTCTATTATTTATAAGTACTGTCTTTTTTTTGTTTGTAAATGTGTTTTATGTCTTTTTATACACGAGGCATTGTACAAGCCACACTTTAGTTGGACATGTTTTGATATTCAGGCAATGTGTTTCAGCCCATTCAATTTAAAAAATAATTATGCATTTAACCTCCTAAGACCCGGACAATTTCATGGCATGCATTTTTAATTTTTCTTTGCTATTTGGGCTAATTGTAACCTGCTATATAATATAAAAACAAAGAATTATCTTTTTACCTGATATGGTTTCTGAGAAAAAATATGTATACATATGAAAACATTTCTTTTAAATTTCAATAAGAAACAGCAAAGTACAAACAGTAGAAGTATAATGTCCGGGTATGTGGATATCAGACCCTTGTAGAGCACAATTCTTTATTTTGTCTAGACAACCCAAAGTGTGATGTCCACATATGCGGACGCCAGGTCCTAGGAGGTTAATTGTAGTATTTTTACATTAGTATTAAACAAACTGCAGGAGATTTTCCCTCTAACATATATGCCTACATTTTGAGGGGCCCAGTGCAACTGATTGTTAATTGAGAGTTGGTATTTAGATTGTAAATGTAAACTAGAAAGTTCCTGGGGAAACTTTGTAGGTGCCTGCCACCTGGCGCCGCTGAACCTTAAACTGATCTCCCAAATATTAAAGCAGGATTTACCGAGCAGAGTTGTCTTTATATATATTATGTGTGGTATGAATCTACAGTCTGTCACTGTGAGCTCATCCTTTGTGGTTTTGGCGATTTGCGTTTCTATGGTAACTCAACATGCGAAGAAATCTTATAAGTGCACAAGTCATGACTGAGCTGATTATTTTGATATATGACACGTCTGATAGGAATTCACAGTCTGTTCTCGTGTATGGTTTATGGATCTTTTTGTTGCCATGGTAACTCACAATGTCATTTAACCACAACGGCAGACATGTCATGACCAAGACGGTCGTTTTGATGTATAACATGCCTGATAGGAATAAACAGTCTGTCCTGTGGGCTCCTCCTGTGTGATTTGTGTGTGGAAGAAAGGCATCTGAACATGGGAGCCAGCTTGATGAAGCTTCAGCCAATCAGGAGGGACACAGCATTTAACATGTTACAAATCCCCCAAAAAATCACACTAAAATTAAATCATTTTAAAATATAGTTTCTCAAGGTAGGATCGGCTGTCTCTGCTCGTGAATAAATGATAATAAATTAAGTACTACTGAAGAAATTTCCAGTTTTTAATCAGTCACATAAAACTTAAACTGCTCTAATTCAAAAAGTATAAAAGATATGAAGAAGCTGTTTTACAAGGAAAAACTGAAGGTGTCTGGACCCGACAAAGAAAGCCGAAACAACATGAGGATGAAGGCAGAAAGGCTGATGAAAATACTCTCTCCCGTTCGGGCCGCATTCTCGTTGATGGAAGAATAAGATATAAAGAAATAAATAAAGAAGTCAGTTTAGAGGTGGAGAATAATAGGTGCTTCCATTAAAATGAATGTCACGCCATGCATTGCCTTTATTCATTTTTCATGGCAGGCAACAATAAGGTTCACTTACAGTTAAAATTAGGATGGTGAACCTCACAACAAGCAAGAACAGAGTTTGGCTGCAGTGAAGGGCTGACAGAGGGAAGATATGCCTTGCTCTTTGATATAGTATGTGTACATTTCTTATAGGATGAGTGTGCTGAAGCACAGAACTTGAACAAAAATGTACTCACAATAAGTACTACATACTTAATGCCCTTATTGTTCAAGACTGGTTTGTTAGTGCTATTGTGTTTAATTCCTCTTTTTGACAATAGTAATTGTAAATCATTTGATTTGTACATTGTCTGCAAACAGTATAAAGTCAAATCCTATGTTTTTACCAAGTGGTATCTCAGAAATGTTTATGGGACTGGGTTTGTAAACAATGATATTGTTATTTGTTATTGCTGCACAGTGTTACTGTGCTGGATGTAGCCTTAGCTGAGAAATGTTTTCTAATCTGTGCATAAATTTGAGATTTTTATTTTGTCACAAATTAAGATTTTTGTGATTTCAAAGAAGCATGGTTGCTTGTTTCAACATAGTAATGCAACCTAAAATATTTTAGTTAAAATGGCCAATCTCTGCTGTCCTATTGTAACTGCATTAAATATCTCAAATTATATTCAACAGTCCTGTTACATGTTACTAGTCAATCAGCATTTTTATTTTATGTCTCCCTCTTTTTCATTATAACCATAGAAACCTTAAACATTCTGAACTTCAGGGGTGACGACCCCTCTACAGTTCTTACAAATATTGTCTGCCATAAATAAATATTCTTTTCCTGAAGCCTTGTGTTATTTCAAATGTCAGAGCATCACAGAGTTTTTCTGTATTTGAGCACAATTTTGACTTTAAAAGGTTGTAGTTTTTGCTCGACCTGATGCGTAAACGTAGCTTTTATTTTGAAGTGGTCAGACCGGATATCTTTCTACCTAAACGTAAACATTTGTTACCGGGAGTTAAATTGTGTGAGCTAGCTAGCTAGCGAATCTCTGCTGCAAGTCAGTTTTTTTTTTAATGTAGTTGCGCTTTTTGGGCATAGCATTTTAGTGAAACTAACGCAAGCGAAATACACTAAAAATATAGCGGTAAGCCCACTCAAATGGTCAAAAGTTGTTACTAGCTAACGTTTTTAAAATTGATGCTATGACGTTCAATAAAATCATGGGCAGATGAACAGAATCAAACTTCTAAGATTTCCTTACCTTGATTATTGAGCATGCGTCGAGACACCGTTATAATCGCGCGTGCTAAATTGCGGTACACGTGAACTGTATATATGCATTTGGTCGATGGTTTTATCCTTTACGTAATTTTTAATAGCTGCTGTTAGCTTCATTAAGTCAGTACTAAGATAATTTCACACACTGTCAACAGGACCCGACTCTCTTTGTCCACCCTGGCGTTTCCTTGTTTCGATGGCATTTACCTACCAAAGCAAGAAAATGAATTCGTGCATCATGTTATGGACGACCTGGAGACATACCAACAGAAGAGCAACCGTAAGAGGTAAAATAACTGCAATCAATTTCAACGTCATTATCATAAATATCTGAAACTGATTTGTCACTCAGATGGTGAATGGTAAATTTGATCAGACTCTATGTCTCCATGCCCAGTGCGCTCCTGTTCCCGCCTCTACCCAGCAGGCTACGATACTTGATTCACAAGACCGTGGAGGACCTGCCAGAGCTTGCCACCTTCTCGGTAGGAGAAAGCTGGCATCGTAGAGTGGTGGTCTGCCATTCTGAGCTCAGGTATAGACCTCCAGAAGTTGATTATACACAGTATTGGCAACTGTATGTATCTCTGTCTAATGCAGAGACTCTTTTCTATTCTATCTCACCATACAGAGGCTGGCTCTGTGTGGTGACATAGAAGAATAGACGAAATTGTGGCTGCTCCACCCAACATCACATCACATGTATATCACATTATAGTAAAGTATAAGGAAATCACAGGTGTCTTCTGTAGTTGCAAGACTAAAAATTGTATTGATCTGACTGGCAGAAATACATAAATATGGAAGTAAATAGCAGTAAATTAAATACAGTTTTAATACAAATGTGGACTTTTTTGTTTTCTGTAGAGGTGAGATAAGAGAAGACAGTGACTTGGAGAGTAACAACAGCATTTGTGAAGAGATTCCAGGAAGCGGGGAGGAGAAGGAGATTGTATGTTCAATCCCATCTCGAAGGAGACCTAGGAGACCAGACAAACCCCTTTACATGCCCCGAGCTGCTCGGGAAAGGCTGTCCCTACAAACCTCACAGGAACCCCCAGCATACAAAGAGTTGTCAAGTCCACCATCTAGTAGCTGCATCAGCAGTTCATCTGACAGTCGTTCCTGTTGTGGCAGTACAGATACTACATGCTCCTCGTGCACATCCAGGCAGGAGTCACAACCCATAGTTGCAGACAGTATCCTTAACCACACTTCAGAAAGTTCAGTACGTTGTACGCAGGAAGAGAAACACAAGTTGTTGCTAAAGCCGCATGAAGCTGAGCCCTTTGTCTTGTCCTTTAATGACATGACTCTGGAGGACAATGACACGGGCAAGGAATACCCTGCAACTGTGCCATGTAGCACCCAGACAGAAGACATTACCTCGGATTCAGATGAAATTAGTAAAGAGGTAAGAAAATATATACTTAACTCAGTGTTATTGTTTTTATTTTGGCATTTTCTACAGTAACTTACTGATATTTAAATATTAATGCTATTATTTCCCATTGTGTTTTTGAATTAACATTTATATTGCATTAACCTCCGTCATACTGAGGCCATACCAATGACAAATTTTACAACAGGCAGTTATTTTGTGTGTCTGTCAGATCAAGGCGCATCTGAAAGAGGCAGTGTCCTTTTCCATTGAGCATGTCTACAATGACTACTCTGTCTACGAGAACGTGTGCGTCAACCCGGATGAGTTTCGCCATGTGATTGAGATCTATGACTTCCCAAATTTGTTCAAAACAGATGACCTCTTGGACGCTTTCACAGAGTACAGGTGTGACAAAGAATCACCAAGGCCCAGTTTGTTGTTGTTTATTCCAATAGCCAACATATACATAGCTGACTTTTATAAAAAAACAAATTCTATCTGTTTCAGTGATGGAGGAATGAAGATAAAGTGGGTGGACAACACCACTGCCCTTGGGGTTTTCTCCAGTGAGTCAGCAGGTACATTATGAGACCTCTTGCACATTCGAGGCTTATAATTAGTAAACATTCAGTCTCAAATACTAAGGTATAGCATGTTTATTGTGTCATGTGCAGCACTACATGCCCTGTCCATCTGCCACCCACTGCTCAAGACACGAGCACTGGCTGAAGGGAGTAAAAAATCAAAAGGCAAGGCCATTAGACGAGCAGGTAGGGGGATTAACTTTACAGTTATTATGAAGTAACATGCCTGTTGTAGTTTATGGATTTGTCTTAAGTATTAATTATGTTATTAATATAATTAAATATCATGGAGTTCTGTGGTGTTTAGTATTGAGTGTGAGCTTTAGTTCTTTCAACACCGGATCATATGGATCAGATGGTTCTTTGTGCTTCTCCTCCAGAGTTTATCCAGCCAGTAAAGGAGCGTCCCAGGACGGACTGTGCTGTTGCCAGGCGGATGGTGGCCAGAGCCCTGGGGATGCGGGGACGAGGACGAGTGCAGCGATATTAAAGAGAACGGCTTACACTCTTGGCATATACAGGTGAACAGACTAAGAGAGAGTTGTTTGCTTTTTTGATGCCCATAATGGACACTGTAAAGTTAGCTGAAGAGGGGTGGGAAATTAATTTTCTTTGATTGTGCCACTGTGGCTTTTATCTACATATTCACATCATAGCATTTTTTTGTCTCTAATCTAAAATCAGATGATCTCACAGTACTTCTTGCTTCACTTTCATCTGACTCCCCCTGAAAGCTCAGCCATACATTGACACATACACTGTACAAATTATCTGCTTTCACCATTTTAATTTCAAAAAAGTAATGCTTTCCCACATTCACCCATGCAAACAAAACGAAAAAACAGTGAAGCAGCAACTAAGGACCTTTACATAACGAAGGGTCCTCGAATTTGCTACTTAACTACTTAAAAACTAATTTACAAAACAATAAAGAGGCATTTTCATTTTCACATATATTTGTGACTTTTACAGTACATCCATGATGCTATCATAGTCCCTGATGGTAATACTTTACCAAAACTCAGATACTGACAAAAGAAGCGGAGGGCATGTGCAAGTCATGAAGATAAAAATGCATGGCTACTTTTGTGAAATAAGAAATTAATAAATAAAACAAAACTGAACTCGGATACATAGAACACAAAATGCTCACAGAAAAAAGCGCTCTTCTTCTCAGCTTAATTCCAATTTCAATTTACCAACGTAGGTCTTCACACATCGTGAGAATTACTGCAGGAAACATGTGCAACCAACCTTTGGCATAAATAAATCACGTATGTACTGTGCTCCGTATCACAGTGTCTTTTCAGTGAATTTCATGTTTGCTTTCTGTAGTTGTGGTTACACCTTGTACAGTTCTTCTAGAACAGAGATTGACTTAAAATTCATATATTAAAAAATAAACAAAATAGCGAGAATCTCACCAATTTTAGCACCAGATGGAGTGTTTTCTTCAGATCACTGAAACTTTTTAAACAATTGTTGGTTTGTTTAATTTAATAAATTACTTGGCTGCGATCTTCCCTGGCATCTCCCCCATTAAGCACCAGGTCAAAATCAGTAATTTACTGACATAAAAGGCAAGAAACACTTAGGAAAAGATCATTTGTACAGCTGAATTTGGTTAACAAATTTAGTTTGTATCCTTTAACCATTTAATCAGTGTCCGTTGTACCAGTGGAGCCCTGAGCTCATTAACGATCCAACACTGATCCAAGGAAGCAAAATAGTACAGCCCCCTCTAGTGGTTGTCCAATGTTTATATATGCTTCCTCAATGTCTGTCCGTTTGCCTCGTCCATCTCAGGTCTACCTGTGTGAAAGCCTGTTGGTCAGTAATCCATGAAATGTTTCCTCTGTTTCTGAACTCCGTGTGCCACCTGTGAAGGTAAACAGGAAAACGATGTTCAAGAGATGAGCAGCGATCCTAATCCTAAATGACCACAAATCAAATGTTGATGCTCAACCTTTTTTTTTGTTCTGATAGAACTGCACCATCAAATCGAACGTGGCCACTAATGTTTGGAGCAGGTTTAATTAAAGTGTTTTTGTTTCCTACAGAAATTTGCTGAAATTACTTCAGCATGGCACAGCAGCACCACCAGCCTATCAGTTGACCTTCTTTGTTCAACCTGACCCATGAACCTCAGACTTTACTTCTGTGTTTCCTGTTAGGATCGGTAATAATAAGGGGCCGTCAGTGTTATTAATGTATAGAAGAGTCTAATACAAACTAATATTTTAGATTTCTGAAAAGCCAGTGGAAAAAGCTTCTTTATGTTGATTGCATGTTGCCTTGAAACTAGAGTGTGTTTCAGGGCAGCTGAATTTCTGGGTAGGTTTGTTTTGTGTAAGATGCCTTCACAGATTCTCAGGTTTTAGTTAAATAAATCTTTATTATTGTGCGCTGTAGTTACAGGCGGAATTATAAGAGCACACGACCCCTGACAGACAAATGTAGTGTACATCCACTAACAGAAGCTCTGGTGAAATAAATAGCACTAATATTGTTTTAAAAAGACAAGCATTAAAACTGAGACAGTTTAAAAGGAAGAAAATATATAAATAATATATAACAAGCAATACCATAAAGGTCTCAGTTATTTTTAGTGTTTCTGTTCATTTTAAAAGTTTGTTTTATTTTTGTAACAATTTTGCACTCTGTTCAGCTGTTAATAGTCAATAATGTTCTTCCTCTTTTTGTAATAACACAGAACATATTGTTGCTTCAGAGGCAAAGTGTTGAAGTTGTGTCTCAGACATCTCTGTATAATACTGTAATGTTATTTTGTCTCTGCCCTAATATCAAGCTTCTGTAAAGGGCACAAAATGCCATTAAGAGAAAAGTGTATATGTTTGTGTTTATTAAAAGAAGTTAAGTGTTTTATTTCAAACAATGTCTTTACTGGGTTTTTCCATAATAACACAGACATTATACAAGACCTGGGTCAATATTAATGTTCAACACCTGAGACACAATAGTTTTCACAACTAACAGTTGGGATTCTGTGTTGAAGGTTTAGATTATTTGTGACATAAATGATGCAATCTAAGACTGTAGGTAGTATCGGTATTATATGCAGATTAAGATTTTTCTAAGAGCATGGTCTCACCTATCTGACAGTTGTAAGTCCATATCCGATGTCCATCGTACCGGGAGCGGCACTTCATTATGTTGTTGGTGTAGTCTGATTCTGCAACCTCATAGTTGGGGTTAATCACAACCTGCAACAGAGAAAAGTTTAAAACATTAAAGCAAATTACACTGTATATCATTTACAAGCTCATCCTGTTAACAGTTAAACAATAGACATGATAAATGTAGTTTCTACAGCAGCTAGGTCATGATGAGCTGCAGTGATGTGGAAAGACTAGGCGCACGGGACAGGCTAACCTGTAAAATGTAGTCGCCGGGCTTCACGTCTGTGATGTCAATCCACTGGCAATCAATTTCATGTCTGTAGGTGTCCCAGCAGCCAACTGTGATACCTTGTGCACCAAAGTTTGCACATTCATACTTCTTCTGGATACCTGTGCAAGTTTAGAGGGGTTTAGTTTTCTTTGTCATACTTATAACAATGAAAGTCATGCTATTCACGTCAACTCTGGAGCCTTCATAAAGTATTATAGTGTGCAATAAAAGGGAAAGGGAAATGAGTATTTACCCTCATCACAATGAGTGTCCTCCAGACAGAAACTGGCTTTGTGTCCCTCTGCCACTTTAGTGCCATTCAGACTCAGCAAGTCATAGTGAGTGAAAACCTCCATACTGTGGTAATGTCTAAAAGGGTGAACAAAAAGCTGAAACATCCGTTGGTCTACTTTTGGAAAACTTACTATTATTTGAGTGTACTGATGTTTTCCAAATGTTTCATTACACTGTGAAACTTAGCATGAACACACATAATCATTTGTCAATAACTTTATACAGGCCTTTATTATAACAACTACTAGGTCTCACTGAGGTCCCACCTGTGACATTCATGCCAAATCCAGGAGTGGTGTGCTGCCCGTGGCCTGAAGTCTGACTGGCCGTTGTTGTGGATCTGGGAGGAGAAGCGGAGAAGGCGACGGTAGGAGCTGGAGTCGGCTTTGTCCGCGCTTTTGGCCAGACAGTGTTCCTCATGGGCGCACTGCAATGCGTACATCGGCCTGTCCTCCAGGTAGGTTGTCTGCTCCACAACCTGAGCACTGAGCACCAGGTCTGGGGCCGCTGGGAGCAAGAGAACAAGGAACACAGGGGTTAGTATGAATCACAGAAAATCACACTGATCATATTTAAACAGTTTAGTGGTTATATTGTCATCAGTCATTTTGGCAACAACTCTACATCTATACAGGCTGTGTTTCCTATTGTTTCTTACTCTGAGTACAGGAGACTCCAGCAGCAAAACGTCCACCTCCCCTGGGACAGTCAGTGTGTTTCCCGTGATGTAGACACTGATCCAGCGTCAGCTCAGTTCCCGAACATCTCACTCCACTCATCACCACTGCATCAGATGATGAATCTCCCTGCCAGTACCACGTTTCCTGACAAGAGGGAAGCACAGAACAACAAGATATCGCTCAGTCTTTGTGCTAATAGTGCACATGTGCTTGTCGCTTCATATTTAGCATCCAGGCATGACACTGTCATGAATCTTCTTGTCAGACTCTTGGCATAAAGGCTATAAAAGACCTGAAAACGTGAATCCACACCATTAAATACGACTTGAGTCTGAGTGCTGTTTCTTCATGTCAGAAGGAATAAGCAGATAAGATCATGTTGCTGTTTTGCAGAAGATGATTTGTGTGGGAATGTCTGAACCGGGACATTTTAACTTTCCTCCTGCCTTTAATTTTCCAGTTGTTCCCCAAGGCAAATTGGGAGTATCACACACGCAGCGAGGGGTACTTTGTTGTCCTCACAGCCCTGCCACAGCCTTATTACAACATTTTGCAGACCACAAGGAAATCTCCTGTAAAACAGAAACCTCATACTTTCCATCATCTTCCAAGGAAGTGGAGGACTCACAGGAAAGAAATTTAGCTAAGGCACATGGATGTGGGAGTATTTGCTGGTGGGAGGGGGCAGACGTATAGTTTAAACTCTGTGTCATTTGTTCCATCTGGTGGTAAGGCTCGCCTGTAGAAACATTTAACGCTCAGACAGGAAACAGTCTCTGGGGAGACTGATACTGTTTTCTGCTGCTAAGATAACAAAGAGACCCTAAATATGACCCTAAAACCTATGTTAACATAAAAAGTGTGTCTGTTGATTAAAGGATATGTTATGATGATATCTTGACCTGTTCCTTGATTTGTTGCAGAATCATTTTACAAAACAACTGGAAATCATAAGTATTTCATTTAAGGGGCTGGATCTGTAAAGTACCACGCCGAAACGTACTTGACTAAAGTTCTTCTCAAGCAGTGACCACAAACACACACTGACATGTTTACATGTTGCTCCACTGAAAGTACATTGTACGTTAATTGACACATACATACATACATAATTGAGACAAACAGCCTCACCCACATCCAGTCCACGTCCCACGCAGAGCAAACCCTGCTGTTTGCTACATCATCTTAAAGCATAAATGCCACACCGATTTAAGTCCACAATATAACAAATACAAGATAAGATTCCTTATTATTTGTCACATACATAGTTACTCGGTGTACAACATGCAGTGAAATGTATCTCCTGCATTTAACCCATCGCCCTGGGGGGAGCAGTGGGCAGCCACAGACAGCACCCGGAGATAGAGTGTCTTGCTCAAGGACACACCTGATGGACTGGGATTCGATCCTGCCACCTTCTGATGCTTGATGCTTATCGCATTGCTACCAGACAAACTAAGTGATCCTGAACTAACTGGTCTGGAGTCAGATGTGCTACTGTTGCGCCACAGACTCACATAATGGTCTCCTTAAGTTTACCAGCCTCACACCTCATGATTTAAAGGGGGCACTGGGGTCTCCTTTAAAAAGCAAGAGGTAAAAGTGAGCAGGGGAGAACCGCTTTACTGGTGGAAGGTCCACTGTACTTCAAAGACAAACTTGAGGTTTTCCCATCTCCCCCGATTACCACCCCCGACCTACTCTCTGCACCAACTCAGGGGTTTTAGATGTATCTAAGCAACTAACATCCTTATTTTGCCCTCTGGGCTCAACAGACTTTACACTTGGGAGAGTTAATGACCACTCACCCTCACAGGCTGAAACTTTCACCTTTCTAAGCTACTAATGAAGCTAACTGTGAACTCACTTTCTTCATCTCAGCAAATAGAAATGCACGAGTACATATGAAGTATTGTAAAATGTATACATACAGTGTCAACTGTTGCTTCCAATGTTAAGAATACATAATGGAATCTTACAACTTGATATGCATAGAAGGAGTGTCGGAACAGGACCTAAACTCAAAACCATATCCTGTATGCATTCGTGTATAAATGATAAGCAGATATTGAAAAATATTTTGATAGCAATGAGCATGAAGGTAAACATACCTGGAAAGCATGACTGGCAAAGCCCAGGCCCAGCTGTCTGCACACTACCATGGCCTCCATGGTCCCCCAGCTGTCGCTGCACACTGTGCCCCACACTAGAGAGCCATTCCTCTCTGCCAGGACCTCCACTCGGCCCTCATACAGGTTTCGCCCACCACCTAACCGGAGCTGAGGACAGAGATGGACAGATGTGCCTTTTGCAGTTCTGTGCAAATAGGAAGTGATTTTGTTTAATGTGTTGGACAGAGTTACTCACTCTATTGCGAAAGCCCATGGCAGGAACATTACACCTGACTGCTGCATCTTCCTCGTGACTGCAGCCCACAGAGTCACGGTTGAAGTAGCACTCAGTCAGTGACTCCTCAAACCCAGAGCACTCCACCTCATTCATGTGCACTGGTCCAATCCCTAAACAGACACATGTGGAATCATTTTCTATCTCTTTTTTAATAAACATCTTATGATTGATTCAAGCTGGAGTATAAACAACATGTCCTTAATTGAACAGAATTTATATAATTTAGAACCATTATCACTTTCTATTAACAGGAAGAGGAAATTTGATTGTTAGATAGCACAATGATTTTAGAAAACAAAAATAAATGTCTGCAAATATTCCCGAGTAACAGCAGCCTCGTCTGTTTGTTTGTTGCGTTGGAACAACAGCATGACCAAAAAAAGATAATTTCCAGATCCCTGGAATTATGGTGCGAAGAAAACAGGCAGTCAGCTGTTAGATGAAAACTAGACACTTGAGGTCCATAAAGAATAAAAATTCTCTCTGCATCTTTTTTAAAGTCATAAAAGTGTAGCTGAGTTTCCACAATAACACGTGTGAGTAGTCCCTTGTGACAGGGAAAGAATGTCTCTAGTGATGTAAGACGGCTGCCAGCGGAGAAACAGTACTGTTGTAAATACAATTTCCACTTTTGACAGATGACTATAAAAGAAAAACACATTAAATAAAGATCAAATTAAATAAAGATCAAATTGGGTCAATGAAAAATTATCAATAATATATTATCTGCCACTCAGTGACATCAATAGATGAATTTCTATGGATATGACCAAAATTTACTAAATGAGACATAATTTCCATATACATTTAAAAAAGACTTTAATTCATACTCTTGTTTAGCCAACTTTAATGACTTCTAAAAACAAACAGAATAAGATATTTAAAGTCTATTTCTGTGTGTGGTGCCATTTTTTGATCCAGTGGTCAGAGCTTTAAAAAATATAACACTGTTCCCTTTCCAACAAAGAATTCCTCTCCCATAAAGGCTATTTTCTATTCCAGAACATTCTGTGCACCTTTGTGTTTTGCTGTGAGTAAGGCAGGGCAGAGAACAACTGTTCCAGTGCACATATGCTTCTTATAATACTGTGGGATATTGCATTTAGCAGAATAAGGTTCTGGTTCAAAGTATTACCATTACCATGCTACGCCATACACTCCCCAAGGTTTTCATGAGCTGACTGAAGGTCTAGACTGATTGAAGTGAGACTAAAACAGGTGGTGATGTGAGGACTCGCTCAGGTTTCAGTTTACATCTTCCATTTTCACAGCTGGGAATAATGTCAGTAATGGTATTTTGCATGAGTGGCAGTGTTATCAAATCTAAAAACCTCTACATAATGAAGTTCATCCCTATCGACACACAACCTTAAATGTGTGCGTTGTTAATGTGCCATTTCTTAGTGTTGGGATCACAGGTGTGCCATAAGAATAATATCCTTCTTCAGACTTGATATTCTGCTGTGTACTACTACGACTTACTAATCAGTAGGTCATACCTTGTCCCAGTCGGGCACCGGTCAGGGCCTCTTTGGCACTGCCAAATCCCAGCTCTCGACACACCACAGTGGCAGCTCGAATGTTCCAGTTGTCGTCGCACACTGTCCCCCACACACCGTTCTTCAACACCTCCACTCGCCCCTCCCCTATCATAGCTCCGCCTCTGAGACGTACCAAAGGTTGCTACAGAATGAGTGCACCACAAACTAAAGATTAGTAAACAGGGATTTTTTTTATATTTTATTGACTCTTTAAGGCTGCAGGAATCTAATTTTATTTGGTACAGAGTGATTGTGAAGAACCACCACGTTTTCTTCAACGTCATCTGTCAGTTATACACAATTCTTTACCTGGCATGTTCTTAAAAACACTTGTGGCCAGTGCTTTCAAAGGTATTGTTGAGATTCAAAAGACCTAATTTTCACAACAACAATGCTGACCACTGACCCAAGAATGTATAGCCTGACCTACCTCCACCCTATAGGCCTTGCTGAAGCCGATGCTGACGCTGGGGGCAAAGGCACGTCCAGGCACACAGCTGATTACTACAGGCATGCCCCGACTACAGGTGTTGTTGCCCTTCAGCTCTATCTCCCGGCCCAGTTTACAGTCAGACAGGTCGGCCTCGTTGCCTGTGCAGTTGACAGAGAAACCCCAGTAGTTCTTCTTACGACGCTTGGCCAGTAGCCTGAGAAGCAAAAAAAAAACAATGCATTAGGCATCTTGCAGTTTCTTTTGGTTTCAACAAACTATAATAATCTGAAAATTTGTGGTTAGGTTTGTTCTTTTCAAATAGCATCTATCTACATTGCAGTATCACTTCTTTGAAGTAGCAGAGCACATAAAATATTTTACCGTTCTTTCTCACACTTCACTAAAATATTAATGAGCTGTTTTATGGGAGCTTATTGTTTGTGAGGAATTCCACAATGCCACAATGGAGGTAGTGTTTAGACTAGAGAATACCTTATGGCTCCTATGACCCCATGCTTGAATAGATGTCATTAACTAAGGGTCAATGAGGAACCCAGCAACAGTGGAACTTGAAGCGGGTAAAAGCGCTAGGAGACACAGAGCGTTTAATTAAACCAGCATGAGCTACATTTACGGCCTTGTATTCATTTTATCTAGATGCTTTTTGTTGCTCCAGATGAAAGACAGGTGAGATTTGACCTTTAACCTCTGTAAAACAATAAGCCGTGTGAGACCACTGCTGCATCACTCGCTTTGATAAACACTCAAGCATTGTGATCCTGAAGTGATAAACAAAGTCCATTAACACATGAACACAAACCATATGGGTGTAAATGTCACTGAAGACCTGAGCTGTTTGGGACAGACACATGTTATTCTATTCCACGCTGTTACAAGATAGAGATTTGCTTGTGTGATTATTTTCTCATGTGCTGCGAACATCTGTTGTGTTTGGAGCTTCAGATTCTGTGTTAGCAGATAAAAGTTAGCAGACACAAAGTGTTCTGGGAAGTAGCTGGCTTTGTGTTGTGACTAGAAATTGACTATGACATTTAAGACGGAAACATCTTATTGCTCTTGCTCAGAGGGAAACAATTAAACATAGCCAAGAGAGCCACTGTTTCACAGAACACTGAGCGCAGTCGTCTCTCAGCAAGAGTCGTCCTTTATCCTCTGAAACTTCCTCTGGCAGCGTTTGGCTTCTTGTCAAGAATTTCCAGACTTGAGTCTGTCTAAACTCAGCGATGAGTGTTGAAGGGTTCAGTGATGACCAGTGTAAACAAATTTGGTTATGTAACACTTCCAAGCTTTTTTGGTATATATATAATATTATCCTGAAAAGAATGGGACATCAAAAGTACCTACATATATATATAGGAAAAGATAAAAAAGTATTTTCTACCATACGATTCTGTGGTGTACCTCAAAGGACGACATGCTTTTTCCATTGAAAGGGTTCACTCTATGTATAGCAGCACTATGTTCCCATAGCCAAAGTGGTAATTAACCCAGCTAGAAATTAAATGTGGATGTTTACAGTTCAACTCATTTAAAGACTTGGATTATATGTAAGTAGACTAATTTTAACTCTGCTGCTGACCCCGCTACTATTACTCACTTGTAGGGACGAGGATTGAAGGGTTTCTCCACAGGGAAGCCGTACATGCCACAGATGACCCTGCTGTTCATCTCTGTCCACTCCTTGTTACAGATTTGTCTCCACTTGCCTCCGTCTTTCACCTCCAAAAAGCCCTCTGTAATGGGAATCCTTTTCCTGTGAGAGTACGTGGCCCTGATCCTTACATCCTCCACCTGCACCGTCATACCCTGACATGTGGAACAGAGAGGAGTTTAATCCCTGATTACCACTTCATCGAAGACTGTTTGACATCTCATCTAGCATTTTCACTGTGCATGTTCATGTTTGCATGTACCTCAAAGCCCTGCTCTGATAAAGTATAGTCAGTGTTTCTTTTCAGGACCCATGTTGATTCCAATAATGTAAAACTGTATCTAACATGACAAGTAAATCCAAAGCACAAAGGGACGAGCAGACATTAAATTACACATTGGACAAGAATCTGTTTTAGTCCCCAATCAAATGAAGGAGACTTTAAGAATCCATGGCTGACATTCTTGTTCATGAAATGCTTTGCATAGGAAATGTCTGCATTCCCGTTCAATACTTCAACATTCCAGTGGAGTCATTCTCTAATTCCTTTTATGTCACATCTCCACAAATCAACCTTGCTGCACTACATTACATTCACCCACTGAATTTGACCTCGAAGTTTCTATAAAATGTACTGTCAACTGCTTTATGAATAAAGAAACGGTACTTTCGACTTCCACTTGTTACATATCTATATCAGCAGTACAGTCTATGACTCATAAAGGAAGATCACGGGTGAAAACAAAATCTCTTACAGACTTGCACATATGCAACACATCAATTTGAAAAATATAAAGTTTAAATCTTTGTTTAAACTGGTGAGATGAATGTCTGGAATTCCTTTGCCTACGTGCTTTTTTGTTTCTTTGTGGCGTAGAGCTGACTTTTATAGACTTGTGAAGTGTTGACGGACGATAGATCACACGTGGCAGCACAGATCTGTCGCAGCCAGCAAATAAGGTTTTGGTTTCTTCCAAAAAACAGTACATAAAGGGAATGATGATAACCCATTGATGTTTCACACTAAAGTATAACAAATGTAAACAAAAACATTTTAAATGAGAAGTTACTTGATAGTAACATTAATAAGTGAAATTGATAGAAATAAAAAAACAACATCATTATCCATTAAACTATAGGAAACTGAGGTGCA
The DNA here is from genome assembly GCA_032359275.1 of Microctenopoma steveboyesi. Classification (NCBI taxonomy): domain Eukaryota; kingdom Metazoa; phylum Chordata; class Actinopteri; order Anabantiformes; family Anabantidae; genus Microctenopoma; species Microctenopoma steveboyesi. Next base: position 6,791,959 of record JAUMHF010000021.1, read on the forward strand.
GCTGTGAGATTTTCTGCTGGTGGTCCACAGTCTGAACATGTTGATCAGAGGGAATGACACCAACCACATTTAGCATCCTGAAGACCCCTGAATTATTAGGGAGTGGTAACCTTTGACCTGCAGGATTATATGGGAAATAGCTCCCTCCTTGAGCACAGTGCTGCAGTTTGCTCCACGAGTGTGAGGTTACTGTGAATGCTACAAACAGCCAAAAGTCTGGGCCGATCTGTATTAATGCAAATGCTGATCTTAGTCATTTCTTAGCCAGTTTCCCTATTTCTACAAAAGACTCCTAACATTCATGCACGTCGCACTGAAATATGAAACCTTTGCCCACAGGGTGGTTTCCTGAGATGGTGTCAGCCTGAAGGAATGTTCAAGGCTTCTTTAAACACTACACTGCAATTCAGGAGGAGCCACTAGTTAAGTCAGACAGTTTCTCCAATGACCCCAGCCCTCCCACTGACCGCAGTGGTTAGATTGGGTAAAACCGCTCTTTCATAAAGAGATTCCTGACGGCCATAGCATGATAGCAGTGTTTTCCATTAAAGCCCGGCAGGATGACAGGGTGAGGAGACATGATCGTGATCAGGGATCTGCTGTTCTCAATTTAGTGGATTGATTTTCTTTGCTTCAGCAGCAAAATGAGAACCATGAGACTTTTCATTATGGTATAAAAACATAGAGGTAAAAACATATAAGAAAAATAAAATACCAGACAGGATGAGGGGTTGGTGAGTATAGGATGGGGCACTGTTGCATTTGGCTCAGAGAAAGGAAACTGGCAGTCTGAATACATGAGACCAAAGAGAGTAAAACACTCCCACAGCTAGGATACGTCTAGGTGTTTCACCCTACCCCCCTAAAACCCAGACCGCCAGACATAAACTCAGCATAATGCTGTCTGGCCGAGGCCCAAATCTTTACACTTTGTTAGCACAGGTTAGCAAACATGGCTCTGCCCAAAGATATAATAAGTATTTAATAAACAAGCTGCAGTAGTTGAATTAATGACATTTGTTTCATTTGAAAAGAGGCAGGTCAGCTGTTTCCCCAGTTTTCCAGTCTCTATGCGAGGACATTCATAAATACCTCATACAGTGTGACCTGCTTTCCGTCATGCAGGTCACACTGAGGTTGATTCTTAGCTCAACATTGACTCACTGAGCTGCCATTCATACATCATGCAGCAAAAATACATTTTTCCTGTTTAAATACAGTCACACATTCCTGTTTGCATAGTAGCAAATGAGAAAAAAAAGAAAGCATTCCTCGTTTAGCTGAGTTCATTTTAACTCTCTGTGGTGAGCTTTGACCATTGCTGAAATATTTCTAACTGGAGAGCAGACTCGTTTTCCTGACTGGGTCCCATGCAGAATGTACATGTGTGAAGAGGAGACCACGTGCCAGCCAGTGTCTGACTAATGCTTCCAGACACTACTGTGCATTTCTTCCCTTTTGCTCGGCCTTCCAGCCCCACTGCACGTTTACATGCACGTGCTCCCAAACACCCGCCCCACCGAATAAAACATGGCAAGTATAAATGATAATCACGCCACCATTTAGGGGAAAGGCAAGAAAACAGCAAGGGTCTTTGAAAATTACTTTCCCATCTGCCCCACCACACTTTTTTTCTCACTGTCGGCCTGACTGGATAGTGTGTGTAGTGAGTAGTTGTGTCCTTTGCATCTGGAATATCTATCAGAGTGTCCTTCCACCATCATGGCAATGAAAATAAAACCTATTATTACTACAGCTGGACTAGAACCACTCAAATGTATAAAGTGTCGCTTTTCCCACTGTATATGGACAGATTGCAACAAATATACAACAAATCCGACACTGCAGAGCTGAGGCCACAGTGGGTTGCAGCTGTAGAGCATGTGGTGGATCTGTCTGCTACTCTCACCACAAGAGAGAGAAACATGCTTCAGCTTCCTGACATGTATTAACCTTTTCTCCACTCACTCAGTCTCCTCCTCGCAGGACAATTGCACACAACAGGCTAGTAGAAAATCCCACTTTGACTCAAATTTCCTGAACTGAAATTCTTGTAAAAAGACACATATGCACCAAAAGTGCAACCTGCGCCTTGTTTTGATCAAATAATTTCACCTGGCTCCAGGAAACATGATTATGGGTTAAATTACTACTTCAGAAGGTGAACTCATCTACATTTGTAGTAATAATTATTTTGTGACCATAAAAAACAAAAACAAAGTAACTGAAGCTTCTGCATGGGACAGTGCATTGTGCAATGATTACAAAAGTACACAACAATGGAAAGTACATCCCAGAATAACTCCTGTCAAACTCAACAATGAACCTATCATTATGCTTAAATGACACATCACACTGTCAAACAAACATCTAGCATCTACAGAGTGAAATGTTAGGAAACGAGTGTGCGGACACTGATGACACGTAAATTCTCCATTTCCACGTGATCAACAGCTGAACATTTGGGGGCTGGTTGAAATGTCCCCGCTAGCATGATAAACAAAGTTTCCTTCCATCTTAATGTTTGGTTCTGCTGGCAAATTAATCTCCCCCTACAGACTGAAGGAGTCATGCCTCAGTGAGAAACACGCACATCTGGCAGACAAATAAAAAAAAAACACATAAAGGCAAAACTGTTGTGACCAATTAAATAATTGCCTGAATTACCTCCTGCATGTTAAAACAATTAACATGAATCAGTCCCATAGAACTCCGTTTTTCTTTGTCAGAGTATTGCATAACCAGATGAGGCCGTATAGAGGAGAGACATAGCTTTTCTTCCTCCGTGAGATCAAACACGAAGCAGAAGGCATTAAAGAGAGATGGCTTTTCAGCAAAATGTCTCGATATTTCACTTCATCCTACATATAGAGCAGGACATGTTTCATGCCACTGAAAACTTCAGAGAGACTGAAAGACTGATATGTGTTGCTAAATAACTTGTCTTGTCTTTACATATGGCTTTACTCCCTAAAGAGATCTCTAAGTGTAAACATCATAAAATCAATTGTAATTGTTGTAACTCGTAGAAATAACATAACTGAGAGGAATACCTGGTGATGCAGAGTGTTACTGATGGTTCAAAGCTAAGACCTCACATGTTACATATCTACCAACATCCTTACAGTGGTTAAAATCACATCTTCACTAATGACCAACCTGGAGTGTAGTACACACACACAGGTGGGGTGTTGACTTTCCAGATTGAGTACAGAATGTCAATTCATGCTGTGAATAAACAGATAGGAGGAACAGTGCGGCTCATTGATGACATCAGCTCTGGCATGGTTAAAGAGGTGTAGCTACACCTTTTCCCCATTCCTCTCCCCTGTGACTTGAAAGAGTTCTGCCAGACAGAGGAAATATTTACAGGGTGGAGGACTGGACTGCAGCAACAACCCTACATATGTGGGCAAAATAGGGAACAAGAGGGTGCTGCTTATATAAATCATATCATGGTGAATTGAGGTGAACAGTCTATGATCAAATATTTTAATTGAACTAATTTATTGATTGTACTGTGCAGGCTGGAGGAGTCTAGTATCACAGCATCACAGTCTGGTATTAGCAAATCACAAAATTCTGGTACGACTGCAGTAACAAAGAAATGTTGCTTCATCTCTACCAGTCTGGTATTAATAACAAAAAACCCTCTAAGGAAGGAAATAAGTTTTTTTTAACAACGTGTTCTCAGACGAGCTAAAGAAAAGCCTCTATCTTCTGTTCTATCTCCCTTTCTCCTGTCACGTCCACAAACCCACACTGACTTTCCATCCTCTACAGATGTGTTCTCTGCAGCCAGACAGGATGGTCTTTCCTTACACTGAGTCATCTCCTAAATCTCCCTAGCTGGACAGTGGGGGTCTGGTGTGGGCAGGGACAGACTAATCGGAGCCTGGCAAAGTCATTAGTGCAAACCGTGCAAAAGTCTGACATCATACACAGTGATATGCTGATTTGTGGAATATTTCACAACTCTCCTGTCATAGCAGACGTCTACAAAGTAAAAACACTATGGAATATTTAGTTTGGTCCAGACATATTCATTTAGTATCTATTCCATCATTCCTGTAGCTATGCCTACATACATAAATAAAAAAGTCGTACCTAAAAGTAAGTGATTTTAACATCATATTATTTGCACAGTGATTCAGATGTTTCCTATCAACCAATTTATACATCACTAGTCTTTATAGGCTTTACACTAATTTACATTTTAATGGTGACATTCCAACAAATTCCAACTTGGTTAAGCAACAGTTTGAAATTCGCTAGGACATGCTAAAGACTTCTAAGGACTACTGAGTGGCTCTGTCCAAAAAGCTGGAAGGATTTAAAAAGAATCCATCACTTTGAGCTACTTGGAGCAAAGCGCTATGATAATTCTTTTTTTTTTCATCCTAAGCCTGTTTTTTTTAATGTACTGAACATCTGTCCATGTTACAACATGTGGATGCTACTTAAGTGCTATTAGTTATGTAATCGACAGAGCCCACCCTGAATGTTAACATTTGAATGAGAGTTCATGTTTTTATTAGTGTGTTTACAGTATTTACTGTATGTGTACTGTGCTACACTGTAGTGTATTTCTCCGTGTGAACCCACCTCCTGACTGTTGGCCTGGGTCCGAATGAACTTGAAGCCTGGAATGCGCTTCTGGTTGCACACCACTCCGACATCTTCTGAATGTTTGCAGTCAGACACGCCGAAGCCATTGGATTCACACTGAGCCAGACTCTTCTCGCCACCAGTGCAGTGCACATTGTCAAGCCAGATACGGCCTGAAACAAAAAGAGGTGAATGAACATACAAACCCTCGTTTAGCCTTTTGGACTATTAGTCAATTTGTGACGTGCACGTGCGAGAAATATGTACGTAACAATGACCACATTATTGGAAAATAATTATTAGTTACAGTCTGAGTGTACTGTTGATTAAACAGGCTTCTACAACCT
>JAUMHF010000021.1:6806629-6823388 GCA_032359275.1 Microctenopoma steveboyesi
ATTTATCTGTATATTACTGTAATAACAAAACCAGATGACTATGTTTAGATATGGCTCCTAAAGTTCACTTACTATATCATCTTCCACACAGCAGGTGTCCTTCTCCTCCGGGTCATCTGTAACGTTGGTCTCAGAACCTTTTAGGAAAAAAACACATAATTTAATAGTGTTACTATTTAACTACTGCAAAACAAATCTACATGTTAACCTGTGATCTGTGTAACAATTATTACCTGAAATTCAACATTACGAATATATATAAACACAAACTTTTCAAGTTTTGATGATCTTGTTTCTATGATGATACAAGCACAGACTAAACATCATGTTGGACTATTGGAAGCACTCCTTTGTCTTTCTCATATCCAGGACAGGGTTTTGTTGGGCATGCATGCTACAATTTTCTTCTTTACACTTTACAGGGGTTTTACAGTCTCAAAGAAAGATCATATTCCTCATTTATGTTTTCCAGTTCATCCTCGGGTAGGAACTAGCATCTCTCTGCTGATGCCTACCTCCTTAATACTTTGCCCTTAATGCATACACTAATACTTCATATGCATCCTAAAACACTAAAGCATTTAGTTCTTCCACTGAAGTGTCATGTTTATTCTTGTTCTCCTTGTGGCTGCAGCTCTTGAACCTGAGAAGATGCAGCATCAACTAATTTCCTTAACTTAACCAATTACAGCTGTACTAGCGACAGTCGGACACTGAAGGAGAAACATACCGTCAAACACAGATTTATCACAGATAGGCTGTTTTTTCCCCGGTACTTTGTTGCATTTGAGTTCCTCTCTGTCCTCCTGTCTCTCTGTCAGCTGGCCCGTGATGCTGGTGGAAGCCAGCTTCTCTTCATCTGTGGCATGGTGAACTCGCTGAGTGATTTCTGGGGTCTGAACCACCACCTCATCCGTCTCCTGAATACAAGGGAGGAGGATGTGACCCACATTGCAATAGGATTGTTTTCATACTTGCTACTAAAATTAATTTTGTGCACAAAAAAATATATAACACAATTATTATCATTATCCCAATGTATAACAACAAGAGAGAAAGAAATTTGCTAGGTCCATAAAAAACTGCATGTAGTATTTGTAGTAGATACATTCATATATTTAAGTGTTCTATAGCTATTAAATATCTTGAAGATATCCTCAGAGGACTAAAGGGGGGACATTTTTGAGGACACGTTGAAGGAGTAGACTAATGTTTGACGGCACAGTGATGTCACAGCATTGTCTAACTGTCAGATCTGTCACTGAGCCAGACCAGCACTGCAGAGCTGAGACAGTGCTTCTGCGCCTTTGTGCCTTTTCTGTGTGTGTAAAGAGTTCAGGGCCAAGAGGTTAGACAGCTGCTGGATAATCAACACTGCAGTGTCGCTGCAGCAAGGTTAAACGTTCCAGCTCACACACACACACACTCACAAACATACAGCCGCTCACCAACACTCACGCATTACCTGGTTGCACACGTCAAGTACCAACGACTGGCTTTCATCATACTTCTGTAATTTACAGGAATTCCTACAAAACAAGCACATGATGGCAAGTAAAGCATTAGAATATACACATAAATAACCTAATTTATTATGTGTTCTCTTGTTCTACATTCATACAGTTGGGAGGATTTCTGGACCTTATTGCATAACCCTACAACAAATGATGTGCCGGAGCACTCATGTATAACCACTGTTGCTGGAGGGATCACAAGATGAGCCAAATAAAAACTGCTATGTAAAAAAAAAAAAGGTGTGATGCTAGACATGAAACTGAAGAACCTCGAATGCTCCTCCAAAGGTCATTTCTGACAGCGCATGCTGTGATGGGAGTAAAATGGAAAGCTCGCATGCATGTAAGAGAGCATTGATAGTCAAAGTACTTACAAAAAAAAACAGAGAAACTTGACTTGTTCTGATGTCCTGAGGCCAAGAGAAGTAGACGAAAGTAGAGATTGGAAGTTGCACAACAGATAAGAAAAAGGATGAAGGATGAGGGGGATACAGCAAAGAAATGAGAGGATTTAATAAGGGAACAGAGAAGAGGGGGAACAGACAAAGAAGAGTGACTGAGTGACTAAAGGTGTTTTCAGCTCAGCACGTTACAGACACTCAGCACAGTTTAAAGTTCAAGCATACACACAGGATGTGAGCTGCTTGGAAAAAGCAGTCCGACAAATGTGGCTACGAGCACTTTCAACAGCCTAAATATAACCTTTTTGGGAATTGCATGAATGGTCAGTATGAAGTGTTAAGTGTTTGGTGTGTGTACAAAGCATTGTCTACGTCCGACATCAAGCAAATCAAAATACATTCTAGCACAAGTAATAGCAAGCTCATCCAACCTTAGATGAACGAATGTATATTACATAGACATAAAACCGTTTTCTTGTTTACTTACGTGATTGTCCTCCCTTTGCTTTTCTTGGGAATCTGCCTCACTTTCTTCTCCGCTGGTTTCCCTGCTCTCTGTTTGCCTACATCTTTGAGTTTTTTCACAGGCTGAGCAGGACTACTGGTCGAGTCCTCGTTGTTCAGGCTTTCGGAGGCTTTAAAAGGGTCGACGGAATCATCAAAATTGTCCGGGTCAAAGCTGTAAGAGCCCCTGGGGAGCACTGGAGAGCTGCTCATTTTGCTATTGCTACCAAATGGATTGAAGTTTGGGTCATCCCACTGGCAGGGATCAAAGTTATGTGTCCCTGTCCTAGGAAGAGGGACATCGTCAAGGTTCAAAACTGCAGAAGAGTCTGAAAGTGGCAAGGTAGATTCTGGAAGTGGATCTGAAACAGGTTCTGATGATGACTGGGTAACAGATTCTGTTACTTGCTGGGAAAATGGTTCTGACACTGGTTGAGGATCTGTTTCTGACCATGTGACTTCCAGTGCAGGTTTGCTTGGAACCTCTGATACTCTGGGCTTCTGCTTCTTAGCCGTTAGCTTGCCGCTTGTCTTCTTTCCTCCTGGTTTCTGTGGAGGTGGCTTGCTGACTGTTCCCTCATCCAGACCAAACTCCAGCACCACAGGCTTTGCCTCTGATGACGACAGCGTCGTCTCTGCTTTTGTTGGGGCTTCTGCGCTGACCTTGCAGACAGACAAAGAGCTGTCAAGGTTTGGGAAAGAGCTAGTGCCACATGGTGGGGGAGAGTTCTGGATTTTTGACCCTCCGCTGGTAAAGGGATTGAAGCTGTCATCCAGCTGGTCATGGTCAAATTTGTATGTGGCCTCAGGAACAGGACGTTCTTGTTCCTCACTGGTTTGAGTGTGTTCTTCTAGTGAAGACTCCAACTTCAAAGACGGAGGCTTGAATTTGCTGGTTTCAGTTTTTTGGGTAGACAGTGTCTGATCGGAGAGGCCATTACACTCCGGCTCTGGCTCAGTACGAAGCTTCTCCTCCAGGGAATCAGAAGCTGTGAACGCTTCAGGTTCATTGCTTTGAACCGAGTCTGCTTCTGAAATTGGAGCAGGAGCATGAGCAGGAGAAGGAGCACGAGCAGGAGGCAGATCTGGGGCATCTGGGGATGGAGTGTAGGGTGGCTCAGAGGACGGTGCTCTGCACTTAGCCACTTCAGGAGATTTATTCACTAAGAAGGAATCAGGAGCAGACACGGAGCCCCGTGCTTCTGGAAGATTTTCTGTTTGTTCTGCTTCTACTATCTCCATGTTTATTTTCAGCGGCCGACCCATGGGGATGACAGGCTCGTCCTGACCCATGTTGTGGCTGAGCAAAATATCCTGATCCTCGCCAGGGGCCGTCACTATCAGGTGCTCGTCACGATCCAAGTCTGAAGAAGAATTTAAAGAAAAACTGCAGCATTAACAACAGTTTAAAGTGTACGATATTTCATTGTCTCTTGCTAGCTAGCCAGCTGTTCCAATTGCTACTGTTACCATGACAATGTCTTGTTATGACATGGCACTTGAACCAAAAAGTAGTGCACTAGAAAATACAAATGAAGACCTATGATTTCTTGTGTGTTGAGGACGACGGGGAGAGTGGCTGCTATGGCGTAATTATTAGCTCCAGGGCTTTTCTTGACATATCAACATATTTCAGTATGCCGGTCATACTCACCATATCCATGTAATATTATGTTGCTAGGAGACTAGCACGGCCTACTGGGTTCCTAGCTACTTACCATGTCGCCCGGATATCATTTTCAAAGTGTTCAGCAATTCAGCATAACCATGTGTTCAATTCAATGATGCTTTACAGCCACATGCATATTTAGTGCAATGTTTTGCTGTAGAGCCACTTTTGTTCTTTTCCATTCTCCTGTTTTTAATACAGGCAGAACGTGTCACAGCAGGAATAAAATCCCTGTCTGTAATAATATGATCCTATGGCCTAATTCTGACTATGAAAAAGTCTTCAGCTATCTATTAAATATTTATAAAGTGTCGCTGTGCACACGACATAGTGATGGAGACTTTGCTTGGGGACAGACAAACCCAGCCTTTAGCGTGTTTACATTCACAGATGTTTCTAGAGGCACTTCAACTCCGGTCTGCCAGACTTTCTCCATTAATAGCTGCAGGACGGGATGTTTGTGGTTGAACCAAAACTCCCCCCTCGCTCCGTAGTGATGAACCTTCACAATGCACACTTTTGAAAGGCGTTGCTGGAGTTGAATTTCTACGGAAACTGCCACACAAAGCACAGAGGATTTTAGCCTTTTAACATGTGCTGTTCAGTCACTCCCTGATTATTGTGCTCTTTATCAGCGAGCTACACAAAACAGGGGACAGAAAATGCTTTTGTTTCACCTGTGGAATTCCAGAGCAAAGGCCATTCCCACGTCCTGCTCATGACTCCTCCTCTTAGTGATTCAAATGACAATGAGAGTGCTTCCGTCTTCATCGCACCCAAATTCAAGCCTACCTACCAGTCTCTGGCTGCTGAAATGGTAAAAGGGTTGCGAAGTTGGGTAAGATATACATCATGTGAATACTTTATTAGCTTGTTGTGATGCTCGTGGTTAAAAAAAGGTAGTAGAAATATTCCTCTTTAAAGCTGAAAATACACTAGGTACATTCCTGAGACAGTCACACAGCATATGTATCCAATTACTTGTGCACGGTGAACCCGATACACTGCGGCTCAGACACAGCAATGAAATTCATAGAGGCCCAAAAGTGCCGTTAAAAATGATGATTTAGGTGACACGCTTTTTCTTTTAGTCGACTGCCAACACAAACACGCACACGTCTGAACATACAGAGCAAGCTCAAAAGACTTGTTTCCATGGCAACGTCGAGGAGGGACACTCTTTGCAAGTGCTGTACACTCGCGCAGCATGTTTACATCTCTTTGTCCCTCTCTCTCTGCGTTTTGCTCAGCGGCGGCGGCCTCACCTGTGTCCTCTGCATCGGTGTTGTTGTTCTCCAGCTCTCCCGGAATAGTTGGAGGGGCGCGGACAGGAGTTGCTGCTTCTGGAGTGTCAAAGTGACCGTCTGAGTCAGAGCTGTGGTAATCAGGGAGAGAGAAAGCATAGAGTTTCTGAACGTGTTAGCAGAGCAGGACACATGGACACTTCCAGGGAATCAAAACGGTGAATGGACTGTGATTTTCAACAGTGTAGACAGCACTGCACAACACCAGCAAATATATAAGTTCAAGACGAGCTTTCCAAGTCTTTACGGCACTAAAGCGGTGCCCTACTTCTGATTCATGTCAGGGGAGAGAAGAGAATCAAATATGCACATATACAGACAGACTTTATCTGGAAGAGGAAGTAGGGCTGTCTCTTATTTCCTGTTACACCGTGAGCCCCATACAGCTTCAAGTGACTGAAACGAAAGTAACTTACAAGTTATAAATTACTATTTATTAGAGATGAAGATGGACATTGACCTCGACTATCTTGTGCAACATACTGTGTGCGCAGCAGCTTGTAAATTTAATTTAGCAGTGCAGCAGCATCCAGTGTCACCTGATCAATTCAGGAAGCTGAACATCACACACTGACATGAACCCTGCAGGTTATAAACCCTGTGTACTCCCGGGAGAGTGAGCTGGAAGTGTGAAAGTCAACAACTAAACAGATTTGGCGCAAACACTGGCACCACTCTCAGAGGCAGGCGCGATGTGCAGGGGCAGGAAGGCCACAATACCTCGAGCGTGTGTCATCTCCGCGTGTTTGCACTGCTTACATCATCGAGGCAAACTGTACCTGACTGCTGCCACAGAAATGTGGATGTACGGGTGAGGATGTGAGCAACACTGCGCTCAAACACGCACACAGGTTCCACCAGATGCGTGAGCGCGCATGAGACGCCAGCGCGTAAACAGAACGAGCGCAGTTTGTTTTACCCCCTTTAGTCCTTACTTACAGGGGGGCACACACGTCTAAATAACCCCCCTTCGGAAACACCGTGTTATCATTGTCCGGGCTCCAGCACAGCACTTGCCTGTAGCCTTGAGATCGCTCTTCTTCGTCGTCTCGCCTCTCTCCCCGTTGCTCCCCCTGCTCGCTGGCCTCCTGCCCCTCTTCATCGTCTCCCTCTCCCCCTCGCACCGCGGTCCACGTCCATTTGGCCCACGACACAGGTGACAACCAAGACATGCCTCCTCTCCCCACGAGGGCTCCTCGGCCCCCTGCTGTCTGATCTCAGAGCCGAGTCCTTTCAGTGAGCGTCTTCCTCAGGTCTCAGGTCTTCCCTCACATCTCTCCCCAGAGCTGCTTTCTTCACAGCATCTCCCAGGTTCCCAGCACCACACACTGTTTTTTCAGTCGTTGTCTCTGCTCAGATGCTTCCTCTTCTCTTTTTTTCCAGACGCGCTCTCTCTTCTCTTCCTCTGCCTCTGTGGCGGAGAGCCGCGGCTCAGATCAGCTGGTTTTCAAAATGCTGCTCTCTTCTCTGCTGAACTCTCCCCCCGCCCTCCCCTCCACGTCAGACCAGTTCAATAACACGGAAAGCAGAGGGGGGAGGAAGGAAGGCTGCAGGCTCCCGTCGGCACCGAGCTGCCAGTGACTTCCCCTGCGGTGCGTGAATGGTACGCGCTTGTCAGGCTGCTCTGAAGCACAGAGAGGGAGTCAGAGAACCAACACAGGACAGAGGAGGTGGAGCTGGAGGGCCTCCACGTTTTATAGTCCAGGGAGAGGACAGGAATGTGGGGGCCTGATCTTAAAGCCCACGTTACTCCCGCAGGCTGTCTAACAGCTAAAGTGGTTTCCCATCCAGTGGCAGGCAGGCATGCGTGACCAGGGGAACCAGTTGTGCTGCATCAGCCTCAGGAGATCTACCTGCTCGGATTTATGAGTTCAGACCACTAAACTCACACAGGTACAGATTGTCAGGATCATCAGCGTCTTCTGAAACCCTCAGACGTAACATAACAACCACAGTGACACACGCTGCTACTGAGGTTCAGCTCATTTGAGTGAACCCAAAGCAGTAAAGTCGGTAATATGTGAGGTGGCAACTGCACACATTTACTGTGCCAGTGTGTAATTTGAGTGCATTCATGGGTCAATAAAAATTCACAAGTCTCATTAGTTGATAACAGCACACAATCACAAATAGTGTTTAGGAGACACAATAATGGGTACTGCGTGTACTGTTCATACTGTATGTATGTATGTTTTGGTGCCTTTTTCAAACAAGCCTACACCTTTTCGCTGTGAGCCTTGGTTTTTGCTTCACTTCTCCCACAAGGGTTTGGTTTCACTCCTACCAAATCCCCATCAGTCTCAGTCCGCCTCAGAGTTTCCACATTTGACCAGAAAAGGGTGGAACGTGTGGCTGGATTACGGACAAGGAGGGACCTGGCATGCACTGAGAATATGCAGCTTAATTAAAGGATCGCAGGAAGAGATTCAAACTGGGGGCATGAGCATTAAACCGTATGTTAGTGTTGGGACTTGGTTTCCCATTCTTGTCTTTTAAGTGGGGCTCTGCTGTTTAAGAAGGCACAGAGCCACAGTGCAGGCCCTTAGTCGTTTATTTCCACACCAGTAATGCTTAATGGAAGCCTGGGCCAACTTTAATCAAGAGAGAAACATGTAATATAATGTATGAAACCTTTAAAAAGGAGGCTCTATTGTGGTGCGTTTTTATTAACATCTGGTACTGAAAACACATTAAACACTGCTTCCATGGTTTTAATGGTTATTATGAATTATGGTTGAGGAGAAGTATGTTACATAACAAACGGTTCTTATTTTATTCCCTAACACAAAATCATAACAGTTGGTTTTCAAACACCTGAATACCGTTGTCTGCATGTCCTTTAAAAAACAATCTGTGAGTCTGGTGTTTCACTAGTCTAAAAATGGCATCAATAAACATCAGTGGGTTGCGTGAGGCAGCTGTGCGTGTCTCCAGATAAAAGACCACCCTATTCTTAAAGGCTGCTCTACCACCACCACCGCCACCAAACCTCCTGCCAAGACGTCTGACCAAAATCTAAACACAACTGAAAAGGAGCTCTGATTTCAAACGCAGTGGGAGGATCCTGGAAGGCGTTTTCAAGAAAGTTACTGGAACAAAAAACAGTCTGGCCTTTTTTAACCTTTTGTTGAGCAACTGAGAATCTGCTTGTCTCTGTACAAACGTGATTAATGGCACATTTATGTTTAGTCACTTTGCCAATGTGTCTTCATATTTATGGACAGCATTTTTTCTTCCAAAAGAATGCAGAGATAATATTTGCAAATAACAACATGATATATTTAGGCTGTGTTTATAGCATAACACACAAACACACTCTGGACATAGAATGAGACTGTTCCAGAGGATAATAGAGAAGCCACAGCGTTATATAACAGCCCTCTGGAGCCTAAAATAAATGTAGACACACAGAGAGATGTCCTGGTCCTGGAGTTCCAGCAAACTATCTGAATGCATCAGACATTCCCAGAAAGAATGGGGCGAAGACAGAAGAGAGGGAGGAAGGAAATGAGTCAAAATGGAACCAGAAGAATATGTTTGATTAGGGACCAGTGAGGGGTCCAGAAGGACAAGTGGAGCAACAAGCATTTATAAAGATGATGTATGCACAAGCCCACACAGTAGTAGGCCTACAGACTTTCATTCCACCCAAAAGGGCAACTCACTTCTACATACAGAACAACAAATATGGAAAGTTGCAAGAGCAAAAACTAGGAGAAGAAGAAGAAGAAGAAGAAGAAGAAGAGGAGCAATTAGGATAAGCCATTCAATTATGAGTGTTAAGATCACATCCTGCCACAGACAGGTGTAAGGACCTTCTCGAGTTATTAAATTACTTGTATGCTCATCAGCATCATTTGTGCTGTCAAATTTCAGAATTAGTGTTTTGAAGTGACACCTAGTGGTCAAAGAGTTTAATAACACCCAGAGGACGGACTTATAACCATTTACCAATAACCAATATATATATATATTTTTAGTAATATAAAAAACATCAACGTTTCACAGAGTTCATACATGAGCTTAAGTAGTATAGCTATATATGAATCACATGTATGTAAAGTTGCAGATGTAATACACATATATATACAGTCTAATTGCATGAACACGAAGTTTTATTCTGCTTCCAGCTAACGGGGGCCTGCATATAACTCGCCGTACAGGCTTTCCTAATAACCATTTTGCACACATAACAAATGTATATAATATAATGTGCAGTGGTATAATGTGCTTAAATTGCAGTGAATAGCAATTAAAGTGAATAGAAAACGTTGGAAAACGTTGGAAGATAAAGTAATACTATGTATGGTAAGTATGATACTATGAACATAGTTCACCGCCTGGTGGCAGTAAAGCAATTCCTGAGTCAGCGGGAAAATATAGAAACAAACCCGCCAAACGTGAAGAAGAACTACTTCCGCTGTGACGTAGTAGTTAGTAATAAATGGCGGTCGCGAGCAGGGTGGACTGTAAACATTTCCACGGTTCTAACTGTAACTGTCTAATTATCATCAAAACATGTAACGCTACTCGACTGTGTCGGAAATGCAGGCCAGTGACAAGATGTTTATTTTCAACTTTCAGGTTGGCCCTTTTGCCGCGCTGAGAGGGAAGTCGCTGCCAAAGAGACGAAAACGAAAGAAACGGTAAGGAGAGCCCCTTATAGACATAGTTTAGGGTCAGCTAGCGTTTAGGAAACTTGTACTTTAGCTGTGTGGGGTTGAAAAGCATTTTATATATTTAATGATTGTGTAGTAATTACCATATTCGTCTAATGAAATATCTCGCAATATATAGTTAACATTAACTACGTCCAACACATGATGTTAGCACATCGTCGGGTTAGCTTTTGTTGGCTGTGTGTTGCTCTCATGAATACGTTACAAACGGTGATGCTGATGTCTGTACTAGTTGAACTAATGGAGAACGAAAATGGAGAAAAGGACCCGGAGTGTGAGGTGACTGAGCTCCGTCTGAAAGTAGAGTCGCTGAAGCAGGAGCTAAGAGAGTGCAGAGCCGAGCTAACCAAGCTACAGAAGCAGCTGAACCAATCTGAGAGACAGCACAAGAGCACAGAGAGCTACAACGAAGACCTGAGGAAACAGGTCAGTGCTATAATACACTCGCACACTTAACTATTATGCGCTGGATAAAGATCACTTTATGAAGACTTTATATACAAAATTGTCCACTACAGTGTAGTTATTAAGCAGAGGCAGTATTTACAGCCTTTCTTTTAATACACAATAATAAACCATAATAAATCTAAATCATTACTCCTCATCAAAAAGCCTGGTGATCTTCTAGATTTTTTTCTCACTCAACAAATTCAACAAATAAAATAAGAAATATGTATTTTTTCTTAAGCATATTTTTTCTGATTAAAGTGAATATATTTTTATTGTAAGTCAGTAAATGTGTCTTTTTCGTGAATCAATTCATATTGAATTTTTTTTAGGTTGACCAGCTGAGTGTTGAGATTCATGAACGTAAGAAGAAAGAGAAAGATAGAGCTGACAGTGAAACTCAAACAGACGAATATGTTTGGACAGAAACAGGTGTGTATGTGTAAAATACATGTGAATAAAATTTGATAATCATCACAAAGTGAATAACAGTTAAAAAGTATTTAATTTTTTTTCCCAGATTATTACAACTACTACTATGGAGGCTACTATCAGAACCCAGAGGCAGCTGATGCCCAGGAAGGCCCGAGCACAGCAGCTGCAGTGGAGGCAGCTGATAACGGCGAGGCAGCAGAGGTTTTAACACAGAATGAAGCAGCAGTTACAGATGAGTCAGGACAACCTCACAGCAATGATGCAGTCGCAACAGAGGTCAGCTTTGGATAATAAAATAGCTGTATTAAAATGTTACTAGAAGGGATTTTGTTAACATTTTACCTGATTAACTATATAAAATAGCTGATTGTTAGAACTGTAACTGGGTTAGTTAACTGGCTAATTGTATGCACGTTAATCGTAATTTTAAAGAAGACACTACTAATATGGATGGATGGATATGGATTTGAGTTTACATTATAGACAATATACATGGTTTCTTTCAGGAGGGCGACGGGGGATGTATTGCTGATATACTGAGGGCCACTGCTGAAGAGGCTATGACACAGACTGGGTTTGTCTTTGATGAGACTACTGGGATGTACTATGACCACAGTACATGCTTCTACTATGACTCGGTTTGTCGACTGCATTATCTATAACAGTAATATGTTTATCATGACTTGAAGATTTGTTGTTGAAATATATTTGGTACCAGAGTTATGATCTTGTACATATTGTTTCTCTTCGTCAGGCTAGCCAGTTGTACTATGATGCCAACACTGGGATATACTACTACTATGATGCAGAGAGTGGACGATACCAGTTTCATTCCAAGATCGAAGTACCTGCTGCACAGACTGTTGCAGATCCGTGTCAAGATAACAACATTGCTGAAAGAAGAGGCAGGAAGTTCAAGAAAGTGGTAAAGAAAGCATCACACCAGGATGATATGGTATGTAATGTCTAGATCTGTTATTGATATATGGCATGAAATAATTTGATAGCTGGTGGCTGACAGCAGGCTTTCAACTTCCTGGGTTGCTGTAAACATTGTTGAAAACATTTTTGGTCTCAGTCCTCAAATGCAGTTTTTTATTTATGTACAGTGTTAATTTTTTAAGTATTAAGTATTTGTTAATGAAGAATTTGATATTTAAATAATATTATAACAAAAACTATGATGAGATCCATGTTAAGCACACACCAATAACGGCCGGACGAATACGTTTCTTATATTGGACAGACAGTCACATTTTTTTAATTCATTCATTTACATGAGTTCACGTTTTTGCATCTTTCTCATTTTTTGCCTGGGTCTATTTTTACAAACCTACACCCACCGGACTTGCACTCGCATATCTTTGGTCTTTGATAACCAGTGTGTTGTTGTTCCTACACTTGTTGATCATAGCTAACAGTAAAATGAAACACCAAGATCAAACCACCACTTTTTGGGTTATTGTTTTAGCTGGTCAGTTCAAACACTCACTTTTATGCTCTGATATCACAGGCTGTGGCAGTGTATACTGTAACCGGTGCTGCAGAATGACTTGTCTCATGATGCTGTCCTAGTCAGATGTGCAAAACAGTCGGTTTCAGTTACACAGTGACGCAAAGTTAAGAGATTTTGCACGATGCTGTCAGTCAGCTGTGTTATCCGTAACAGGATAATTATTAGATATTATTTTTATTTAGTTTTTATCCATATTTCAAGTGCTACCGGCTTCATATACCTGCTGCTAATTTCTAAAGCCTAAAAAATACCATAACAACATCATAAATCAAATAAAACCTGAGTTTCACTGAATAAATCTTGGCTAACACCAAAAGAAATTTTGGGGTATCCGCAGGGTTTTAAAAAGTGTTAAAAGGTATTCATCGTCATTTCATGACGAATTTTCGCGTAACTTTATTTAACATGGGATAAGACTCGTTCATTTTAACTAGACGATCTCTGCGATGCTTACGCCGTATGTCGTCTCAAACTATTTGTATTGAAACACCGGCTGCTGCTGACGCTCAGAAAACCAAAGAAACTGTCTTCGTGGGTAAGAGCTAATTCAAAGAGGTGGTTGGAGAACCCGGCATGTAAAGACACAGATCAGAGAATAGTGACGGTGATCATGTAAAGACATAAATTACACTGAACTAAAATATAAACGCAACACTTTTGTTTTTGCTCCCGTTTTTCATGAGCTGAACTCAAAACACCCATGATTTTCAAATATTGTTCTCAAATCTGTCTACATGTGTGTTAGTGAGCACTTCTCCTTTGCCAAGATAATCCCTCCCACCTCAGAGGTGAGCCCTAGACTGCCCAATAAAAGGGCACCCTGCCCTTTTATTGTGGGCACAGTCTAAGGCTCACCTGTGCAATGTTCCTGCTGTCTAATCAGCACCTTGACCTGCCACACCTGTGAGGTGGGAGGGATTAAAGTGTTGCATTTATATTTTAGTTCAGTGTACATGAGATAAATATCAAATTGAATATTTCCTTCAGAATTCACACTGTTTATTTACCGATTGAGGATAGTTTACTAAAAGATGATTTTTCCTACCTAGGTGCACGAGGTGACTAACTCATTGGCTAAAATGAAGATTTTCTCTAACTGGAATACTACCAGCAGAGGTACACTTTTAACATTAGCATGCAAAGCATTAAAATATTCCTGCTTGTTTTAAATAACTTTAGCCAAATAGGTTTTGAAACTGTAAATGCTTATTTGAGTATTTACACTCTTTCCGCTGCTCAGCTGGTCATTAGTTAATGTAGTCACACGTGTTTTGGTGGGGTTCATGGTGCACATTCTTTGAAGACTGAGACCACACAAAGTACACACAAAGTACAAAGCCTGCTGTCAGTTAATCACAGGAGGTGGGAATCTCACTATTGACTGTCTGATGGCAGGAACTTGTATTTGATGAGGTAAAGGTGGAAGAAGAAAATAACGATTGGGTTGAAAGAGAAACGACGAAAAGGTCCATTGACTCCCGAAAACCAAAGACGAGGTCTCGCAGTCCAGATGTGGCTCCACGAAGAAAAGAGTCTTCGAAATGCAGGGAGGAAAGCAACAAGTCTTCATCAAAGAGGAAGAAGCACAAAAACCGTTCACACAATGATGAGAAAGGAAGATCAAAGAAGAAAAGGAAGAAATCCAAGTCAGAAAAACGAAAGAAGAAAATGAGCCCAGCTCAGCGTGATGGCTCGGGGGGTAACAGCGAACCAGAGGAGGGCGAGATCACAGAGTCGGAGATGGAAGAGTGGGAATCCACACCCTCCATCTCATCAGCTTCTGCCTCGCCTGCCAAGGAAAGTCCAGAACTAGAGATGGAGATTCAGAGTCGGCAAGGTGAGGGCGGAGAACAGTCTGAATTCAAAGCTGTTCAGGTCAAACCACTTGATAGTTAGTTCTTGGGTAAATTTCTTCTGTAGTAACTCAAACCCAGTTAGGTGACTGTATGTTTCTGAGGCACATTTCCTCTGATGATGCATCTTTTTTCCTCTTGCAGTCAAAGACATTTGGCCGCCCTGTGTTAGGGTGACAGTGGTCAGGTCTCCAGTGCTGCAGGTGGGCACTCTGTTCATCATCACAGCTGACTCTCCCGCCACCATTGGAAGGTTTGAGTTCTTCTTCTCACAGCGCGGGTTGCATTTCTGTAAAGGGTTCAGTACTTTTCTACTAAGGTTACTATAGGTGACTGTGGGAAATGTTTTGTTTAATTCAGAACTCCCTGTAACCAACATGTCTTTCTGTCGCAGAGAGAAAGACATGGACCACGCAATCCGAATACCAGAAATGGGAGTCAGCAAGGTAAACCATTTACCTTCATGTTTCTGAAATGTGTGGTTAAAGTAATGCTTCTAACAGTGATCTGTTTTTCAGTTTCATGTGGAGGTGTACTTTGACCAGGAGCTACAGAGCTACATGCTGGTGGACCAGGGAAGCCAGAACGGTACAGTCATCAATGGCAACCGAATCTTACAGGTTTTTGTTTTTCCTTCATTTCTTTTGTTTTTTGTTGAAATAAACTGCAGGACTCTGCAACAAACACACTCAGCAAATACTTATTGTTGCCTGCAGCCCAAAACTAAGTGTGAGCCATATGCGCTGACCCACGGTGATGAGGTGAAGATGGGAGAGACTGTGCTCTCCTTCCACATCCACTCGGGCACCGATACGTGTGATGGATGCGAGCCCGGTCAGATAATTGCTCACCTCAGCAAGTACAAGAGAGAAGAGAAGACGGGTGAGCAACCTGAAAAGAAAACCATCAAGAATGTGTTTTGTATAGTTTTATGTTATATACTGAGCTCAGGATTGTTTGAAAAAGCCAGATGTGATTCACAGTGACAGATTTCAAATTTCAAATCACTGTATTTTCCCTAAAGGTCCCGCTCTTTCGAAAGAGGATAAAGAAGCACTGAGGCAGAAGGAGCTGAAGCAGATTAAGGCCAAATATGGCCTCCAGGTACGAGTTATCACAAGCAGCAGCAGCCAGTTTTAGTGTAAACCTTCTCATCACTTAAGCAGTCAATCAGTACTGTGGTTTTCTGAAACAGAGCAACGAGTTTGAGGAGGCTAAAGCCCTGAAGAACTCAAAATACAAGGACCGGGCAGAGTCTCGGCGACAGGCGGTGGGCAGCCAGGGCCCTTTCCAACGAGACGATGCGCCTGCTTCCGTTCACGAGTAAGCATATTGTCTTTGACACTTGCTAGAGAATGAAAATGGCTGACGTAAATGCCGAGTGCCTTATGTTTCTCCTCTTAAAGGGAGATCAGTGAAGTCAATAAAGGGCGCAAGATGTTGGAAAAGATGGGCTGGAAGAAAGGAGAAGGGCTGGGTAAAGAGGGAACTGGAATGAAAGACCCGGTAAGGCAACCTGGTGATATCCTCCTTG
This sequence comes from Microctenopoma steveboyesi, assembly GCA_032359275.1. Taxonomy (NCBI): domain Eukaryota; kingdom Metazoa; phylum Chordata; class Actinopteri; order Anabantiformes; family Anabantidae; genus Microctenopoma; species Microctenopoma steveboyesi. The sequence continues at coordinate 6,822,486 of JAUMHF010000021.1, forward strand.
TGCATATGAAGTGAACCATCCTGCTGATCTGATTTAGCGGTTTTCTTTTCTCTCACAGATTGAACTGAAAATCAGAAAGTCTCAGTCAGGTTTGGGGGCTGCTACTGCCATGTCTCTGGACACTGTCTCCATGGTCAGTTCGAAGTCCCAGAAGAACTGGGAGAAGGCGCGTGAGAGATTTGCAGACTCGTGCCAGCCCGACACACTGGCGTCCAAAACACCGAAGAACCAGTCACACAAAGCCTGGGTCAAAGCAGCAGAGACTGACATCACACAAGCGGGTTTTGATACAGGTGGCCAAAGTTCACAGTAGTACCCATCGTGTATTATGCAGTATGTAAATGACTGTGAGCATTGTAAAGAGTATTATTTCTACTCAGTTTGGGTTTTAGCATGTTGATTTTTAAGCGAACTGACTTTGGTAATGATTTGTTCTGAGGAGATGAGAATCAGACCAGACGTATTTTGTCACATTGGCTTTTTCCCTGACGAGCTGTAAAACACTATGTAGTGGTCCGGTGCTGTGCATCAGCTGTAAATGTTAGATGGGACTTGCAGTATTTATAACCTCTTGGAAGAAGGGTGACAGACCACTTGGACAACAGCTATTTTCCCTTCTGTAAGGTGCAGTCATGATTCCTCCCAGAACGAAAGGACATGAAATGCCTCGAGCAAATATTGACGCAGTGATACTTTTATTTCTCACAATGAGATCATCAGCCCGACAGCTGATCACTATGGCTCTGCAACAGTTCCTCTCCCTTTCTAAACTTTGCACAATAAATTCTGAAAACGCTCCGTGTTTTGTTTCTGTTTGACGCTCTGGCTTTTTCACACTTGCCACATACACAGATCTGCATACGCGTGTGAAGCCAGTGAGCAAACGTTCTGGCTTATCTGAGG
>JAUMHF010000021.1:6829162-6862027 GCA_032359275.1 Microctenopoma steveboyesi
GTGTACGTCCCTGCACCCAGTCAGGAATCAGCAACATGAATATCACACTGAATGATAGTTGTTGATCACTGTTATCAACAACTTGTATGAAGCTTTGAAGGACTTGACACTATTTAATAGTCTCGTTTCTGCTCATACAAAAACAAGGGGAATGACCCGGAGTGAAACTGAACTAATTTCAAGTTGATATTTATCAACTAGCTTTTAGCTCCGTTTTTGGTCTCTACCAATTCAAAAGTTAAATTCCTTAAGTAGTTGCCTTTTGGTTAAGAGAAGATAGAATACTGTTGGTTTGTTTTTTAAAACTACAAACAGCTGACACAGGTGTGAGTCTGACTCCATATAAAACTGGAGCTGGAACCAGTTTCCTTCCAGTTGTTCCATTGATGTGCAGTGGTTATCTGAAAGACTTTTACTATTTTTCAAATGTAATAAAATGTTTTTTATGACAAACGCTCCTTGGCTGCTACTGAATCCAAGGTGACACGGGCTCTGTCACGTCCCGCATCTACTGCCCCTGATAAGATGCGTATGGATGGATGTGATGAGGATGTTACATCACTTGCAGTGCAGCCAGACGCCAGCAGCAACATCCAGCCCGGAGGTAGCGCGGCGCACTCACCCAGCTGCTCGCATTGTGCACCGGCTCCGCAAATCGGCTGCGTCACACCTAAAGAAACGCAAACACGCAAACACGCGCACTCACGCACACACGAGCTGGAACAATAAATCCACCACATCGGGGGACATACGCTGCATCAAAAGGAGACTCGACTGAGCCGGTAAGTGGCTGCCTGCTTGCAGTAAATCCTTATTTTCTCTGCGATGCATCAGCCCCATTGTGTGTGAGGACCTGCGCGTCCTCTCATGCGCCACACATCATAACCATAATCAGCGCCTGCTGCTGGTTTATGCCGCTGTTTGCGTTCGTAAAAACGCCAAACATCACACTTTCTCTCAAGGGGCAGAAGCCAATCGGCGATGCTTCTGGTTGTGCATTAGGAAGCCCGTATCTCCCCCTCACACTAGTGTGTGTGTTTTTCGTGCAGGGAAAATGGTTAAATTGGGGAATAATTTCAGCGAGAAAAACAACGGGAAGGTGGTTTCTGAAGACGGATTTGACACCATCCCTCTCATAACACCACTAGATGCGAGTCAGCTGCAGTTTCCTGCACCAGACAAGGTAAGATGGATTTCGCTGTATGTTTCAGGTGATTTAAGTGAGGCCTTTATTGCTGCAGGCCATTTCTGTCTCTCCAATTAGGCCAATTAGGCTGCAGGACTTATGTGATGTGTAACCAGCCTTCATCCCAGCAGCCATGTCGTTTCTATGCTATACAAAGAAAATCCCTCCTGCCCCTCTGTGTGTGCTGTGTTCCTGCCAGGTGGTGGTGAAGACAAAAGCAGACTACGACGGTGAGAGCAAGAAGGGAAAGCGATCGCCCAAAATCGCGGAGTTCTCAATAAGCATCATCGAAGGTGTCTCCGAGCGACTCAAAGTAAGCACGCCATCCCATTCCCATCATCTCCCACACAAGCATATGTCAGGGAGCAGCTGTCCCCCTCCATGTCTTGTGTCCTCTGCTTGCCTGTCAGGCTGCACACGGAGACATAATGCACAATGATTCGCTTTAACCCCGTCATGAAACTCTCGTTAATTCAGCTGCTGCCATGGTGATGGCCTCTTAAAGGCAATATCTCTCCCACCTCCCCCAAGGTCCCACTGGTTGCTAGATGTGTTTACCTCCAGACACCATAAAGAACAGCTAAAATGGGATTTTGTAAAAGGAGATTTCTAAACTCAATCCTGGAGCCAAGTGGGTGCCTCGGTTGCACATTTAAGAGATATGCATACTTTCAAATTCATGAATTAAACGTGCTCTGCACACAGAATTCGCAATGTTCTTCCCCCACATTCAAAATCAACAGATTAAATTGTGTCTGTCTGGCGTGTCAGGCCTCCTTTAGTATCACAGCTTTAATTCTCCAGCTTCTGAAAGGCAAAGAGGCGCATCACTGTCTCATAACACAGCTCGTATCCTCACGTTGTCGCTTTGAAATGCTGCAGGCAACCCTTTCATCCAGATAGGCTCTTTCATAAGCGCCTGTTGCTTCGCTTTGAACACGCTGCACTGTCTGAACTGCTGTGCAACTGCAGGACTCACACAGACAGATGAAAACGAATATCCCTCTGTTCACACTGATGCGCGCTGTTAACAAGCGTATCAAACGTGTGCCAAACATCCTGGGGAGCAGTATGAGGAGTGCGCGGATGTATGGATTTCCTGATAGCATTGCATTCACTAGAGCTTTTACCTCCGGATTTCTTCGTTGCTCTTTTGCAACCACTTGTCCAAGAGAATCTTGAACACACTCCGCTTGCACTGCTGCTTGAAATGCTTTATTTAGTCCGTATGCATAGAAATGACATGCCTACCTTTTGATGATCAACGTTTTTGGCAGTAAGGGGAAGATTTCTTCTGCACCTAGTCGCACCCCCCTCCCACTTCTTAGAAATACCAGTAGCAGTTACATAACTCCCCTGAGTGGTGACAGCTGGCCGGTACTGATGGTCACAACAGCCATTTTCTGAACAAGTTGGAATATAAACAGTATCCAGTAGCTGTGACGGGTCTTAGTTATACTCTACACAGAACACTAACTCATGTAGAGACCACTGGACAACTCTTCCAGGATTGTTTTCACCACCGTTGCCCTGTGGTGTAATGTAAAATAAACGAGTATTAAAAATGTTTGCTGTTGTGTTTCCACTCTAGGTGAGCTTGCTGGTGATCTGTGCCCTGGCTTTCCTGGTGTGTGTGGTCTTCCTGGTTGTCTATAAGGTCTACCAGTACGAGCAGCCCTGCCCTGACAGCTTTGTCTACACGGTAAATATGAGCGCTGCTGTTTGTTATTGTTGTTACTAACATCTGATGCTGCTCTTTTCTAATTCGTTTTATGCAAATCATGTTTCGCATTTTGAAACAAGAATAAGAACGAAGGTTTAATTAAGGCTTTAAATTACACTGAAGGTTGGTGTTTGTGTGAGTTCTACAATTTATTCACCCTTGTATCTACTCTTTGAATGTATTTGACATTTATTAGGTTTTACAGTTTAGTAGTTTCCCTGTTTTAGGCTTCATCTACAACAAAATGTTTTCAATTTGATGTGGCTTGATGTCATTATGTACGTTACTACCGACACCATGTTTAAATGTACATATACAAACTCGTTAACGAGGCGTCGGCTGTGTCTTTTCTGCTTTGTTATTCTAAGGTTTTCTTCCCATGTATCTGTGAATCGCGGTTAGTTTTAGATCTTCATCGTACGCTCCTGAGTCATAATTCACTTATTGACTAATTGTAAGTGTACTAACTTACTGAACCAAGTCTTTGTATTTCTATTCTTCCTACGTGTCTGGAGCAGCAAGGTCGCTGCATGCCAGCTGGGATGTACGGCAACTACCCCCCTCAGGGCCCTGGGGGCCGCGGGCGCCTCTTCACCCTCATCAACCACTACAACATAGCTAAGCAGACCATCACTCGGTCAGTATCCCCATGGATGACCATCATGTCAGAGGAGAAGGTCACCCAGCAGGAGACGGAGACTGCCCAGAAGCTGGCTTAACCAACCTGGGATCAGGAAGTGCTCTCACCTGCTGCAGAAAAAATAAATAATGTCATTATGCCATTCAAGCAAACCTCGAGAGTGCCATGGCTTTATGCTGGTAAAAAAAAATCATCTTGCCTGGGGTGCTATATTGCCTTGTTGGTGTAGTTTGTTCAGCTGATGTGTACTGTAGCAGGAAATTCTTTGGACACTATGAACATGCTTTTAGCGAAGCAAGGCTTGCAGTTGGGTGGATTTATGGTTTGTTTGACTGGCGTATATTGTTATTTATTTACACTTAAAAACAAGAGTGGCAACCGCATAGAAGAAGCCACAGACACACAGACACATACACTCACTGTCTTTGTACATACACATGTAACAGAACTCACTTTAGTACTAAGATTGTGAAATGACTGTGAACCATCTCATGTCTGCGTGGCTTGCTTTAATGCACATGCACGCACGACTAATAGTAATAATAATTAATAATAATAATACAGTTTGCTTTGAGACTCTTTGTTTTCAAACACATCAAGTACTGATTGCGTATGTCAGGCATCTTGAGGTCCAACGAGTGGTAAATTTCTCATGAGGCGACCAATTTTGCAGCATATTTGCTACTGACGTCATCTGTGTCAAAATATTTTACTGTCATCAAATGAGGCTTAACCTTCAAGAAACCTTTTAACCAGCGAATAATACACCTGTTGTTTTGACTCTGCTACACTGCTCCCTGCATATTAGTACTATTAAGGATTTTTTAGTATTCGATGCATCAGAACCATCATTAATGATCGTCTCCCGTAACCTGAACTCCTTAAGAATATCACGTTACCGGCTACACAAGACTTACACACTTACTTTTCGTAGCATACCTTTTATGCTCCAGTATTGAATGTTTTTGCATTGCTAGTAAAGACACTGTATTGTGCAATGCTCAACACCGATTGTCACCACAGACGGCTGTTGGTAGCCGCCGCAGATGCTAGACTTAAGTTGATGTAGTGAAACAGTCAGAAAGTAGTTGCTTCTCCTGTTGCTTTTTTCTGTATGTGTCATACAACCTAAATTGTCACAAGTTATGTATCTTTTTCAAATAATGTAATGATTACCATTGAAGTGCATTTGCTACATAAAAATGTTAAATGAAAAATGGAAATAAAGTGCCCACATTTCACACCAACGTCCAATCCAAGTGCATATGCAGTATGTCAAATAAATCTTTTCGGCACAGCAACAAGTCAGAGATCAACATCTCAAGCTCATCTGATTTTAAACCAGTAAGTATGTGGGTTCATCTTATTAGTATACTAATATACTAACAGACGTAGCAGCTTCCTGTTGAGAGCTTCTCAGTTTTAACTGACACATAGCAGAACCAACCCTGGGCTTCTGGCTGCACATGATGTTATCTGAATGCACAACATCAATATGAGTGGTAAATAAAATGAGGGAAACCCTGAAGGAAAGAAAGAGACAGAATTTGATTAACAACATTGCTTAGTTTTACTAGAATATCAACGCTGTGTCAGTACAGTTATGCTGTGATCGACTCCATTGTTCTTCTGCACGTAATAGCCTGGGAAGCGAAACAATGGTTTGACAATGAAGGACAATTTGTATATCACTGACAGAAACAAGTTATTATCCATTTAAATACATGAGCCATCACAGAATTCAGTCTACAGAGTGTCCTCTAGTGCATTCAATTAAAATGAAATGACACAAACAGAAATCAGATCTGCTTCTCAGACAGCCAGACAAGAACAGATGCAGAGAATTAAACCATTATCGCTTGAAGTGGTTAAAAAAACAGATCAATGACAGCAGAAGGGAACACCGTGCTCCACACGAAGCTAGCCTCCACAGATGAAGCTGCCCTGGAAGCACTGGTTAATAGACACTATTAGGGAAACATCATCTCTGCTCAAAGACATTATCTTCATCAAGAACAGCTCATCCACCTGATCCAGCACGGCCACCTGTATATTAAGTCTCAGTGTTTTCACAAGGTAACCAACAAGTGCCAGAGCCCGACGGCTTCCTGTCGCATAGAACCCATGCTGGCATCTGTGTTAGCTGTCGTACCAGTCCAGGAAGAGCAGAGAGAAAGAGCACATGACGAGGAAAAAGAGGATCCACACGCGGAAGCCAGCGTTGTTTTTTATTGCCTTGTGAAAGAAGTAAACAAAACATATATTGATATGAATTAGGGAAAAACATGACGCAGAAATCACACGCCGAATCTAGTCAATCTCACCTCTCTTATATCCTCATTGCCTTCTTTAACGTTCTCTGTAGCACCCACAACCAGCTCATGAATGCTGTCTATTTCTGTTTCCTGTCATCAAAGGTGAGACAGGATATTTTCTGTATATTTGCCACACTGCACTGAAGTACTCAGAGACTGGAGAAACTTGAGGAACTCAACTCACCTGCTGTAGTACTTTCTCAGCAAAGATCTCCTGAAGACGTGAGATCTCCACCACCTTCCCCTCGATTTGCCTGACAGGCACAATAGGACAGTGTGAAACGACCCATGCAAAGTATTAGTTATACTGGCACAGGTTGTGACATTTGGAAAGTTGTTCTTTTACAGCTACCACAGTAATAATGTGGTTTAATCCTGTCTGCTTCAGCATCTTGCACTTTGTTTATTTACTGCCTCGTTCACCTGGCATTTCAATCGACAGGGGTATATCACACGCAAGACTGTGTCCGGATAACTGCAAGTACATCATTTTACTGTTCTTGTCACTGACTCACAGCGTTTTGGGAGAATGAAACGTCTGACCTCCCCTGGTAATAGTCACGTTGGTTGGTCAGAACAGAGTTATTAAGAAGAGAAAGGAAAACACGAGACTCACCTCACTTCATCGACTAGGCTGTTCATTTCGCTCACCAGCCTCTGGTTTTCCTGCTCAAACTACCGAACAAACAGGAACACGCAGGAATAAGACATTGTCATGTAGAGATTGTAGATACACAGGTGAAGAATGTGATGTTTGGGACGCCTCACCATTTGGATCTCCTCAGGAGAGAGCTCATCTTCCACTCGGCCCTCCTCCCCTGTGTGCTCCACAGTATTTTCTTTAGTATATTTCTTTTCTACAGGAACAAAAACAACCTTTGTCACACATCTTCAAAAACTCACAACGCGGCGGATTCGTGTGTATGAACCTTTTTTTTTTTTGCTGAGTCTTGCCCTGAAAGACAAAATGTGTGGTTGTTTTTTGACAGATTTAATAGGATGATTATTTTAGTGCGACACCCCTGTAATTGCTTTTCACCACGCTGAGCCTCAGAGTAGACGGCGTTGAAATACTGAAGTGATGAGTGAGAACAGATGCGAAATAAACTGTAGCAGTATGGCGATTAATTATTATCATGTGATTATTCGCCTCACAACTTCGCCGTATCAGTCTCAGTGGTGCTAGATGACAGATAACAGTTCATGGAGAGGAGAGCAGAGAAGGGCTTCTTCAAGTACAGAAGTATGATTGTTTTCTGAGTGTGTGTGTGTCGAGATACTCCCAAAACACATTAAAACATGTCGTCTGGTTTAAAACATTTATTTTAATAACATATGTGGTGATACGCAGCCTCCATCCACTTTAACCTATACTACTTGACAGGTTCCCTCATGCCTTATGGCAAACTGGACCAGAGTGACCTGCAGCAGTCATGAAGAAGAAGGCTCAACGCTGGAAACATTGCCAATAAAACTAGTTACTAGAATGATCTTCTATCTTTTGAGTTCTTTAGTGCATAATCCTTTGCCAGAGTTTGTGCTGCGATCCCTCCATAATTTACCTCACCTTTACAGGGAGCAGGAATTCATAAGAACCAGTAGCAGTTTGGAAACGTACAGTTGCAGAGTTACTTCTGCCACAGAATCAAAGCCCGGTGTCTCAAAGGACTCGCTGACTTACCAGAACTTTCTTCCGTCACAGATTTCTCCTCTGTGGTTTCCACTTCCACCGTTTTCTCCACCCGGATGTGGTGTTCTGGTGCCAATCTGGACCTGAAACCGCAAAGGTGTAAAACTGTAAAATGGTGATAAATAAAAACGACACATTTTGTCAGTGATGTATGCATGTTGATAAAATACTCACAGTCTCTTCTTGTCCACCATCCTCTTGACTCTGATTGCTCTCTGCTCAGAGTATAGCTTACATACTCCTAAAAACAGAGGAGATGCATGGAGCCTGTATCAAAACCAACACAACTCTTTGGCTGAGAGATATTAATTTTGTCAACCAGAAAATGCCATTAAGCTGAACAGTCTACAGAGGACAGGTATGTTAGGTCTGAATTGTGTTAAGATGAACAAACGTACCTTTCAGATATGTGTCAATGAGGTCCAGCACAGCCCCTCTGTGCTCCTTAATCTGGGCTGATGTTACCTGCTTCTCCGCTGCATCAACAACAATAACACAACCATGAAAAATATGCCATGAGTATCTTTACTATTTGCATTGCACAAAATAAACTCCGGATCCCGACACACACACACACACACCTTCATTGCGTAATTGCTTGATGGCCTCAGAACAGGTCCTCATGAAGATCTGAGCATCCTGGTCGATCTGATCCCGTTCACTGTCTGTCATACGGGTTAGGTCTGATGAAATGAGACTGTAAAACACACAGCAGCAACCAAGCAATGAGCATTAATTTTGTGAACATAACCAGAAGGTGAACATTTGAGTGAGATGGAAACAGAGACTCCCGACATCCTTTCAAACACATACTTATTAGACGTGTGCTACATAATGGCAGATGTCTCCCTCTGGTGGACTTTAAAGACAAAATGCCAGATGTTAGCTAAAAACATAGAGGGTTGGGAAAAGCAACAACTCTGAACTGACTGTATTAATCTGTGTAGAATGGAAAGTAGAATTTTATTTGTCCATCCTAAGAACCAAACTATACTTATTCTCATCAAATGCATTTTCTTGCCAACATATGTAACAAAGCAGAGCAAAAGAATAATGTAACTGTGATGAAATGACAAACGTTATACTCTTCTATCTATCCTCTTTGTGTGATGATCTACCTAATGAGTTTGGGTCCTGGGAAACTGTGAAAGACGTGTTTTTTATGAAATCCACCACAAGGCACATCCCTTAAACAAAACAAATACAGAACAATAAGGAGGCAGTAATAAAATGGGGACTTATGGTGACATCTAGGAAGATATGATTTAGTTTGTATAAGATACAACTACAGTACATAATAACAAATTAGATTATTTTGTATTTTTAGAAACTGTAAGTAACATTTTAATTTAGTTTCTATGTTGTTATAATCCATAGTATCGTGTCACACAAAGTCTGATGATGTATGTATGTAGGAGAATTTCTAAGGTTTAGTTAATGTGTTTGGTTGGATCTTTATTGACAAAAGCAAACAATGTATAAGCTACTCCACACACACACACACACACCCACACGTATAAAACACAGAGGGGCCTTGAAGCGAGGAAGGCCTGGATTAGTCCCAGCACGAGATTTGTTCTCCACTTGGTTGCAGCTCAATTATTCCAGACAATTAGACTGGAGCCAACCACTACAGACCACCCTACTCGTGGCTGACCTTGTGCCTCCAGCACACACGCGCACACACACACGACATATTTGAAAGTCCTATCACATAACCCTGACTTCTGACCTCTTCTGAATTTTGTCAGAGTCAAACCCTGAAACCTTGGTGGATTCTTTCACTGCTGTTGTTGATTGTGGTGGACTGCTCCAACTGTTTGGAGAGGCTTACCTTCCGGCACTCACATAATCTTTCCTATGCTGCAGCAGAAAGTCTTTGAGCTTGGTGATGTTCGTGATCTGCCAAGAAAAAGCGAGAAGACGCATTAGTATTACCTTCGCGTCAACGAGTCTCTTGACTCGCCATGCCAACGCGACTTTAGAAAGAGTTTTTAGACATGTAGCGGGAAACTACTTTTCCCACCTACAGGCAGACAGAGCCAGAGCAAATGTATAATTTAGTATTTATTGCTTGTGACAGGCGACCAATGTCAGTCTCTCTCTGTGAATTCTCAATGTTTACAAACCATGAGCTGCTGCATAAAGAGCACTGACAAGGGTAATCTTAAATAAGCTTTGAATCCATGATCTGTTACTATTTATCACACAGAAAATGTCCAAGTTTGTGTGTGCACAGGGAAACCAGAGGAAACTCAGTCCAATCCAATATTTGCTCCCGTAATTCAGTCAAATATTAAAAAAAGACCAAATTGCTTCCCTGTCCACAGAGCTCTGCTGGTAGGACACGAGTGGGTGTGAACATGCACACAGCAGGCTCTGTGAGATCTGGAAGAAGACAGAACTTAGACAAGACCAGGATTGAAAAATGACACAATGCATTTGACTGTGACAGCGACCCCAGAGCGAGGGGGATTATTTTGATAGCATAACGACGCTGTTTTCAGCCTTCAGCCGTCTCACTCCAAATACCTCAATTATCAAATTGCCTTGGCTTTGAGGAGTAATCTGGCACCAGCCGTCTAATAATGTCTCTAAACATTCATTCCATCACGGTGACCTGAAGCAGTGTTTCATTCGAGCTGACGTTTTTCAATGTTGAAAGAAGGTGTCAGGATAAACAGAGCTGGGCAATTTGTTAGAACCAAGCTCCCCTTCTCTGGTTCAGCAGGTAGTTTAGTGACGAGTGACACTCCTGTGGGGCACATGCTAACTCAGTCGACCTTTCTGATAATACAATTATCTAAGGTCAAGAGTTAATTGTTCAGAGCAGTTGAGCATAGGGGAGGGGGGGGGGGGTAGAGGAGAAGAAAGACTTTTTCCGTTGAGCAGCGTCTCAGTGAATGAGAAGCTTGTGAAGTGAGCCCCGTACTACCAAACCTACAGACACAGAACCTGAAATAAACAACCTGCTGCTTATAGCCACACAAGTTTGTGGAAACGACCAAAGTACCAGAGTACAATTGTGTTAGGTCTCATCTGCCAGTTATGAATATATCCTAGTTTCCTAAAACGATACCTGAAAGCAACAACAATGACATGTTGTCCTGGAAATATGCCAATAAAAACATAACAGATTATCATCATGTGATTTTAAAAACAGAGGATTCTGCATTCTCAAGTAAATCCCGCTTCAGTAAAGCTGATTCTTATACAGTGAGTCAGGAAAACACTGGGGAAGTGTCTTGTTGAGTTATTTGAGTCATTTTCAGTTTCTTCTTGCAGTTTTAATTCATGTACAAAGTACATTAGCCTGCAAAGCTTTTTATAATGGCACTACAGCCTGTTGGCCAGCAGGCAGCGCTAAACCCACAGCACTGAGACAAACCAGAGGGAGAGGAGGGTGCATGTGTGATGAGGGGGTGCCGGGAAGTGTCAAGACTGCTGCTCTGGGGGTTGAGCCGTCTCCTGTGTGTATACATTGGAGCTCAGATTCCCAGCACAACCTCAAGGGTTTGCAGGGGGTCAGAGGGATCAATTGCTCTTGTAATGTAAGACCCTAAAGTGCAGGTAATTCCTCGACAATGAGGAAGGGGGTGGCCTTGTGCATGCAGCTCAGCGCATATGTGTAGGCATGCGCGAGTGTGTGCATGTGCATTCGTGCAGCCCGCCATAGGTGTGTTTGAGGCAGAGTTAGCAGCAAAGGCATGAGGAGACAGTCTGCCGGGCTACGTCTAATCTCGTCATCATCAAAGACCCCCACTTTACCTCCTCACTTTCTCCTTCCCCTGCTTCCCTCCAGCTCCGACTGAGCCCAAACAAACCATCAGGGGGGATTATTATGAGGAAGAAAAGAGAAAAGGCTTAGCTAGCAGATTTCTAAAAAGGCTGGACGGCTTTTGTTTTGTTAAATCCAGGTAACAGACAGAATTCGATGATGACTGCCCTGCTTTGATTTAAGTCTCTGTATGTCCTGACCGAGGGCTATCCACACTGACGCCATGCTATGTTATGTTTAGGTATATGTGCCTGATACAGAGAGGATGCTTCAATGGAGAAGACTATGCCACATGTTGATTTTATTATCATGTTTATGTCTGACTCTCTAATGGGCTCAGTTTTGTCATCTCATGTCTATTCAGGGAACGCTTTAGTCAGCTCTATAAACAAACAAAGAGTCTCTTCAAAGAAAACATTTCAGATTATTTAGAAAGAGGGTCTTTGAGCCTTTTTGATATGTGCTAAAGTTGCATTAACATTTTTGCTCGTTAGTTTGCTTGGACTCAAAGCCGGCAGCACGTATATACGCTCATGGTGCTCATTTATGCTCACGCAGGTCAGACCTAGCATGAATACTAAATGGCAACGTCAAACACCGAGTCGCAACAATGAAAAGGGTGCTAATGGCAAAAGGTGCGATAACATTGCTGCCACTGTGCTGCTCATCTGTGTCTCCCACTCACAAACACACTGGAAGTATTTCACAGGTGAGATTGTGTAACTGTGCTGCTGGGCCGTGTTGGCGATTTCGCCACTGAGGCCTGTCTTAGAGTTCGTTTTGGACACATTTCAGGGGAAACTACATGGCTGCATTTTGAGGCAATCAAATCACATTTTAACCATCAATTTCATGTGAAACAGATGCACTGGTCACATTTAACTCACACAAACCACGGACACCACAACAGAGAAAATGAATGAATAAACAAAGTAATATTGCCTGTGTCAGACTCTGTTATACAGAAAGGACAGAATGTGTAGTGGTATATTCATTACTAATCTACTCAGCTGTATTTACAGCATGATTTTTATTTGAATGACCACATAACACTGTACTAACACTGTTTGTCATCCTTACAGTATATTTCTGATTTATTATTTTTATCATTTAGTTTTTGAGCAGGTAAATTTGCGTATTGCCTCCTGTCCTTAAAGTAGGGGTATACTCGTATACTGTTTGCCAATGTATATACATAGATAACAGCAGCTTCACACACGTCCTTGTGAAGTTTGTGTGTGCCACAGCCCTGAGTGACAAAGTTTTTCCTTGTGAACTTCTACCTCATTTCTGACAATGAGCATGGCTGTGGATGCTGTATAAATAATTATGATTTACTTATTAAATATATATTCTATAATTTTCTATAATGTAAATATTCATATCACATAGTGTGATGTGTCGTATCATCATTTGGAACAGTTTGATTGATTTGAATAAAGCTGTATAATTTGAGATGTCATTTTAGTGTTAAAGTCAAACATGCAGCCTGCTGTTATCCGTATTGGTTGTATTTCAATTATTGTAAATAACATAAATATAGATTTGTGTTTCGACAGAGCCTGGCAACATTGAAAGTGTCCACAGCTGCTGCTTTCAGTCTTCAGTCTACATGTTTCAATTCGGCTTTTGCTCACTGAACGCAACATTACTTTTGTTCTGCTTGAACAATTTAGTCTGCAGAGTATCTGGTGTCATAATTCAGGGCTTTTTTATTTTAATTTTTAATATCATTAATCATGTAGAGACACTTTCTTGTACACGCTGAAACAAATTCAAGATTGCATTCAATTTGCCTGACTTTCATGGGAAAACAGTGCAGTGATTAGGCCAACTGGTAAAGAGGGTGTTTAGCAGCACGTTCATCTCAGGCTGATCCCCACAAATCACTTCCCCATGGTTCAAGTGCTGCCTCAGAATAGACACAGCATATACAGCTGCATGTGAGCATGACTTCACCTGTCTGCTAATACCGTGTGTGACGTGACGACTGATAAGATGAAAGGGGAAAACGTTCTTTGGCTGGTTGCACACTGGAGTGATTAATCCACGTTTGCCCATTTAGTACAGTCTCTGTAAATAAAATACATAAGACACACGGATTACAGTCATCAACAAAGTAACCTAATAAAAAAAAAAAAAAAAAAAGTAACTTAATAAGGATTCAACCAGATTTTATGTTTCATGAAAAAATTTTATAATTGGGATCCTGTGTAAAATTGTTCTGTGAATATTTAAAGAGGCACATTTAAGTTACAGTACAACACAACAGGTGGTTTGTTATGTTAGAAATCATTCTATAATACTCCTATTATATACTTTGTATAATTGCTATTGAGTATTTTGTGAATTGACTGATAATAATCTTATTTTAAGAACAAACCTGGTGAAATATTCAAGAAAAGAAAAGAAAAAATTTCCAAACTTCTACATTTAATTCTTTAAATTTACTGACAACTCATAAATGCTGCATAAAATCAGCTGCCATCATCACACAGCCATTTAAATGCAAACAAATATACTAATAGGCTCCTGTTTCATCTGAATAACAACACGAGTGGAATAAAAAATGATCCCGCAAATACATTTCTGTGTTTGGTCTCCACCCTTGACTTTAGCCTGTATGTGATTTACCATACGCCAGTGTATTCCACAGAGAAAATATTATACATTTGTATTCATAATGTGACATTATTTAGCCCACCAAAAATTCCAAATGTTTAAAGGACATTTTGGACTTGGAAACTTGATCATCGCTAACATAAATATCAATTAAACCAAATGTTTTGGGAATATAGGAGCATACTGTTTCAACGTGAAAGCTGTCACAGCGAAGAGCCCCCTCTCCGACAGCACAACATACTTTTAAGTGCTGGCTGACAGACACACTTTTGAGGGTTTCAAAAAAAAACACTGTGAGAAGGAGCCAATTTTGGAATACCAATACTAAGAGCACAGTGGGGGAGCCAGGCACTATTTTCTCCACACAATTTAACAATTTTAAAGTGACCTCCTCCATTTAAACTTGAGAGGGGGCACCATGCTGTGGAGAGGGATGAGGTGAGTGGTGAAACTGAGATCACGCTGCCCCAATCTGACCCCTATGAAGCAAAAGATTCCCCTGAACCCCACCCTGCAAACACTAACCCTCTTATTAGTCAATCAAGCCCTTTTTTCATTGCATTAAAAGAAGCAATGTTTCCCTACTCACTGTGTAGATTTTTGAGTGGAAAAAAGCCTCACAGGACCACTGTATATTTGTCAACTTTGATGTTTTCCTTCTATTTTTGTGAAGTTTCACTGGGAACTAGGAGAGTTATGCACTACTTGAAGGGCACCCACATCTGTTGTGCATTAGATGCCGACCGTCAACATTGTTACTGGGGACCTAATTTAATATTTTCTCTGTTTTGATCTTCTACCTTTAATCACGGGCTCTAGGGAGGATCGCCTTTCCCCAAGAAATTGTTTGAGAGCCGAAAGAAAATGTTATTGCAGTGTGTTTATGGAATCATACATTGGAAGAGGGGACACACACACAAAAAATGCTGCTTATGTCAAGCTGTACAGAGGAAAGAATGGATAGTTGAGTTGGGGGTGAGGTGGGCGAAAACCACGACATAACTGTAAGCAGTCAGGACATTCCGAACTCGCAATTTCAATTTCTGCATAAGCTGCTTTACCAAGATGGTTGGAGATGATATCTACAGCACAAGGGAGACAGCAGTAGGGGGGAGGAAAGCAGAGAGCAGACACCACAGGATAGGTTTGGGTTTCTTTTGAATCAGCACCAGTGCTTATATTAAACCACCATTTCTAAAATCAATGTAACAGAAAATAACAAAAATCTGGCTGTGCAGAGCTGGTGAGAGTGGGCCTGTGTTTTCCTCAGACTCATGGCTGGAGACATCAGGTACAACTTAAGCCTTGACTCCCCTGGGGAAATGTAAAGTGGTTCTTCAAGGTGCCTTTGAAGAGGTCTGTGTTCACAATATTCACATCAGGCCAAGGACTTCTGGCTTTATAAGCAATACTCATGACATGAAGAGACGCCTTTTAGCTGCCAGTGATCCCTCTCCTACTGCCAACCATTGATGATGTCTCCATGCTTCAATGAAAGACTAAAATTTGAGATGTTTTGTGAAGTTTCCTGAGCTAATTAAATGTCAGCATTGTCTTGCCACGTTTTTAAGGTCATTGTCCCATGACAAAAGATTCAAAATTACTTTTTTTAGAGGACTGTATACTTATTTGAAGTTTCCTACAATGAGGATTAGCACAAAGTTCACTGTTTTCTTGTTCTTTTAGTTAATTAAGGAAGTTATGTTTATGTGACTAAAATACAGAGGGCGCTCTATGCCATTTTCCTAACACTATTCCCAGCTTATACAGCCTTAACGTCTCGATCACATTGAGCAATTTTCTGGACCAATTCTAAGCCCAGAGTCCAGACCTGTCAGGGTTAGGCGAGGAGACACATTGTGACATGAGAGTTGGCTCAAAAGTAGTCTGTGCTCAAAACTGCTGTGTCTGGTCAGTTGGCCCTGTGTCTTGGTGTGTTTTTAATCAACTTAGCTTTAGTTTGTCCAGATCTGAGGCAGAGCTACCACAATCCCTACACTGGGGAGAATTTCAAAATTCCCGTAGTCTGACCAAGGAAGAAGTCAGTAATTGTGACATTATATGAGTGTTATGTGTACATGACATTTGGAGAATTGCCTATAGTTAGAATGTTATTTAAAAGGTAATCGCTATGATATGCTCACGTTTTCCTGGAAAGAGAGTTGTACCACAGCAGACTAGCAGGGCAGGAGCTTACATTTCAAACTGTTTTTAAGGATGTGTCAACAATAATGGCCTCCAGCAGATTAAGAGAGCAGAAAACACACCATTTGTGACAATCTGTCAATCAGTCAGCAGCAAACTGTATGCCAAGTTCTATAAATACATGACATTTGAGTAGACATTAGATTACCTGCTAGGATCACATGCTAAAGATGATAATGTGATGTAATGTTTTTCTTGTTAACTGCAGGTGCAGTATGCAGCAGACATTGTGTTCCAGGAAAACAGGCAAAACAACGCAGTATAAACAATGGGACATAGAAGTGTAGGTTTAAATACTAGAATATTATTTTCAAACACAATCACATCAAGTCAATCTCGCTAAACCTACATATACAGCAGTGGCAGTGAAGGAATCCACTATTGAATGAGTTGATATACATTCTGTCATTCTGTTTAAACAAACGTGGTTCTCTCAACATGTGCATATATTGTTGGGCAATGTTGGAAAACAGTGAACATGAGCACTACAGGGCACTGCTATATTTGTAGATTGTTTTAGCATCACTGATCTTGTTTGGTATGTAATCTACATACTTTATGTCTTATAATCATGATATTAAGTCAACTTACTTGCATTTAATATATAATCATATTGAGGACATATATTTCCACTCATAAAACACATTTCACAATCCATGCTGAATTCAACAATGTCGTTTAATGATGTAATCGTACAGAGCTGACAGAAACTATGAACGACTGTTACCCACTGTAAGCTAGTATACTTAAAACAGCTTAACTTGCTGTAGCGTTACACCTTAAATTGGCTTATAGGTGTTTTTAAAACAAATCACGATCAACACTTGCATGAAAAAAGCTTGGTAACATCATCGCTGTCACTGAACGTAAACGCTGTTTCCATGCTACTGCAGTTAGCTAAAGTTAGCTCGAGAAAACGCTCACCACTTCTCTCGCCCTCGGAGTGAAGCCGCTCTTCGGTCTGCTCCGTTTGAATATGTCATCTTTGGTGGAGTCAAAGCCTATTCCTATCGCCTTGTTTCTGGTTTTTACTGTCTTGACACTGGCTTTGAAAAGTAGAGTTATATCCGCGGCCATGTCTGTCTGTGCAGCTGAAGCACGGGGACCGCTGTAAACAAACTGACACGTCACCAAGTGGCACGTCATTCTCCTGCGACGCGGAGGATTTTTCCCTGAGACGGAGAATAAAGCCTTACATTTTACCTTAAGGTCTCATAAGAATTTATTCATCGTAGCGCTTTTTTTGCCTCATAGTATTTGCCTACCGCAAGAGTCTACCCTGCCACCAAAATACTCTTCTCCTTGATTCAGGTCCAGGTACCTTAAATGTTATATAATTTTTTAAAACCTCTTAAGTGCTATAATTTAAGTATAAAAAGACCGAAGTGAAATGATCCTTTCTGTTAAATGTCCATTAGTTGTTTGAGCTATTGGGATGTACTTGGAACCCACTGAACACCTAGGCAATCTGTGTGCATCTGTCTCAGAAAAATGCCTCTACAACTTCTTGTAGAAGGGATGTCCAGCAGGAAGCGAAGACCTAACTGGACAGACCAGGAGAGTCTTCTCCTTGCTCAGTTAATGCAAGAGAGGAAAGACATAATCAGAGGAAAGTGCAGTACTGGAGTATCCATACAAGATAAGAGACAAGCCTGGGAGGACATCACCCAGTCTATCAATACAGCCTTTCCACAAATCCAGCGTACAGTTTCTGACTGTAACAAAAAATGGGAAAATCTGCTAGCAAAGTCAAAAGAGGAAATGAAACGACAAAAACGGCAAGCAGGTACAGGTTACTTTAAATCAACGGTTTATTAGCAAGAAAAAGTCTTTGGTTTATTATGAATAAATGTGACATGATCTCATCATTCACAGGCGAAGTCCTGTCCCTAGAACAGTTCAGTCCTGTGACCCAAATAGTGATTTCTGTGATGAACCTCACAGACATTCTGCAGCACCGCAGAGATGAGTCTTCAGAGGCAGTAGAAATACAACAGAACAGGTAAAATGGTCTTTATATTTTTATTTTATCTCCTGTGTAGCTTGACTCCATCAGAGCAGAACTATGTATTTGGTAATGTTTAATAAAAAATAAATAGAAATAAATATTTGAGTCTATGCTGTAAGTGGGCTGTTTCATATAAAAAAAGCATATTGTTTATTGTCATTTACTTTAGAAATATTTGATAAATCTCACTTTTACCGAATAAATAGTACTTGTGAGAAAATATGTGTATGAGTAATATTAATGCACTAATAACAATTACATGGTAAGACTATATATATAACCCTTGTCAAACAACTGATGGATTTATTGTGTGGGTTTTTTTTCCAGCTGTGTTAAAGATTGCAACAATCGCACGGTAGACGAAAGATTCACAAACAACAATCCGATGAGAGAGGATGAGCTCTCTACATATTCAGATCCATCCACATCGCCAGCGGAAGAAAAAATCACCGCTTTAACGAGTGTTTCTAAATCGCTCGCTGCACGGTTCAGCACTCCTACTGTCGCCACTGTGGCCAGAGAACACTCGGCCACTCTCTGCTCGCCTGCTCCACCCTCAGTGCACAGTACAACTTTGCAAGAGCGAATGGATTTGGAAATGTCTGTGCTCAGAAGACAAGAGGCAGTCCTCAAGCTACAGGAGGAATATTACACGCTAAAAATCAAGCTGATGAAAAAACAAAGGAAGAATCAGCTCAAAAGGACTGATGTAATTCAAAGGCAACTTTCTGGGTCTGCCTGTGACATGTGACTGAAAGTAATAATAACAGTGGAGTGGATGGAAACCCATGTGAAACATCACGTCTAAAGTGAAAAGTGTTAATTTTAACAGTATTGTGGGATGAAACACTCACCGTCTCTTCCTATTGACCATGCAATTGGTTGTATGACAGTGAATGTAAATGATTTCATTATGTTTCAACCACACTGCATTTGTTTAAAACTGGGAGTGAGAACACTTATTCGTTTACGATGACAGAGAGACAGTTGATGCGGGAAACCTCCTGAAAGTTGTCCTTCAAGCACAATGATGCCAGACATTTACGTAACTTTGAAATATGCATTGTGACAATACCTGGTTGTCCAACTGGTAAATTCTCAACTTTTTGAAAAAGAAGCACAAGTAACATTTTCTAAATCGGAAAGTCTGAATCATGTCTATGGCCATTTACTCTTTAAGTGCAAATTTGGAAGCTGTAAATACACCAGTGTTGATGGTTGACGCATTATTTTTTACCACATACCACGATATGCTGTTGAGAGTAACAAGGATGCTGGAGCCAATCCAGCTGTCACTGGGTGAAATGTGGAGTACACCCTGGACTGGTCACTAGTCTGCCACAGGGCATTCACACTCACATTAACGCCTACAGGCAACATACACTCACAGATTAATTGAGCTGTGGGAGAACACTGAAAACTCACAGGAAACCCACACAGGCTCAGGCTGAACATGTAAACTCCACACAGAGAGCATCCAGTCAGCCAAGGGGGCTCAAACACAGGAGCCTCACACTGTGAAGTAAGAGGGCTAACCATTGCGCCAGTGCACACATTTATGAAATTACATATTTATGAAAACTGAACTTGATCACGCCTGAGTAAGTGAAGCTAAAATAATGTCCTGTCTAGACTAATGCAGCAATTTGTGCGTAATATTTATTATAAACCCATTTCTGTGTAACTGACTGGGCTTGGCATTGAAATGTAAGCAGTGGGTCCCGGAGTGTTGAATTAAAGTCTGTTATTTGCTGTGTGGTTTGCTCATTTCCTTGTTGGTGTTGTGCCAGACTGTGTTACAGCTGAGTGCTCTGACTGTCTCTCCCTTTCTGCCGCCTCAGCATCGACTGCTC
Source organism: Microctenopoma steveboyesi (assembly GCA_032359275.1). NCBI lineage: Eukaryota > Metazoa > Chordata > Actinopteri > Anabantiformes > Anabantidae > Microctenopoma > Microctenopoma steveboyesi. The sequence continues at coordinate 6,849,183 of JAUMHF010000021.1, forward strand.
GTCATTTTTTTTTCCATTCACTTACACAGCGTTGAGTGTGGAAAGAGAAATGTTTTTGAACAGCTAAGGTTATGGGCACAAATGAGACGTTATTGCCTTCGTGAGACTAAACATGTGAACGGGCGAAAGTCACCCAGCTTTTATCCTACTCGCAGAGTAAACGAATTAGGCCTGTTACAAGTATCCTGCACAAGAATAGGAGACAGACTGGTGGCCTGATGCTTCAAAAGTATTGATGCGTGTGTGCTTTTTTAAACTTACATTACTTGAGTTCAGTTGAGCTTTCCACATGCCCCATCACAACTCCACAGGTGTCCATGAGGGACCAGGTATCCACTTGCTAGAGCTTTTTTTCTACGTATCCCACTAATAATTATACTATTTAAAATAAAATATATGAGAACTACAGACAACAACTGAACAATGACAGTTCAAACTTCTTTATAGGCATTCCTAGATAGTATCTATCCCTGGATGAAGCGTCAGCGATGGTATCCATTCCCCCCTTTTCTGACAGATGAGCCATGTTTTGGAGTACCCTCTGGGCAGTCCACTTAACTGCCTGAAAAAGGACCCCTTAATCTCCACTTTCTCTTTGTTTGGACTATTATCAGACCTGTCAGTCTGTGCTGCGTTATCTTCATAGGACCCATCTACTCACTGTTTGACGTTGGTTTAATTTTATCAAAGGCACTTATCACTGCTTGGCCTGAGGATGCGTCCTTCGTCTGACTTGCTCGACTGGTCTCAGCTCTGAGGTGGTGATCTTTAATTAGGATTAATAAAACTGTTTTGTGTGAACCCGTATTTCTGCATGTTGGCCTTTTTTCTGTCAAGCGCTCTGCTGTATTTTTGTGGGTTGACCTGTTAATTGTTTATTAGCAGGTTCTAGAGTGAAACCCAACCTAATGAAACAACAATGTCCAATCAGCTACAGCTGATCCACTCGGGTGATAGTCCTCTTTGATGGCAGTTAACTCTTGTCTTTTGGCAGTAGTCAGTTGAAACAGTCTGCAGGAATGTCATGCAGCTAGATCTGATGAAGAGCAATTACATGGGAGGGAGCAGCTGCCTTTAAGGTGGAAACCTACCTGCCACACCCTGCAGTTTTAAAAATAAGCCTCTGGACACATCCTAACTGTGCGAGAATAATATTGGCTTAGGCGCAGAACTAACTCATCAGTTTTCTTTCAGTTGGCATTAACTCAAAAAGACAAATTCGGGAAGTCTCATGAGAGCCCACGAGAAACCATTTCTGGAGCTAATGTGAGGATGCAAGTTTCTTTCTTCGCACGTAAATTAACAATTACAGTTAATATGTATCACTTCTATGTGGTGATTAAATAATTTGTAATAATTATAGGTATCTAATTATTCTATTTATCTGCATAACGGCTTCGTTTAGTTGGAACTGTCAGAGAAGTAAACTTCTACTACACTCTGGTTGAGGTTCTAGGGTGCATTATATTAAGAGGTTTTTGGCATCATTTATGTATATGGAGTAGTCAAAGCAGTAGGAACACCTCTTGTTATAATGCACTCCTAAAGTGCAGTGAGAATATATAGACTTTGAGAAAAGGATCATGTTTTTCTGTGCATACCATCTCTGCATGGATTTGCATGTTTGAGAATGTTTAGATGTGATTTTTCTCTTACCACTATAATAACCGAGGGCTAGTTTTGGATATGAATCACAAGCATTGAATGCAAGGTCATGTACGTGTGGTTTCCTGGAAAACTAATCATAGAAAAGACATGCAGCTTAGCTACTCAGACCAACAAAGAACTACCCATAGGTTAAATACAGATGTTGCAATCACAAATTGGATTTTCTATAATGCAGTTGCTGTTATAAATGCCTAACTTTATTTAGATTAGAAAGGGCAATGCCCATTACCAAAAAGCTGCAAGGCTTCAGGCACAACGTCTCTGTTCCAGAGATTAACCACAATTTCTGCTGTTATTTTGTTGGCATGGTGACAGTCAAGAAAGGAAAACGTTTAAAAAAAGGCACAGTTACAAGGAAAATTACACTTTACCCATTTATTATATTTTGTCTTACCCATCACCGCAAGCACAAACAAAATGGTTATTAAAGAAACGAGTTTTCATACATTGAACAACTGGACTAAGGCCATTGTGTCTTTTATTGTTTAGCCTTGGCACAAAAGCTTCTTGCTTCTACATATCCATCACTTGACGATTGTTTTACAGAAACTTACCGAGATATGTGAGTTTCAAAAATGACATTACCATAGCATGGCCACACTACGACAGTTCCGATTTAAGCATTTTGGATATGCTTGACTTGATCATTTTCCACAATGGTCGTCAGAAATGGACAGCAATTGCCCCGCCAATGAAAGGTGATCCTCTTTGTAATTAAAGCCAGTAGAAAATTGGGTCATTTTTTGCCTGGACAGCTTTCACATTCCAGCCTAATATGGCATTGAAGGCTTTTGAAGTCGCTGTCTTGGCAGTCCAAAATTATACCTTTCATCAGCCGATCATAAGAAAATGGCAACCTGACAATCCCAATCACAACTTACTTCTGAGTCCATGTAATCAAGAAGGAGTGCATGATACCCACTGACAAATCGACTTTGAATACTAGAATTACAATTTCTCCACTGTATCTCCCATGAATAGTTTTATTTTTAAGATCAAAGTGACATTTTTGCTTGATTCAACAAAAATAATTTCCAGTATATGCAATTATTTCTTTACTTCTGACATGTTCACATTATTAACTTTTCATTGATCTCTAAGAAACTCTTTCACTTATTCTATCACAACACTAACAACTGTCACAAAACTGTGTTTTGGTATCGTATTTACCACTAGCGGCAACATGGCATCGCATATAACTGCAGCTTCACTGGTTCATGTCTAGCACAAGACCTTTTTTATATATGCATGAAAGACATCACTGCAATGGACAGCTTTGCATTTTTTGCCTGAGCTGGGAATACAAAAATGTCTATCAATGTCCATGCACTGATTTTTGTGTAGACAACAAACTATGACCTGAGGTGAGACAGACGAGTACAGTCACACTGACACAGTGGTCTTTCAGTGTCAGTCGTTACAGAGCAGATCAGTGCCTTATTGCTTCATCCTTACTGGACAGCTACAACGCTGAAATGTAATGGTGAGTTTGAAATGACTCGAGGAACCATTGGTATTAACAAAAGTCAGTGAGTTCACTCAGATGATCTATTTTATAACGAGAAAAGGGAAAAATACTCTAGGAACCAAAGTAAGGTGCGCCAACTTCCTCCTCCACTGACAGTCTGCAGTTTTTGTTTCATGTTTGTTGACCCAGAGAACACAAAGAACAAACTATTCCAACATGACAATTGGCCACTTGAGGTCAATTAAACTTGTGCTCTTCTGCTGAGAGACTGCTGGCGGACTGAGTCCTACAACAATGGCCACTATTATACACCCTCAGGCATTTCTACTGTACAGGCAAACCAACCTCAGAGACACAGAAATGAAACATGAAATAATTTGTGTCTTTGTGGTTTCTCCCATTCTTAACCCCGGGCTCTGGCCAAGGCCAGGACATTGTGAGCGACTTCATGTATTTATAAATAGGCAAAGAGAAAAGAGGAGCACGAGAAAAATCCGAACAGATGACTAGAACCATATGGAACTGGTGGAGAGCAACTCATCCTGCGACAACCCCCCCCCCACAAACACACACACACACACACTCTGTGTCCCACTCTGTCTGTCGCATCCATCCACGAAATCTGCAACTGGAGAAGGTCAATCGATGGATAGGGCCAAGAACAAAGTGATTTTCCAATGAGGAAGGAGGAAACGGTTTCCCGCCTAACACTCGATTACATGTAATTACAATAATTCAACCTTGGAGGATTCTTTATTCCATTTTCTTATGAGGCTCGCTCCTTTATGTCTCACTGTGTGGGTGGAGAAGGTAGAGCAGCACGAACAGTGACAGGGACTATGTAAAACAGAAACAGGTCCCTCGTCTCCATGCCTTCATTTTATCCTGACTTCATGGACAAGTATTTTTTTTCACCCTTAGGTTACCTTTATCTGTGGGCAATTGTGATAGATATTTTTATTTATTTTTTTATTTTTACTGTTCTAGCTCCTGAGCCACAGCAGCTGTGGAATTTATTACAGTCCCGCGTCCACAGTATGCAAAATGTACCATGATATTAATAATAATAATAATTCTTATGGTTATTGTCAGGATTATTTTATCAAATTAATTCAGAGCTACACATAACTTACAGCAAAAAGCCTTTTCTTGTATTTAATACAAAATAATTGAACAAGATGTAAGATCACATCTCATCTCATCCTGTCATTGTATGATTGTGGAGAGCTTTCAGATTTAGCATTGTCTTCAGAGAAAACGTGCTGACATAATGCTCATTTGATTTGGATGTTCTTCACACTGGGCGATTGTGAATTTTCACTGTAGCATGTTGAGGATAAAGGGCCAGTCAAAGCTACTGAGCTCCAGGGCTCTTGCCTTTAGGAGTTTATAGAATTTCCTACTCTCATTTCAAATTGAATCTTCTGCTCCAAGAACACATTGACACTCGAATATCAGCCCACTCAGTGCTGTGGAGTTAGACCATGAAACGTCCAGGTCCGTACCACCACACCCACAAAGTAGGACAGGAGAACTCTGTTGTTGATTGTCACTTTTAATTTGGCTTTATGTTTTCTGTGCGTTTTGCCATTGAAATATAGGCCCTTTAACAAGACCAAATCACAGACGTGGGCAGAGAGGAGTCTTTGAAATGCAGCAACCCTTGAACCAGAAAATAATCAAGGGGGACTTAGACATGGCACTGCGGCCGGAAATTCACTCTGAATACTGGTTTCAACCATGACCATTTGAAAGCCCAACTTTCTGGCTTTCACGCTGATTTCAAGCCCCCCTTCTCCAGCCTCCCTCTCGTCTGTATGTCACACACTTAATTTGGGCACCCTGTGACCTAAAAGTTGATGAGTGGCGTCTCTGTTTGCGGGGCAGTTCTTTTCAGCCAAAAAGCAACTGGTGCGTGGCTTTGGTCCGTTTGTGACGCGCACACAGCCTGCGCAAACGTCCTCACACACACATGCACAAATATACAGTACGACCTAGCCTCCATTCTTCACAGCACATCATAGGGATGGTTACTTTTCTGCTCGTCCAGCAAAAAACGCTCGCTCACCATTTCCCTTATGTTATTTCTCCTCATCTTCTTCCACTGCAGAGGAAGAAATTGCGGTTGAGAGTTTGAGGCCAAGTCTCTCCACAGCTTGTCCTGATTACTAAGTACCCATGGTTACATTGAACCAGGTCTCTCTGGTCCTTGTTTCCCCTCCTTGACGGTCTCTGAGGTTTCTATGAAGGACAAGAGACCTCATTGGACTGTGGATGAGCCTAAAATCTGCTTTTAATCACTCACCACTACGGCTGTTAATGTGTGTTATGTAGACATTAGAATTGAACACAAAGTCGCTGATAATAGGTTGTGACCTCATTCAGCATATGGCAATGCATACAGTGTAATTTAGTTTTGAATAAACAAAGTTTAAGTGCATGTAACTGTCTGGCATGTCCTTGTAATCTTAATGTTCCCATCAACCCTCGTGGATTTTTTTAAATCTGCAGTTTCCACTCCTCCTTTGCCCTTTTCCTGCATCTCCTTCTCTGATCACTAAACTCCCTCTGAATAGTTTCAGCAGCTTACAGGCTTCCAGTCAATTAGTAAAGGCAAACACAACAACAATCAGTCTCTTGGCTTAATGCACTCCACCTCTTAAGAAGTAAATACCAACTGATTCCTCAAAGTATTGTCATTCAGAAGAGCCCTGCTGGCTCTGGTCTTTGTCAAGAAAGAGAGGGAGTCCCTTTGAAATGGCAGGCCATATCAAAAACACAACTTGTTAAGGAGGGAGACAAAGCCCAAAAGGGAGTACCACAATGGCCGATGGGGTCTGATAAAGGCAGGTTACAGTTAACTGGCTGTTTCATAGCATAGTAGGTTGTGTTTTATTGTGTGTAACAAGGACAGGTCGTGTCACAGGTCACTGGAACTGTCCGGTATCACTAATGTGAGTCTCAGGGGAAGTAAAGGTTAGGAAAGTGTTTTTAATTAGTACAGATACATGTGGAATTGGATAGGGGGTTTCTGCTGTAACTATAGATGGGAGAGAATATAAATAAAAAACAACTATATGATGTAAACAATAATTCTAATACAGATGCAGTAGGGATAAAGAAAACTGTGAGATTTTTTTTAATGTGTGACAATATTGTTGCTGTTTCTTTTACTTTAAATAAAGAAGTACAGACATTTGAATCTTTGTCCATGTCGTCCTAATTGCAACACTCACATTGTGCTATGTATTATGTTGTATTTTGTACACCTGATTGTTTGACATTGCTTAAAGTTCCTCTGAAGATGTGTTTATTTTTTCAGAATCTTGAGAGAGACATTTAACCATCTGGGTGAATAAGTCTAAATGTGTATGGCATTGAAAAAGATCTGTGTAGCGGGATCTGATAAGTCTCCCTGCTCTGTGTGTGTGATACATTTTATATAAAGGTATAACAAATGCATAGAAGCAGACAAAGCTGAGATGATGTTTTGAGCAACCTTCTTTGTTGATGATACACATTATGTTTAAATAATTTTTAATAAGCCACAAACTGATTGTTTTTTCTTCTAAATATAAGTAAAAGTCTTCAGCGATTTCAGAATCACCTTCAGAACCGCAAGTAACCTGTGTACATTAAAAAACACTTATTAAACATTTTTTTTTAGGAAAATCGTATGCAATGCAATGAGGGAGAGAGAAGAAGTGGACCTAACCATCACATCATCAAAGATATATGTTGGAGCTGAATATATATTCTATACAAACTGTGTCTTGCTCTGACGCTCTCTCTCTCTCTCTCTCTCTCTCTTTCACACTAAAAAATAACTGACTTTATAACCTGTTGCCAGCATCAGAGGTACTGATGGGAGTACTTCATCACAATAACAAAGATAATTAGGACACAGGAACAAAGGAGGATGACAAAAGGACCACGCAGTAAATAGAAAAACACTTTGTATGTAAATCATCACAGTTTCCTTGGTGTCATGTGAAAGTATGCAAGACAGTGTGAAGAATCCCAGGCATGTTGCTGGTAGGAGAAGGCCCTGACGCCAGACCAAAGAGCGGTGCCATCAGAAACACAGAGAGGGAAGGAGGGATGGGTAGGCTGCCTGAAAAGCCTGAAAGAATGGGAGAGTATGATGTAAGAAGAGAATAGATAGAGAGCGAAGCTTTGAAACTATCTGGCGGGGGAGGCAGGTGCCTGGAAGTTATGCTGGAGACAGAGGGGTGAGGAAGAGGCGAGGCAGGAAGATGGATGGTGCAGACCCCTGCTGGGTGTCCGTCTCAGACTCCTGTCTACAACTCCGCATTGCTCCCGTGAGCACAGTGGGGTAGAAAGGAGAGCTCAGAGCAAGTCCTCGTCATGCATCCTTTCCTACGCTCCTGAGAACAGATATGTGAGAAAGTCCCGTAGGTTTCTCTCCTTTCTGCTCTATGTAAACAGGTTGACATCAAATCGTCACACATATGCACACTCTTACTATCCTCATTCCTCCATCTGCTTTCTCTCTCCCTCTGTCTTGCTCATTAGGGGCCATTTTCACTTCAAAGCCCCCCCATTATCTGCCATCTCTTAGGGCAATTAGGAATGGGGTGACTTTGAGCGGCAGGCACGGACACAGCATTATAACTACTCATCCCCTGTCATGAGGGCCTTTGTGGGGGCAGCCGACATTGATGGAGAGGATACTGGGGCCCCTGTGCCCCCAGCTCAACTCCCCCGACCCCTCCACATACCCCCAGCTGGCCTCTCCTTTTGACTGGTAAACTGTGAAGTAAAACGGTGTGTAATTAAGTGGCAGTCAAAGCAGGTCCTGTTTGGGTGTGTGACGGACTTGGCAGGGGATAGCTGGGTCTGAAGCGGCAGTTTGGGGAGGAGGGCGGTGCACACCAGGGTTGTGGAAGAATGGTGTGTGCGTGTTGGAGGAGGGGCCAGGTTTGTGATGAATGAGAATGGTAAGAATACAATAGTGAGGCTATGAAGTGCAGAAAGGATCAAATAAAGTCAATGTTGACTCACATACAGTTACTTGGAACAACGGAGGGGGAGTTATACAAATGTTGAACAAGCAAGTTTAGTAAACTGAACCAAATCAGCGAGAAACAGTTACATAATCTCACCAATATCCACCTCCCAGTGGTGAGAGTTATTGCCTTTTAAATCACAGTGCTGTTAATGTACACCACTTCATTTCTGTCATTTATGGCATCTTTTTATGTGAGTATGAAACAGAGGCACATCAAGTGAAGCTGTCACCAAATAAATGTGTCATTATAGTCCCTTTCTTCTCCATAACAACTTTCTACCGCTACACCCCGTTGGACGTACACTCGCACAGGGCCCCCTCAGAGTGTGTGCTGAGTGGTATATGAGATATTTTTAAGGATGGCGGTTACTGTGTTGCTGCTGCCAAAGTAATGAATAGAGCCAACATACAGTACAAAGTGGAGGCAGCTGTTCTGTACAGCATTGTTAAAGGGAAACACGTATATGTTTTGCAAAATATATCATGACCCAAGAAACTCTTGGGAGAAAGTTGGAAATAAAACTGTTTAATTGCAGGATAAACGTATGCACTACTCTCGCTGCCAAAACACTCGAGTCTTATTTCAGATAGTGCAGGTTTTTTGCCATTAAATCTACAAAGACCATACTCCCTTTCATATCTGCACCTTGGAGGAATGCAGCGACTGTGCTGCTGTGGAAGGGAGCTGATTTAGCCGTTCTTTGATGCTCTCACTAGTTAGCTGTCTCCCACTGAGCACTGACATCCTGTCAGCATGAAACCTCTTCTTATCCCCCCGGTTAGCTGCTACATGACCGCAAGATGTTTGCGTGTGTATGTACATGTGTTTGAGTGAGACGCGGGGAAGCAGTGCGTTTCTATACAGGACGAAGGAGGATTTTGTTGTTTGATTATGTTTAATGTGCAGCGGAGGGTAGCAAGTTAACCAACCAGCAGCCAGAAAAGAGACTGAATGACCAGCAAGAAAGGAAAACTATACTAAGGTGCAGAGAAAGCCTTTAAGCCTAGTCTTAAAGGTAGAGAGGGTGTCTGCCTCCCAAACTTTAACTGACAGCTGGTTTCACGGGAGAGGAGCTTGATAGCTAAAGGCTAGGAGGAAAAATAAGGTTTTATGAGGTCTTCAAGATAAGATGGGGCCTGATCATTTAGTACTTTATAGGTGAGAAGGATTTCAAACTCTATTTGGCAGCCTGGTAGCTCAGTGGTTACAACAGAGGGCTGAGATGCAGAGATAGCAGGATCAATTCCCAGCTGTGGCACCCAGCCCGTGTCCCATGCAGAAGGTCACATGCAGAAGGTCACATGCAGAAGACAAATTGGATGTTTTTGAGCAGTCCAGTCAGGATGGAGTCTAAAAGACAAGTAGACAGTTTGGATGAATTGATTATTGAGATTAATTCTTTGTGATTTGCAGGAAGGAAGGAGTCTAAGTAAGTGTAACTAACTAATCTAGAACTGCTGGACACAAGCAACCGTCCATGCTAGTTGCAGGGGGGGGGGTCTGTTAAATTTGTTCTCTAATAGTTATGATTTTATTTGTGAAGAAATAGTATAAAAAAAGTATTTACTGCTGAGATGTAAAGGAATATTAGGTTCAACAGAGCGATGGCTCTTTGTCAGCCTGGCTACGGTGCTGAAAGAAACCTGGGGTTGTTCTTATTTGCCTCAATTAATGATGAATAGTTTGTGGTTGTAGCTGTGCACAGGTTTTTTTTTATATGTTATAGAACAGGCAGCACAAGATTAATATGTATTTGTGGAGTACCACCTCCTTTAAAACTTTCACATTGCCTTCTTTAATCTATGGATTTGAGAATTATACCACAGAGCAACAGCATCGCGTATCATACTTAGTGAAGCTGCAGCACTCTTTAATCAAACCTCTACTGGAGTTAAGTTAAGATTACTGCCCTCCTCTGCATTGGTACATGTCACAGGATTAAAAGATAAGGGATTATTTCCTTAAATCCGGTGACAGCATTTTCAGGTACATCTACTTAAGTGGAATTTTATTCCAGTTTCCTTCTATTCTCAGCTTTTTACAGGCAGTCAGAGCCCTCAGCTTTCAGCTAAAAAGCTACCTAACTCGTAGTATATCTATAGGGCTGGGTGGAATTAGTTGCAATTATTTTTTCAGGTAATTATAAATCCTCAGCTATCCAATAAGGCCACTCACACAATCCTCAAGGGCCCGCCGAGCAGTCATTTAAGTGCTGCATGGAATTAGTGTGCAAACCCAGGTCTCACGCCACCTTAATTGTATGGCGGAGGGAGCCTGTGGGTGGTTGAGGTTTCAAATAGCTTTAATTGATGTTGAGGTAACAAACAGGTAACAGAATCGTTGGGAGAGTACTGCCAGAGGGGTTTAATGCTAAAAATGGTAAAAGAGTCTCAGTGTCAGAACTTTGTTCATCAAAGCAAGCTCTAAAATGGAAACTCGAGAGAAAAGTCGGACTGAACAACTGTTGTTGGAAAATTTATATTTTAGTATCTATTTTTTTTCTTTTTGTGTTTACACACACCACCCAATTAACTCACTCAGCCTTGTCCTGAATTTAATAGGGGGGAATCGCCCCCCTCTCTCCTTTCGACACATGCACTCTCTACCCCCACGTCCAAATACCAAACTGTGAAGTTCTAATGAGTAGTAATCCCTTTTTTCACCTCACCTAAAATGGAGAGTCAAGCAGCGTCGTTGAACCTTGTTTTTCAACAGCAAGTTCTAATGTTTAAGCAAACACTGGTAATTATCCCAGAGATCAGGTTCTATTTTGACTGTCTGTCGTCCTGTCTGCTGCCTGATGTGCATTTGATGTGCAGTCCAATGGCAGCAGTGCTCCTCATTCACTCTTCACATGCCTGCTCCATGCAGAGAGACAGCAAACCACTGAGCGGGCATGGTGCCTGGGCTCACACACACACACACACACACACACACATACTCACACACACTAAAATCGAAACGTAAATTAGCAGCCACTTACAGCATGACGTGTACATGCTGTTACATAATCATGTCCGGATATCACAAGTTTCTTCTGAAAGTTACTGAAAACCCTGGATAAACAAAAAGATTGTATGTGTATCCACGTTAGGCTCACAATAGTTCAAAGTCAAATATTGTCTCATACGCTCAAACAACACAACATTTAGAAAATGAAAGAAGAAAACAAACAATTCATCAGACTGCACGACTGCAGACAATAACCAATACTTTAAAAGTAAAAGTGTTTTTTTATTAAACTAAATAAAAATGCAAACTAAACTCTTGTCAATTTGACATTTTTGGACTGAACCCATAATGATTTTTGGGCATTTTGTTAATCAGCTCTCATTTCGAATGAGATGACATGCTGACAAATGATTGCACAGATGAGTCATGAGTGCTTTGCAGTCAGTCATGACAACCTCACAGCAGTTACAGCTGACCTTGTCAACAGGCTGGGATCAAACAATTCAGGAGCAGGACTCTTTCAGTAGTCGGGCCTGACCTGAGGAGATCAAACTAGAGGTGGGGTTAATGCCTGCTGGAACAGTCAATCTGCTTTTCATTTTCAACTTGCTGGATCATCTCAGGCTGTTCAAAAGGTCTCTGTCAAGGAAAAAAATTAGATTTTGACATGTCAATTATTGGGGATTTACTGTTATTAGGATGATTGCGCCAATCAATCCACCATGTGAGCTTCCTGGAGTAAAGGATTTTTTGACATTTCTTTCGGGATGTTAAACGTGCAATTTCTTCATCTTGAGTATATTAGGGACACAATTTGGTCTCACAAACGTTTAGAAGCATTTTTGTAATGCAAAGAATCGACTGAGCTTATTTGGCATTTTTTCTTGTTCGGTTGTTAGTGAAAGAATAAGAGTAAAAAGAGTAAAAACACTAAGGGAAAATACATATTCAGTGGCTTGTGTTATGTTTGGCTGATTTGGGCCGATTAGTTCCTAATATTAAACTGACTTCATTGATTTGATGATTAAGTTGTTAGTGGTTAACAATATTCTCAAACAGTTATGAACCGACATCCACATCCAGAGTTTAGGTTCTAAATAAGACATAATGACAGCCTGTGGGCAAAGCTAATACTAATAAAACTGCCTGACAACGCTAGAGGAATGTTGCCACAATTAATGAAACCAACCGGCCTCTCTTCTGGCTGGTGCCAATGCACATGTGGAACCTCTAAAAGCTTGTGTTTCTGGTAGAGTGAATTACCCCCTCAAACCAGTCACACCAGGATATCAGGATGCAGCTTTGACTGAAGTTAAAAGGCCCAACACAGCACTCTATCCCCTAAAAGCATTATTGTATACACGCAAGCTCACGGCGATGGCTTGTGCACACTTAAACAAAAAAACACAGACAGGAACTTGCTGTGCCGGCAGATCAGTGATAGAGTAAACATGGAGTTAAGAGAGAAATGGCTGAAAAAGCTGATGACGGATTTAGAGTTAACAGTTCACACCCAAATCACTGTGCATCTGTAAATACACAATGTTTGGATGAGTAGTACGTGGGATTTTTGTGCAAAATGTTGACGTACTTTGAGTGTTTAGCTTCAGAATAAAAAGCAAATCTGAAAACAAAGGTTTTCAGATTTGGTACCAACTGGCATTCATTGCATTTCCTTTAACTGAATAAGATATATGAGTGAAGGTTAACAATTATTTTGTAAT
>JAUMHF010000021.1:6863635-6931382 GCA_032359275.1 Microctenopoma steveboyesi
GTGTGTGTGTGTGTGTGTGTGTGTGTGTGTGTGTGTGTGTGTGTGTGTGTGTGTGTGTGTGTGTGTGTGTGTGTTTACTGCTGTGAGGTCCAGCAGTGGCTGACTGATACCTACCTTGGTCTAACACCGTAGTTAACACAGTCTCGCTGGCTCCACAGTGGGTGGAGTCGCCAGACAACATAACTGGGCCCTGCAGCCCACTGTAATTAACCTTATTGAAGCTGTCAGTCAATGAGCCATTGGGATCCGGTCCCAAAAGGAGAAGATGCGAGGGGCGAGGCCCTGGAGCAAGTGGCCATGTGATGCTTAGAGCAGCTATCTGTTACTGCCTCAATAATCCCGTCTTTTTTTCTTCATCTCACTCAATTTTCTCATCATCACCGGAGATGTGTTTTGACAAACTGATTGTTCACTGGCATGATGTGATGTAACGAGGCACACATGTTGCCAGGCGGGAGGAAGAATATGACCGTGACATCAAAGAGAGGAAAATCAGATCTCGACAGGACCCAAATGCGGAGCAAAATGGGACTTATAAAGTCTGTTTAACCCTCGGTGAAGATGGTTGCAATTGCATGAAAATGTAAAACTCAGGTACAAGGCCATGCTCGAGTGTGGCTTTGAAAAGGCCTTCATGAGATGAAACATGCTGTGTCTAATAGTCACATTGCTGTAAAAAACCTTGTTATTCCTCTAAAGCACACAAGTGGTGACTGTGGCTCTGACATCTGATTATTCATATTCCAAAATGCTAAGTCATTTTTACAAACAAGAACATACGTGTCTAAATATGCTGAGGAGGATTCAGTAGTGATTTATTTTTGTTTCATTTATTTTCCAACATCTACAGGACATATCACATGTAACATGTATGTAGTTGGTGCAAACTGTTCAGGATCACTGACAAAAGATTTACATGAAGACACATGAAGAGAATTTGTTTTATTTGCACTTTGCTATTTAAATAGTAATGTGAAAACGTGTGAGTGTTTTAATTTTATATCATCTTGTATATTTGGATCTGAATGTACAAGTGCACATGTAGAAAACATTCAATAAACCATTTCAATCCTCCAGGCAGTGCTGCAGGAAATCTCCACAAGATGTGATGTAACGAGCCAGAATCGGCGGGGGCCTTTAAAAACTGGCTTTAAAAAAACAGTGAGTGTGGGCTGAGAAAGACGACCTCAGCAGACCTCTGCTGCCAGCTGGATATCGAGCTGGAGGCTACATTAGCTGCCATTAGCATAGCACGCCTGAATTACAACCAATCTGTCACCAGTTGGGTTGAATTGTGGGAGATGTAGGATGTGTGTTAAGACAAAAAAACCCACTCCTGCCATGCCTGATTGCAAATAATGTCTTTTTAACAGGATGGATTCATGAAGCATTTCTGAAAAATAAATGTTGAAAATGTATTTCACTTTCATTAAATACATTTTTTTAGAGATGACCCTGCAACCTAAATACCAGCATGGTACCAACTGGCATTCATTGCATTTCCTTTAACTGAATAAGATATATGAGTGAAGGTTAACAATTATTTTGTAATAAGGTAAGCAGTGTGCAACTTTTAGGGTGTTGATAGATATTAGAGTAGAGCCAGCCCTGACATACAATATGTCAGGTCTGGCAAACAAATATGGAACAAGACACATTGACATGTTGCATTGTACGTGAATAATTCCAGTCATTTTCAGCCATAGCTCTTGCATTGACTACTTAGTGTTAAGTGAACTACTCACATGCTGCTGAAGGCAGTAAAACAGCTTTATTACAAAAGCCGGAGGTATTTGTGGGCTTAATTAGATTCATTTTACCCTTGGCATTTGGATAGTAAAACACTTAGCTTAGGAATTTTCATTCCCTTTGTACACTATTGTAATAACCACAAAGCCATAATTGTTTCTCACCCATAGGCACTAACTAGACTTTTTAATTTTCCATCACTTGCTCAGTAGCTGTGCCAAGTTTTCTTCAGGTAATGTTGCAACTGTGACTCACAGGGGTGCATGCTATAAGAGCCAGGCCACCTTTGGATGGAGCTAAATATATACTATATCTATGCTTCCTGGGATTTGTTGTACAAGCTGACTATGCAATGAACCCCTTGCTTCTTAATCATGTCTTCCTGAAAAGCAGCATTGTTCTTTTATTCAAAGAAAGCAATCACTCAAAGGTAATTAAAGGCTAAATTTGAACTCTGAAACAGCCACATCCATCACGGCTGCGCTTTAATGATGAAAATATTGTGTTGACCTCATAATTATTGCTTTAGTATTGTCATTAAAGAAACTCTGAACGATATCTTATGTGGATTCTAAATACATGGAAAAGCAGGCTTGGTGGCATGAGGGCAGGACAAAGGTTCAGAAAAAAACATGGGCAGAGAAGTTATGAGCAGAGAGAGTGGCCTGTTGGCACGCAAAGAGCATCATTACCTTGTAGCTTGATGGTGAGTCACTCCCTTGAGTCACTGCAGGATGATTAGCCATATGTACCACACACACACACACACACACACACACACACACACAATGATCACTGCAGCACTTCATGCAACTATAGTCAAAGTAAGTGCATTAAAGTCTTATTCCTGTTTTTTTCACAATTTTGACAGTTTTGTATTTGATTTCTTCCATAAAATCTTTTATATTACAAATATATTTTTTCATAATTTAATAAAGTCTAGTTTAGTTCTAAATCCAGCAGAAATACAAAA
Source organism: Microctenopoma steveboyesi (assembly GCA_032359275.1). Classification (NCBI taxonomy): domain Eukaryota; kingdom Metazoa; phylum Chordata; class Actinopteri; order Anabantiformes; family Anabantidae; genus Microctenopoma; species Microctenopoma steveboyesi. The sequence continues at coordinate 6,866,358 of JAUMHF010000021.1, forward strand.
AAAAACAACTTTTAGTTGAGTTGCCAGAGTTGAGAAATTATATAAGTGATATTTTTTTGTGAGGCACGTTATCTTACTTTACCAGCTTCATAAAAGCCATTACATACTGGCATGAGTGTTCTCATCCTATCAACTTGTATTTTAATATTGCTTGCAAAGTTATGTTAATAAATCTCAGCAACAATTAACACAGCGCATGAACGTATGGCAGCGTGTAGATGTGTGTTTTGGCATGAGGATGTGTGGTAATTGAGCTTCTATTGAGTGCTATTGTGCAGAAAAAGAGCTGCATTCCTCTGTGTGAACACTGGGGAGAGCCCGTCTGCTCGGCGTGAGACCAGCTGTCTGCAACCTCCCCCCTCTAGGTGTAACAGAAATCACTCGGCGTCACGTTGTGGTTTCATTTGTTTGTTTTTACAAGTATGAACCTACAAAACCACACCTTTACAATGTGGGGTCATTTGAAAGCAAACACAGGCGGCATCATGAGAAATGAATGCCCCCGGTGATAATGACAAATCACAAAGGCCTCTTTGTGAACTCTCACTTTACTGAACTTATAAAACAAGTATGATGTCTGAAATTTTCTCTATAAGCTTCCCACCTAATGCCTACCATATTCATTTGTATTTCTATATTTTTCGTTGTAAGGATTTTCTAAGACATAAACTGAGAGCATGCAAAGAGAGCGTCCAACTGTCTGTGACACAGTGAGCATCCCTTCTCTTATTTGACATGTGTGATTCCTCTGTTTGGGTGGTCCCGCCACTGTACGCTCTTATTTAGGTGCACAAACATGAGAAACATTGGAAAATCTAATCAAGATGTAAAGATAATGACGTGCTATGTACATAAACATATGCCTTATACAGTGAATGTTCTCCAAACAAAGTTTTAGTCTACTTAAATCATATATGGTTTCTGAGGCCCTGCGGGGAACATTATTACAGGCTGGATCAAGACGGATACTGAATTTGTCTGTTTTTGACAAATGGAAATGGATTGCATGGTAAGAACATCCAGAAAATAAATGGAAGAAGCAAAGAAGCACTCAATCACAAACAAAAAAGGACAACACATGTGCGGTATGCGAACCTGCACAGAAACATGCACGTGTGAGTGGAAACACGCGCTCGAGTCCGCAACGACTGTTTAGTTTCTGAGTCATCGGCATGTGAACCGTGTGACAGATTGCTAAAAGACAGGGTGGTGCAAATAAAACACTAATGACAATATAATGGCTCATTACCGTATGATGTGGGTAGCATTGTGTGCATGCAGACAAGTGTGTATGTGTGCGAGTGGAAGAAATGCCTGCAGTGTGAGCATGTTCCCAGGCCAACCTGACTAGGTGAGACTCTCTGGCACCAGCGTCTCTCTATGCAGCCCCAGGGGGAGCTGTACAGTGCTGCAACCTACAAACTGAGGTATGCACACACCATGCACGCACACACGCACGCACGTGTACAAGAAAAGGCAGAGGCCGTTGACTCCCTTTCTTTATATGTTGTTCCTTTCAAAGCCACAAATGCCGGTCAGACTACTATATGACATGCTGTAAATTGGTGTTTTACATGCTGTAACACATTGCCCACGCATAATACTTAGAACCTGTAGGAAAGCTAAATTCCCATTACCACAGAGTGTTACACTTAACATGAAGGTAAAAAGGTAACCAAGTGCTCGGCGGTGGTGGGTAAGTTTTGAGGTCAGGTCTCTTCATGTGTTTGACATTATTAGGAGAGCTACCATGTAATCCAAACTCAATCCCCAGGCCAATGAGACTTTATTGGGGGTAAAGGGTGATGGTTATGGAAGCTATTAGACAATAATGGAATAAACTCCCCTTCTTTAACCTATTAGGTCCCTGGAGAATCGTCCTTTTCCTCTGACGTTTCTTATCGCTCAGCATTTCTCCAGAATTGATGACATATCTTAAAAAGTGATCGTAGTTCCTATTTAAAAGCTAAGCTAAGCTGCGTCTGACAGTCACTCCTCTGAGTTATGAAATAAAGTATAGTGATCTCAGAGAGTGCTTTCCCAGGGTAGAGCGCAGTTCAGGAGATATGATCAGTAACTAACTGTCTTTTCTTCTCTGGTAATACTGGGAAACTTTCCATGCTTTATTTTGTGATACTTGGTGCCTGTTATGTGTTAAATAATGCAGATAATGCTTTGTTACTCACAACATAGATTGCAGGGAATACTGTACTGAATGTCTGTAAGTCATCACCATTATAAATTACTCTTAGAGAACAAAAGACAAAGCGCAGTGTAAAGTCACATCACAAGTGCTTAAAAGACCTGATTATGATGAGTCCTCTCTTTCTTTCTATTTACCAGTGTTATTATCCATCATTAGCATCTATTACGCACTGAGTAGTTGCACTGATCATCAGCTTTGAAGAAGCCATAATTACAGGGGAGGTTGCCAAAAAAGGTTTTGAAACGTCTGAGACGATATTGTCTGACGAAGACAAATTCCCTCCACTCACTGGTACCTGTTGCTGAAGTTTTAGGAGCAGACTTCAGAGTACCTCAGACGGGCCTGTACAGCTCATACTGTACAGTTTATCTGTCACAACTGTGCTGCTTCCATACTGTGCTTCACACAGGAACATATTGTAGATTTTTTTTATATTGGAAAATTCTAAACACCTGAAATGAATAAGTTGCAAAAATGCAAAAAGCTTTCTTATAATTTCACCACACACTATGGAGTTCTCAGTATAACCTGTGCGGGTGCCTGGGAGACTGCGGTGGGGCCCTTGGCTCTGTGAGAATGGGGCATGGAGGCTAAGCCCCCTGTTCCACTGGAACGTGTTTTCCTTTCTCCATGTTTGGACACACAGCAGACAAGTGGAGGTTAGGACAACACTCTGCTAGGAGCCAAAAGACTTATCTGACAAGTAATTAGGAGCAGGGTCAAGTTAAGAGAACTAAGCCCTGTAATTCCCCCTCAAATGCCATGAGTGAGGTAAGTCCCGACTGGAGATTTTTTTTTTCCTGCTGAGAAGGTCCTCTGCCAGAAGTGAAAGAGAGACAGACAGGCGGGAGGGATCGAGGCGGATGAGTAAGTAAAACAGATACATTAACATTTTTTACCTTGATATTTTCTCAAAGACAAAACAAGCCTAGAAGATCTTTAGCCTTAAAAGTTTATATTTTATTCCATGTCTTACTTAAAAATGTAAATTTCTTTTTGCACAGAAATACTGAGTCAGTTTCATCAGTTGAGATGAGATCTTTCAGAACATGATCAGGTAATAAAAATATCCAATCTGTTGGATACATACTAATATTCCGGTGTCCCATTGAAACAATTAAACTGATTTAAATTTCTCAAATCACTGTAATTAGCCTTTTAAAGCAACTAATTCATAAACAAATAAATGATGGGGCTCAAAACAACACAGAAAAAATAGCATGTTACAAATATGAATACTGATTCATACTGCATATATTTTAATATATAATATATTTCTTTCTTTTTATAATTTTTGCTTTGTTTATGACATAAATAGTGCTTTATTGTGAGTTATTTATTTTACTGTTATAATGTAATTATTTATTGATTCTCTTCTCTTCTAGAATTAATTTTAGTATTTTAGAATATAAGGTACAAGTATAGTAAGTATAATTTCTAGAGTATAAATACAGCAAACATTTTAAATATGCAATTTTATGAATTAATCAAATATTTTTTTATTAATTACTTTAAAAATGAATCACTTGACATCACTAAAATAAAAATAAAATGATAATAAAACTACATCTTCACACAACAATAAGTAATTATAAGTATGGCATTTTCCTTTTGCTTTGGGCATTTTTTCTACGTAAGTGAAACTGCAGGACGTCTAATAGAATATTGTCGCGTGTGCTCTAACACAACTTTCATTATTTAGTGAAGAAAGGTTCAGTGACGGAGCAACATTAACGTCAGCATATACACAGTTTTTAATACATTCAATCATCCCTCTGATTGTTTTTTCAACTTTAAGGTGCATGTGAACGGCCTGGTGAGAAAGAAAATCCTATTTATATTTTGAGCATTTTGACCACTTTGATGGTGGCACTGCAGAAAGAGTGGCCTGTCCTTGAGCCCAGCATGTTTGCCTAAGCCCTGGAAGAAAACACCCATGATGTTTTCATAACCACAGTAGGCCTGTTCTATTGAGCTTCACCTCAGCTTTCATGTGACTCAATCCTAAAGCAAACCTCTGAACCCACAACATGTTCAGAAATCAGTGACTCAGGACGCAGATGGCAGCAATAATCATTCAGATGTGAAGCAGCATAAAAAAACAAAACAAAATAAGACATTCAAGGATGATTTGCAATTTAAATCAGTTGCTGTATGAATTGTTTTTCCAATGTTTCTCTTTTTTTCATGTCCAGAGTATAAAAATTATTTTTATTGTAAATCTAGTTATATTGCATGCTGCAACACAACAACAAAGCACTTCAATATGTCCAGCTCATCTTGCTCCTCCATTCATCATCCTTCAGTCATCCATTCAGACAAATGAAGTTACAAAAACCTACAAGCAAGTTTCATGTCAGCAGATATAAAAAGTAATTCCAGCTTTTGTCTCTGTATCAAATTATTATGATGAAGATTGTCACATGAAATATGAAATCAGAAGTGAAGCTTTTTGTCCTTTATGTAAGTTGACAGGAAGCATTTTAAAGAGGTGCTTAACTAGCTGTAGAATGATGAATAGCTACATGTTACTGGCCTCAGTATTTGGACATGTTGTGTGTTGTTGGTTGTCTTTGTTTTATGTCAGTGTCAGAGGATGTTATCGTTGGACTGATCAGCCTTTTCAGCGATGGATGAGGCTGGAGTTAGTGGCTCTGCAGGCTGAGGTCTTCTCCAGAAAAATGATAAATACACCTCTGTTTCATAAAGAACCATTAGAATTTATTGATGATACTAATGTGTGTGTTTAAAGTAAATTAGAAGTGGAGAGGCCGTGCTTTAGGGCAGCGGGTGATGAAAGGCTTACATTAATTCACATGGTGGAGAGACTGCTGGTTTCCATTTGTACTAACTGCTTCCCCTCTGCTCAGTACACAAACCCACTCAAATACAACCACACACACACACACACACACTGCATAGATGCTGTATACTGTACATACTGACACTCTCGCTCTCTCATTCATGCACACAAACACACAAACCGTCTTAGCAGCCTACACATGTAAGTCATATACTCACCAGAGTAGGCCTGGCACCCGAGGAGAGCAGCCTGGAATTACCCCTAAGAAACTGAATCCACTTTATCAAACTGCCATATGTCACTACCAATCCTCTTCCACTGGATGCTGCTTTCACCAGGCAGCTGCACAGAGACAACGAGCCTGCTGGAGCCAACCGAGGCACAGAGGGAAAGTTAGAGATTTTATTTTTCTTCATTACCTTCATCAACTTCTGCGTCCTTCAAAGGGTGCACTTCTGTATAGTTTTAAAATGACAGAAAAAACTGCTCAGTATTTCTTTTGAATCAGTTTTCTTTACTATTTTATTCAAGTACTGAGGCCACCAATTAGGTTCAAACGCAAATTAACGGTTGCTTTCTATTGCCTATATTTTTCTGTAGGAACAAAAGAGTAAAATGTTTTGTTCTTTAATGAATTCCCAGTTCTTGTTCCAAATGAAAGACATGGTCACAGGGCATGTTTATGTTTATCATTATTATTAATATTATTATCTTTATATGACTGGCCAATCAGAAAGTGCTATTTCAGTTTACCCGTTCACGTTACCGGATCTGTTTCATGCACCGTTGGGATGTTGCTGTTGTAAATAAGGCATGCACAAAAATGAACTTTCCAAAATGGTAAATTATTCTTCATTAAAACAGGGTCACGGTTACCAGAGAAGCCAAGCTAAGCAAGCACTTTTCAAAGTCCAACAGCTCCCTTGACGGCTCAAATGCCCGCTCACATTGAACAGGAAGTGAGCAGTAATTTGCCTTGAGTTCTGTCCAGCCTCAGAACTCCCAGACATTGTGTCGTCCAATTAGAGCGGAGTCGCGTGGTTACAGAGACATAGAGCCAATGGGTCACAAAGTTATAATGGTTTTCTACAATTCTTAAACAGATGTTCACTGAGTTCCTAGTCATCTGCATGTTGAAATCACTCTTTCCCCAATGTCATTTTTAGTCATGAGCGTGTATGCATGTGTTTTACATAAATGAGTCTGCAAAGACCAAAGAGAACGGTAAATATCGTTTGAAAATTAAATACTGCATTACTTTGACGAATGCAAATGGGAAATGGGGACAAGCAAAGCGAACAATATGGTTTGAATCAAGTCAGTCTTATTTTGCCATGATTATGTAACTAATTACATTTCAGGCTTTTCCATTTTGAAAATGGATGTTGTCCTCAGTGGGAGAGAGACGTTTTAACGCATTTCCATGCCATAATTAATTAGTTCCACTTAATAGCTTGGAAAAGGCCCCTGATTGTACTAACAATGTGGTATTTTTTCCCAATCATATCCAGACGCAATCAATTATTGACTGGTCTTTACAGAGAAATCCACAGTTTGTATTGTTTGGGGGCAAAATCCACTTGAAGGTTACATTTTTATTTCAAAATGCTGAATTTGTAAAATGGAAAGAATCTTAATGTGGATTTGAATGCTTATATTTTCTCAATTTAATTTCAAACTGACAGCAGAATTTAAATAAACTTTCACATGAGCTTATTATGGTGTTCTGCTTTGAAACTAATTCGACTGAATCCGAACGCATAAATGTGTGCTTAAATAAAAAAACAACAGAATCCTTTCTGCAATAGACACAATGTTCAATAAGTAAATCTCCATTAATCTCACTGACGCTGTGAAAAAAGTAAACTCTCTCCACTTTCCAAAGTTAGAAAGTGAGAGGAAACAAGACTATAATAGTGTAAAAATATATTTTAATCACTGAGTCACAGGCCAAGAAATAGTCCGGCACGTTACCCCCATAAAACCAACAGCCAGTTCACTAAGCCAGCTGGTTGTTGGATGTCACTTCATGTTATTAGTCTTGTCCTATAACTCTCAGCAAAAACACAAATAAGAACATTTCTAAAAAAGTTGGACTACTCCTTTAAGATCAACTCATCTGCATTCACAAAGACCAGCACTCATGTACTTACTTACCCTCGTGTTTTTTCAGAAATACACACATAGTGCTCACTCTGTCCAGACACAAAAAGTGAACTTATGCAATTTTCCCATCATGCACAGGAAGTGGTTTCTCAACTATTGCCATTCCCAAGTTGCTATGGGTAACATCGTGCTTCCTTACCACCTCCTCGCTGCCTTCATCATACCCTTTCTCTCTCTTTTTTGTTTGTTTGTTTCCCTGATGTTTTTATTTAAAGCATCAAAAGACACCCCCTACCCGCTCCCTCCCTCGCGACGACTCCCCCAGGCCCCAGAGCAGTCAGGATGATTTGTAAACTTCAAACGACTAACAGCCCCAGCCTGGTCTCCTCTGCTCATTTAGGTAATTCAATAAGCCAAGGGGGACAAGCGCAGTGGCGCACTGCTTCCCCCTCCTGCCCTCTGTGCCCTCACTCTTCCGAGTGAAGCCTCTGTGGACTATCTGCAACAAATGTCAGTCTGCAGTGGAAGGAGTTTCAGCTGAAGAAGGATCCACTGTTCAGAAAAGCTTCCTTTTGATGCCTCAGTGGTCAAGGTTGTCCCTGTGCTGCGCTGAAATTCTAATTTTGTGTCTGACTTGAAAAAATTGTACAATATAGAATATAGATTTAGTTTAGAAAACGTGCGTTTTTTCCCAAACAAACTTCCTTTGTCTTTCCTCCGGCTAGGCTTCAACATTATAGACTTCATTTCCCTGTCAATGTACCAATGTGAATGAGGCCTTCAGAATTAAACTTGACACTTAAACATAATTGTCTGTGTTTGATCTGATAACCTCGTGGTGGAACAAAGACACCCTGGGGAAATCTTCTCTGCATCTGTGACATCTACACCTCCTCATAGTAAATGCTTCATCAGTGAGGTCACTGTACGCATTTGAGAATTCATCAAGATATCCCTCCATCGAGGTTTGTTTTCCAGTTAGGATGATGAGGGGGTAATAAAGTGGAAGAGGTGGGTTAGGAGGGAAGGGTTAATGATATCCGCCTCCCTCCCAGTTTGTCGAGACAGAGGTGGCGGCAGGTCTAAGTAGGAATCACCACAATGGCCCAGACCCATAAATGCTGGGAGAGAATAAATCTCTATCTTTATCAAAACCGCACAGAAACATTGGTGGCCACTCCCTGCCGCGGCAGCCGGTGCCCACCAAATCTGCATCTGATAAGCTCCCAACCCCCATGTCCCTAACCCACTGCTCTACATCAGACACAGCTAATAATGCCACACAGAGCCTGGTAGCAAAGTTAAATGCTTGCTTGGAACTACAGTTCACAAATTGATTGATATTGCATGACTGGTTCAAAAGAACTTTATATTCCCATGGACTAGTTTTTAACATAAATAAAAATTAAAGCAAACCCCAGAGAAAGGTGGTGCAGTCTTCCCACATATTACTGAGAGATTAGGGGTTTTTATTTGCACTTAACACACAAGACAAAAATTCAAAATGAAGATGAAATTCTTTATAATTAAAACTAAGTAAAAGGTACAATTTGGCCCATAAAACCAATAAAAAGCAGTAGCAGAGCATCCTGTTCCCCGGGTCTGCGGCGTCTCCCTCTCCCTGCCTGAGCTCACCCCCAAAGGAGGCAGTAAATGGTCCATTGTATCTCTTTTCTGTCAACCATGACTACAAGAGCAGCAGATAGTTATCTGGAAGAAAAAAAACAAGTAAAAACAATTTAATTGCCCCCGCTTTTTTTTTTTACAGTCCAAAAACATTTCAAAGCAAACTATGGTTGGGATGAAATTGCACAGTCTCTTCCGCAGGAAGGAAAAGTTGACTAATCACCTCGTCATTAATGCTAAAGCTCATCAGGTCCCTGCCGCCTGCTGGCACTGCACTCATGGCCAAGCTGACTGCTGCCGTCACAGCGAGGTTGGCGGTTGATTTGCTCCAAAGCAAAAACAGCTCAAAGAGAATATTTGGATTGGGCTGTTCAAATATTTGGAGCACTCTGACACAGCTGCCACCATCCAGAGTTGGCACGGCAGAGACTGCTCGTAATTGATTTAATTATCAGTAATTACCCAACTGCTTTGTGTTCGAGCTGTAGTCCTGGCTTTGGGGGGTAGGAGGGGTGATTCTGAGTTAATGATGTGTTTCCATCTTAATTAATGCTGTGGTCCAGTCTAGTTAAAGTGCATAGATACAGGCACATGTAGATGTAATTTTGAGGTTGATGCAGATTGACGCTGAGGGTGGCAGTCTGACATGAGATGAGGGAAAGGAGAATTAATTTGCAAAGCTGCAAAGTGAAAAAAAATAGGTGTTACTTGTGATTCATCAATAGTTTTATTGATTAAACATATAAATATCAAACTAAACATGTACGTGTGAGTGTCATTTGCATGCACTTGAGTTCCGGAACATTTGTGTCTCAAAGTACAAAGGGTTTGATGGTGGGGTTGTTAAATGTCTTGAGTTCTGGCCTGTAAATGTCATGTTTGGTCGAAGATTTCCGTTTTTGCCTTCTAATTGGCGTCGGGGGATTTTGGTTTTTAAAGGGGAGGGTGGAAAAAAAGCAAGTGAAGAAAGCACAACGTGGGGGCGAGGGGGGGTTAAGCCCCAGAACTGCAGAGTTGCACTGAACCCAAACTGGGTTTTAATGGTTCCTACGCCAGGAGAGCATAACTTGGGTCATTAAGACAGGAAAATGGGGTTGTGCTAGAATAATAATCCTCCTGCTTTATTTGACAGCACAAGAAAAATATTGTGTCAACACATAAAAGAGGTTACTGCTGAGCATAAGCTACACTCAGTGTTTGAAGCTGTGCGAGGGAGGTGTCAATATGACCTGACGACTTCAGTAGGCATAAAATGTTATTTAGTGTTTGGAAGGTTTTGCAGAAGATGTGATATTGACATTTCATCTTTACTTTATAGGCAGTAAGAAAAGAGAAAAGAAGAATTCTGTGGACTTGATGGTGATACCTCTTCTCGTAGAACTTCAAAGTTAACTCATCATTGCAGCTTATAAATCAAAAGGCATTTCTCTTTCGCACACTCCATATTTCATATGCCACCACCGTCCAGCACTCCAACAACCCCTATGTCTCCTATTTTCCCTGTCTTGGTCTCAACAGTGAGTGGGTTACTCCACTGTTTACAATATTTCAAATTCCCTCTCAAGTGTTTGGTTTGGCAGGTTGTCTGGCCTTTTCCCCAGCAATTACAGGCTTGCGGGGTTTCTCAAATGGGGCTTTTGAAGAAATAACACTTTTCTCCCCAAGCTCAAGGGAAAAACAGAGACATTTGGCCAGTGACTTATACAGTCAATCACATAGACCTAGCTCAAGCCCTGTCTGACGCATTTGGCTACTAAAATATCCTCATACCTTGTGTGCGCACGTGGAGTCGTACAAACGCACACATAGACTTTTTGGTGCTCAATTTAGAGTCAGTCAGAGATTTTTTGTGAATGATACTACTGTAATGGTCTATGATAATGTGATGCACAACTGCAAATGGTTTTAACAAGTGAGCACTAAAAAAGTAAGAAAAGCAGATAATTAATCCAGATTAATACAGAAAAAAAATACACGCCTGAACAGAAATGTACACATCGGGCAGTCGAATCAGCAAATATATAGATAAACAGAAAGATTGTGATAGGTAGACATAAAACTCAACTAACTGCAATCCATAGAAGAATAAAGCAGGCTGGACTCTCAGAACAACTGAACGATAGTTTTTCACATTTCACATTTTTGATGTGTTCCTTTGTACCAGCTCAAAGCAAACTGATGACTGAAACATCACAGCCCAAGTTAAAGAAAAGAACAAATGACAGAAAAAAAAGGGAATATGGGAAGATGAGATGAGGTCTCGTAAACGTTGATTGCTAGCATTATCTCCCAAAACAAAATCATCTTATTGACAACGTGAGATGGAAGCCAGAGAGACAGATAGAAAGACAGAGGTCGTTTGTCTGTTTGAGTGTGAGTGTAAATGCAGATGAGGGCAGAACAGAGAACATTTTGAGGACTTGAGTCCTTGCCACTTCTCATTATAGTAATTACCACAAATGTAATGACACAATTGCTCTACTAAACTTTCTCTGTGAAGATTATGATGCTGAGTTTAGATGAAAGGTCCAGTAACATCAACATAGTTGGCCTTGCTTTGTCAGAGGGCGGAGAGAGGAGCTGAGAGGGGGTTAAAGGAGGAGCGGGAGGGGAGTCGGGCAGTCGGGAGATCTTGAGTTCCTTACCCCGAGGCTAAGAATCTCCCCTCCCTCTGCTCGGCCACCTCCCCTCGCCCTTCCACCCACACAAGGGAGTTAAAAATCCCATTTACTCTGACTGGAGCCAGGAGTTGGCTTGAAAAGGCCAGGGACAAAAAGCGATTTTCCACGGAACAAAACCATTACAATGGTCCTGCTTTGATCTGGGCCCCCACCCTCTCCACTCAAACCAGTGCCAATTGAACTTTGTCACCATGCAACTGTCATCCACGAAGGGAAAGCCCTCATACTCTGAATGAAGCGATCCACAGCAATTTACTCCAGACAGTGCTTTGAAGTGTCAGCGAGAAGTCCAGCTCCATAGGCTGCACATTTTGGACAGCTCTCTCCTCGCCTACCCTCATTCTCTTTCTTTCTCTTGCCAGTTTCAAATGGGCATCAGGACAGCGTGGACAGTCCAGCAGGGCAGAGAAAGAATAGAGGGAACATTAAACGTCCAGCATCTTTGCTGCTTTCTCCCTCTTCCCCTTGCTCCCTCCCATCTAAGTAACAGAGGCATGCAGCGCTGGCATGTGGATAATCAGCCATGGGGCCCATGCGACATCAAAAGCTTGGAGAGCCCCTACGAATACAAATGTGAGGCCTAATGGTACACTTCATTAATGTCCTCCCCATCAAAGGCCACTTTACTGACTTGGGAGATTGACTAATTTACACATTGTGGGAAATTGCTCCCAGCCATGCGTAAAACTGCCAAGTATTTATATAGAGAGAGTCAGAGAGGGAGGTGGGGGAAGGTAAGTGGAAGGGACAGCCTCTGTTCTCTTCTTGAGGGCTTTCTTTAACTGTTGGAAGTGGCTGAAGGCCAAGGAACATTATCACACATACGGACACCGGGGAGTGCATGCCTTTGTGTCTCTTAAGGATTATTACTTTAGGCATTTTGATGTGCTCTGTCGCTTTTCCTCCCCTTCTTCTCTTTCTCATCCTCGGCTCCTGCCGCTGTACTGGGTCCACTACTTTTTTTTTTCTACAGCTTCCTTAGAATAGTTCGACATTTTGGGAAATATGTTTCATTGCTTGCCAAGAGGGTGATGAGAAGATTGCTATCAAGCTTGTGTGTGTTTTAAATACAGAGTCGAGGCCAAGAGGTGGTTAGCTTAGCTTAGCATAAAGAGGAACGGTTAGCTGTGCTCTGTCCAAAGTGAACAACTCCACAGCTTTTCTTTCACACAGCATATATTGTTTGTTTAAACCATTTATGAACAGAAATGTAAAAAGACAGGAATCATCTCTCTAGAGTGACGTCTTCTGTATGAAATAACAGCAGGTTACTGCTTTGTCCACCACGTTTGTGGAGCATCTGCTTTTGCAGCACCGATGATTCAGCTAGGTACAACGGGCTTATAAGAGAGGCAGTAGATTTATATTTGAATATTTGCAAAGAAAAATAAATAAATTACTTATTTTCTGATCTATATACTGTATATATACAGATATATTGATTATTGACATGCATATGTTTTCCCTGTGTACATGACAAAAAACATGATTCTTTATATATTTTGTGATATTAAAAATATAATATTAAAAAAAGACTAATGCTTGGTAATAATAATACAAATAGTACATACAATAGTTTGTAATGTATTTTTGAAATTGCTACACTATTAATTCTAAATTTAAATTAGGTTTCTCTTTCTCTCTCTACACTGACACATTTATATAAATTGCACACACACTACGAACACACACACACACACACACACTCATATTGCTGTCATCACCAGTTATTATAAGCTGGAGCCGTGTGCAGGCCTGCATGTTTTACAACCATGTTAACCATGCTATGGGGACTCGAAAGACTGCTTGAGATTTTTTTTGTAGCTAACTAACATACATGTTACTCTGTGACCAAGGGTCATATGTGCGTGTGTGTGTGTGTTGGGCAGTTTTGATGGAGTTAACCCCTGCTTTGGGCCCTGACACCTGCGATACAGAGCAAGTCTTTCAGCAGGCAAATTATATGGCTTTAATTTGTCTTAAACAGTGTAGCCGGCCGCAGACACTGATGCCAAGTGCCGCTTGACTGTAGCACTGAGGCGAATGTTAAAAGTGTGTTGAGTGTCTGTCTATGTAAGCAGAACCTTGACATAAGTAAATACACTGGTTTGGGTGGAACACCTGTTTATGTTGGAGACTGGGGGAACTGACAGATATTATAAAAGAGTTTTTAATGTTTTCCATGTAGCCAGAAAGTAGCAATGAAACTTTTTCAAGAAGCTGCACTAGTAAAAGTGTTGTGCCACCGGACTGGGGTTTTCTGGCAGGAAGGGAAAGCCTAATGTGGCTCGTTTGCAATCTGGACAGAGTTCTGTGGTTGGCCCAGCTTGCAGTAGTACACACTTCAGTCATTGGCTGGGCAACAGAGGCTATTTGAATATCGTGACTAATTCGACCAATTAAACTGTCACAGGCCTTTTTTCTATGGGCCTTTTTTACAGGCTGCTCATCCATAATGCTCTCCTCTGTTACCATGGGCTTTGACTTTAACTCTCTCTATTCACAGTGAAGTGGTGCGATGAGCTAGATCACAGAGTATGTAAAAGCATAGCCAGAGGCACTACTGGGCCAATCCACAGATGAGGGGGGATCTTAACAAATTGAACAATAAGGTCAGTATAAACAGTTTGAGGCACTGCTTTTTGGCTGTTCTCAAATCAGAAGCGGTCAGGGTGGTCAAAACCAAATTTACTGGAAATCACAAATTACTATGTATGTACTATGTATAGCCAATTAGTGCGTCTCATAAAAGTATTTTTTGGTCATTTCTTTCAAGAAGTGCAACTCTTGTATATATAAGATTCAGTAAAAGTAAAGTAAAGTAAAGTAAAAGTAAAGTAAAAGTAAAATTGATCAAAATCTATTTTCATCAATCAAAATTGATTTGAAATACAGAAATGTTTAGCTTCCAATTATGACGATATATGAACTGAATACTTGCAGATGACATAGCTCCCCAAATCATCATCAACTGTATAAATTTCACAGAGTTGGACTCTGTGCCTCTCCACTCTTTCTCCAGACTATAGGACCTATGACTTACTACTACTACTACTACTAATAATAATAAATACTTTATTGATCCCCTTGGGGAAATTGTTGTTTGGACAGCTGCTAGACCTGTGTCTGCGCTACTACGAGGTATCGGTGTCTTGTCTAAGGACACCATGACATGTAACCTGGTGGGACTGTGAATCGAATTCCTTCACCCTTGGGTTTTGAGACAACTGCTCTACCCACTGAGCTATCATGTCGCCCCGTGAAAGCAACATTTACTGCAGGGAGCTGTCCAGAAGATCATCATGAATTCCCCATGATTGTACTGAACAAGACAGCAACAATATGGTGTTTACTGTATGAATAGTAACTCAAGAGTACAGAATACTGGCAAACTTCTTCACATCAATAATCGAAAAGCTTGTGGTAGACTGTCGCAGGCACATTCACCCCCCCCCCCACACACACACACACACCATCTCTAGTGAACATTCATGGAGTCATATAAATCTCAGGTGCTTCCTAAGTTAATACAAAGCACTTATGTACTCCTATTATCAGAAGGCACAACTGCCTGCACTTGGTGTATGCTCCGGTTTCCTCCCACCCTCCAAAGACATGCATGTTAGGTTGATTGGTCATTTAATTGTCCATAGGTGTGAATGTGAGTGTGCATGGTTGTTTGTCCGTATGTCTATGTGTTGGCCCTGCGATGGACTGGCGATCTATCCAGGGTGTACCTCGCCTCTCGCCCGAAGACAACTGGGATAGGCTGCAGCGCCCACCGCGACCCGACTGCGGATAAGCGGGAGATAACTTTCTTGATCCCCTTGAGGAAAATGTTGTTGGACAATGTTAAGGCCAAACAGTACTACCAATGGGTTTTGGTGTATGCATCCCCACGCCAGGAGAAACTGGGAATTGAACTACTGACCCTGGGCTTCATAGAAGCAGCTGAGCTATTGCTGCCCAAAAGATGATGCCACTGAGCTAATCAGCCACTGCTGGGAAAGTAATGGTTTGGGCTTCTTAAAGCTGGTCTTGATACAATGACTGAGAACTTCCAAAGACAATTTGGGCATCTTTAAACAGTGTATCTGTCACAGTAGCCCTTGTGAGCTACAACCTCTCGGAATCGCTCAACATTTTCTGCTGTCATCTCAGTGCTCACATTGCTACATAAGACTTAGTATGTGGCTCGCGTTTGTATTAATTAAGTTTTTATTTTAAACAAAAGAGGAGAGAAATTTTTCTACATTTTCCATGGAGGAAACCTGAAAGAACCACGTTGTGGATAATAGTGGGCAAAATGGACATAAATACATCTTTTAAGAAAAAGACATGTAGGTGGAGCTCTCAGAGGACGATCACAGAAGATTTACTGTGAGAAAATGTCTGACGCTGTGACATTGGCAACTAACAGTTGCCGAGGGGGTAAGTGCTGTTCCTTTTACACAGTAAATCTAACAGTCGGTGGAGATGTGTGTGAAAGATTAGGTGGTTGAAAGGCTAGGTAATTCGGGTACAGGTATCTTACTGACACTACATGAACCTTTTGGATAGTGCAGTATGTTATGGTCTCAATATGTCTAAAACCAAATAGGTCAGTGAATGTCTAAATGTCTAAAATCAAAAGCCATAGGGAGGGTGAAAGGCCTCCTGTCAGGGAGCAGGATGAGCATCTTGTTTTGAAGTATTTCATTGTATTTGTTTTCCATAACAGAGACGGAGGCAGTTGTATGAGGAATGCTTAAGAGTTCAGATCCTCATTCATTTCAATGAAGAAGCAAAGTTAAAGCCTGCCTAATCTTTGACATTTGATACACCAAAACAGCTCTGGGAGAATACTTTGGCCTAATTTTAGTCCTTACTTGCTGTAACTTTGCTTCCTTGTGTTATTGGAAAGCCTTTTGCTGTTTTTGATAGATTAATGTGACTTCTGACTCTTGATCACTTGCTCAAACCAATTTGGTAACTAAAACAAACAGGGCTGTTTCTGTTCATCCGGTTACCTTATTGGAAGCTCTCAACTTCTGAAACACCATTTGGAAAAAGGTTGACTCCCTCATTCTAGGGAGGTGATTGGAATGTGGAGCTTGCCAGTCTAACACGGATTTCTTAGCTGTACAGAATGACAACAACACGGGGCTCATTGTACAATCTGGCAAAACGTGTTTTATTGTCGGCTGAACCCTGTAATTGAAATGTGTCGTCCAAAACAAACAAGCACAGGCTGAGAAAGTAAAAAGCAGAAAGTGGTTATGAGCAAGATCAAAGCGATAGAGGTGGATGTTCAGTTGAACGTGACAATGGTTTGTGCACATGTGGGTGACTCATCCCAACATGGTTCCATTTGTTCCAGGCGTTTTCATTGTTTTTCTACCAAAGTACAACCATACTGTTGCAAAGACTGTCTGAGACACAACGTTGATGGCTGACTGTTCACCAATGGAGACATTTTGGGAGACTGAGGGGAGACTTGACATCAATAGACTAGAGTCAGATCTTGTGAACCTCAAAGGGAGTGCTTGAATTCACCTTTTGTCCGCCCCTAAACGAGACACTGGGGAGACCGTGCCAATCTAGTTCGTAGATCTCAAAGAGAGGGAGAGCCACGCTTGGATTTAAGTAATGCGGTGCTTCTTGTTGAACAAATTCACCATTGTGACTCGTTAGCCTGATACTATCCACATACCTGCTTTTGGGGAATGCATGTGAAAAGGCGGTCTGGAATCTCTGCCAAGAGGAGGGATGGAGCGGTGAGGAAAAAGGAGGGGCTCTAGTTAATGGGTCACAAATTCACATTGAGAGGAGCCACATCTGCATTTTATCAGCAGGGCCCAGATAGTGTTACAGGGGACGATTGTCTGCAGATTGGCCATTGGGCCTTTTAAAGTGGTAAATTGTTGAGCAAAAGCAGAGCTGCACACAGGATGACGTAGCATGGTGCCGCCTGCCACTCACAGAAGCTGTAAGGATGTGCTGAAGTAATCTAGATACTGTTCATCTAACCAACTGACTACTAACCTCCATGTACCGTGTCATTTATAAAAGTGTGGGTAAGTTACTTGCATTAAGATATTGGAACGACTCAGACTTAATTCAGATTCAGTCCATTTAAATAGTTTTTAGTCCTCGATTCAAGTTAATTCTCTCGTTTTTGAACACTCCCCAACATCAAACAGAACAGCGGTAATTTGGCAGAAAGCAGTTATCTGTTAGGACATGGTTTCTTCCCATGGCTGACCCAGAACATCCTCTGACACATCTTCTTCAAGGGGAGCTGTGGACGTGGGGACCAGTGTGGCCTGACAGCAAAACAAGTCTCGTGAGGCGTCAGAGACTCTGCAGGGACCTCTTGTCTCTTCCTCCTGCTTTATTACCATCTTCCTTTTTCGTTCTCTCCTTTTATCTGCAGTCTATCGCTGGCTCCAAGAGGCTCACATCCGGGAATATGGTGAATAGGGGTGGGAGGCCACAAACAGAGCAGGAACGGATATGGGAAAAGGCAGAATAAACATTACAAAGAAAGGGGGTTTTTATTTTATGTTTACAGCCTCCCTTTAAAGAAAAAGACGCAAATGTTGACTGTGGGTTGAAAAGGTTCTTTTCTCTGATAGGGTTCAGGTGGTTTTAAACAACAAAGTGCTTCATATTACTTGTCATATTTAGCATTGTCTGCCAGTGGCTATGTGAAACTGGACTTGCACATGTAACTAAGCCTAATAGGACAACTGTAGTTTTGTAAAATAAATTCTGTGCACAAATAGAGAAAAATATGAAATGTGATTAAGATATAACAGTTTCAAGGTATCACACCATTCGCTTGCACTTTATTATGGATGCTGCTTGTTTAATTGTGGTCATTTATCTTTGCTCTTTTTGTGACGTTTGACAAAATACCCGGCAAACTGTCACAGAGTCATATTATTCCATTTGCTTTCAAAGTGTCGTAAGACATGTTTAGCCAAATCTCATCACTTTATCTTAATTGTCTGAGTAAATGGGAACGAGTTCCATCCCAGTTTATGTCAGCTGTTTGACCTCTAATGGTGTTAAGACACGTGATAAGACACGTCCACTCAAAGATGCAGTATGACATTTTGTCAGAACAAAATATGAATTCTACTTTGTTTTTCTTAGGAAATGTGAATTATCATGAATAGTATTTTTTTTGTATTATAAAACTCTTTACCAAAAGATTGATTAAAACTTGCATAAGTCAGATGAAACTGTCCCTTTACAATATTAGGAGCCTGATATTTTTTACCTTTTTCACTCACATTTATATAATTAAAACGTGTGATATTTCATGCATCAAAAATTGTTTGTATTTCTCTAAATTCATCTTTTCCAATAGCATAGATTCCACTCTGTCCCATTGTGGACACCTGTAAGATATTGACATAAATGTTGTACTATTTATAACAACCCAAAACTTTGTGATGATATTTATGTAGGAAATTGAATGCAGCTCTTCTGTGTTCTGAGTTTGTTATAAACAAGGACTAAACGTGTCCCAGCTGGTTCACTACCAGTCCGGATGGTGCAAATGAAGTGGCATCAACTTATCAAACAGATTTGGCACCAAGTTACCATACAAACTAAGGTTATTACCCAATGTAAAACACTAACATAAGGAGTACAGGAATTTGTTCTACAACAATAAAACATTAATCATGGCAGCACAGGAGCAAGCTCCAAGTACAAGATCAATAGAGGCTGGGGTCTACCACAACAGCCATGACCCCAGGTGCGGGCTGTGCAAAGTCAACTGCCTGCCTGTCTCTGGACTACTCAAAGAGGTTTTACCTCTAACCAGCTCGTCCATATTAGATCAGATAAACATTTCCTTATTAACAGCTCTTACGTAGCTGACGTAGCTGTTGCCAAACCTATATTGAAAAAAACTGCACTTGATCCAGGGGTTTAAGAAAATTATGGACCAACGTCCAATCTGCCCTTTTTTACTAAAATCACTGTACCATAGTACAGAAACAGCTCGGCGTAAAGTCACTAATGATTTTCTCTTAGCCCCAGACAATAGACTTGTCTCTACTTGTCTTGTTAGACCCTAATGCTGTCAACACTATTGATCACAACGTTTTATTGCACAGACTGAAACATGTCATTAGGATCAAAGGAACAGCACTAAGCTGGTTTGAATTGTATCTATAGATCCCAATTTGTCATTTTAATGATAAATCCTCAATGCATACAAAAGTTAATTATGGGGTCCCACAGGGTTCTATGCTTGGACCAATTCTCTTTACCATATACATGTCTTCGCTGGGAAATATTATAAGAAAACACTCAAACATTGCTATGCAGATGACACCCAGCTATATTTATCTATGAAACCTAATAAAACAAATCAACTAGTAAAACATGTTTAAAAGACATAGAGGCCTGGATGTCCTGTAACTTTCTACTTCTTAATTCAGACAAGACTGAAGTTATTTTAGCATTGGATCAGGTGACTCTGAACCATCTCTTAGTTAGGCTGCTATAGATTTAGTCTGCGGGGGGACTTTCCTGACACTCTGAGCTCTCCTCCCTCCCTCTCATCATGACGTCATTACATGTTGTTAACATTTTGTCTTCTCTCTACACTAGTTGTGCTTCGCCCTTCTGTCTCTCTTTCTCTCTGTACCTTTCTGCAGGTGTCCTTCACCTTGGAGTTGTGTGGTTTCACCTTGTGGCCACTGGTCCTACCAACCTGCCCAGTGCTTCATCTGCTGCTCCTTGTTGTTCTTATGATCTCTGTTACCTGCTGTTCTTTTCTCACTCCTCTGTCTACTAACCCCAACCGATCGAGGCAGATGGCCGCCCACCCTGAGCCTGGTACTGCTGGAGGTTTCTTCCTCTTAGAGGGAGTTTTTCCTCTCCACTGTTGCCTAGTGCTTGCTCAAATGGGACTGTTGGGTCTTCTGCATTATTTTGTTTATATACACCAATATTTTTGCAAGGTCCTAAAATTTGCTATGTAAAGTGCCCTGAAATGACTTTTGTTATGATTTGATGCTATACAAATAAAGATTAATTGAATTGAATTGAACATCTGTACCAAGTATTGGCTGGAAGTCCCAAGATGGGAGACATACCAATCTAAGAAATACCAAATGCTGAGAGAAGAGCTAGAAAAGATGTTGAAAGTGAAGGTAGCAGTGGTCCCAGTGGTGATTGGAACACTTGGGGCAATGACACCCAAACTGGAGTGGCTTTAGCAGATCCTGGGGACGGCATCTGAGATCTCTGTCCAGAAGAGCACAATCCTAGGAACAGCTTAGATACTGTGCAGGACAAGCTCCCAGGCCTCTGGTAGAAGACCGGAGCCTGATGGACATAGACCGCCCAAAAGAAGGGCGAGTGGGGAGTTTTTGTGTATATAATAAAGACATTTATATTTATGTTATATATTTTTTCTCACTTTGTTAGTCATAAATCCTGATCTGTTTTTTTGGAGCTATGGAACGACAAACTTGGCATACAGATGAAGCTGCCAGATGCTGAGGCAGGTCCTTGTTGACTTCTTCTTGTCTCCCCAGAAACTCTGAGACTCATATCATCAGACAGGTCAGGTCTTTCACTCCTGTTTTTTTCCCTGACTTCTTCAGATTCCTCTACAGATATTGCACTCATTTTTTGTCACTTTAGCGTAAAGAAGCTTTTTTATATAAATATTTTTGTGTTTTTTAATACTGTGTACATATTTTCTATATTTTCTACTTGTATTCTTTAAATAAATAAATATATGTTTATATCAGCAGAAGCAACAAATCTAATACTGGATATTTGCAACAACAAACCTGATTTTTTTGTTATCAAAAATTCCTAAAGATGGGCAATAACTTTCTAATTCAGTCTACCTAATTTTAGTTTCAGAAGATGTTACTGTTTCTAAATAGCACATAATTATACATTATGTTTATTAAGCAAATATTGTATAATATTATATCACAGCTATATTTTAAATAGTATATTTCACTGACAGTAGAAATATATAAAGGTTTGCTGAGCAATGAAATCATTTTAATTCCACAAGGATTTTTAACTGAGGTTAATTTAGTATTTAGTATTTTCTTATTTACCAGGGGCAGCTTTGAAAACACATTTTTCCCATGACTCTCCTCTTTGATTTCTCTGACCTCCGACAGACACACACCTTCCCTAAATTAACACATAGATTTTGGCTTGCGCTACACACGTGCACACACATGAACATATATACGTACACACATGCTTACCTTTGTTTATGTCTGTGTCTGCTGCAATTCCCTCTCACATACAGTATACACATACTCTTCCTGCAAGAGGCCTTATCGCTAGACCCCCCCCCCCCCAAAGACAAACTCCAGCATGCCCCTCATCCCCCAAAACCCACCCTATCATATCTTTCTCTCATTCATGCCTCTCCCCTCTTCCAGCCTCCATCGTCCCCTGCCACTTGGCCCTCTGTGGCCGTTGGGCCTCACAGTATCCCACTGTAATTGGTTTAGACATAATTTACTGCCCACTTGGTAATGTAGCATTTCAGCATCTGATAAAAATCATATCAAGTCACAGCAATGGGCGCTACGGCTTGAAAGGGACTCTTTGTAATCATTTAGATACCAGAAGAGGTTCCTGCTCTCTCACTCAGCCTTGCTCTCTTTTTCCTTTACTAGGTCTCTGTAGTCCTGTTTCCCTGTAGAAGGACTAAAATATGAACTGATACTGTATATTCACAAGTATGTGTATGCAAAACTCCCTGCTGACATTTCCCTGCTTCCTGTTCCACTTTACTTTTACTACGGGCCAATTTTCAGGGTGAAGACAAAGCACTGCACTCATTGCTAAAACAAGCTTGACTACTTGTAATAATATTCATGCTTTCCATTTTTAATGTGAGGCCTGCGCAGAGCTACTGTGGCCCTGTAATTAAAGCACAGCACTTGAATATGTGTTGTGTCTTTACTTGATAGATTTTGTGCATAATAACACATTTGTAACCTAACAGATATACATTTTATGTTATAGATCTAAAATAATAAGAAAACAGGCAATTTATCATTATTTGTCAAAATTTATTTAAATTGTCTTTTTTAATTATTTAGGATATTTATTAAAAACCACTTTTATATTGACCAAATTCATTGCTGTGTTACAATTCTGAGCCATATTGCTCAAGTTTAGGTCTGTATGACCGGATATTGAAATATTTAGCGTGATATTTAAGGAAATTAACTTTGGGTTCAATTGCATGTGAAAAGACTTTTCTTCCAGATCTATGAGAGCTGAGAAGGGGGGTTATGAAGCAGCTAATCCAATGATAACACTTATTAAACTTAGCCTGCAGATTCTTTATCTTGAAATATGTGTGTATACTGGAATACAGCTTATATTTGTAGCTTGTATATGAAAAATATAGACAATCAAATTCCTGAACTTGTATTCTTTTCAGTAAAATATTTATTGTGCATTGTGTCAAAAATGGATTAAAAACTATTTCAGAATCTGAATAATAAAGAATAACACTTGCACCCACCCACAGAGTTAAAAGGGGGAAGAAACTGTTCCATTTGGCAGTGGTATTTGAGATGGAAATTTAGTGGACCCTATTACCAGGTCCTGAAGTAGATAGCCATAAGCGCACAATTTGCCTTGTGTTTTATGAGCGACACTAAATCTTTGTTTTATCAGTGTTAGGGAAAATCCTGATGTGCTCTTCAGGTTTCACTGACATTCAGCAAATTCTCCACAGGAGTCCAGCCACTCTCTAAGGCTCATCTGCTCGGTGCTTGACCACACAAAGGAAGGAGCCACAGCGCTAACAAAAGGCACTATCTTAACACTAAACAGAGGCCTCGTGTACAACAGTCCAGATAAGCAGACAGGTGATCAGGCTGTGATCAAAGACTCAGCATTACTTCCATAGAGATTCTTTCCTCTAAAACAACACAACTGATTGGGCTAATTATCCACCGACAACTCCCATTCAACAAGATAAACCCTGGGTTGTCCATCTGTGAGTAATGTGTGCGTGGGGAGTTGGAACTTCATCAGAGGTTTTATCATCTTAAGCGTATCACTCTATAAACGTAGAGTAATCTTTAAGATAAAAGTGAATACCATAAAACCAGTGATGCTAATGTGCTTAGTCATATGTGTTGTTTATAGAAAGATAAATCACTGCTGTACTTGTGCGGAATTGCAAATCAAACACAAGCTAAAGACTTTAAATATGTTGACTTGTGGCAATTGCAATGTTAATACAACCTGATACTTTTTCTTCTCCAGCCAGAGAAAAATACAACCTGATACTCAGTCTCTGCAAATATACAGATTAAAGGCGGATGATTATTTATATTGTCATTAGATGAAATTGATACAAGGTGAGAAAAATTATGTATGTGCATAGTAATTGGATGTTAGCATTAGCAGTCGAGACTGGTTTAAAAAGGCCATCTTCACTTTTTTATGCTCTCTTTAATAATGCTCTCTCTTTATCTGTGTTCCTTCTGCTAAATTGAAAAATATATACATAAAAAATATTTATCTTTGACTACTTTTATAGTCAAAAAAGCATTAATAAATAAAAACAAGTCTTTGCAGACCGGGTTTCAGCAAGTCACTTGTAGGCTTGATTAAAGCCTCAGTGGACTTTGATAGTGTCTAAATTGTTTATACACTTGCAAGCAAATCGGTCACAATGCTACAGATCTCGTATGCCACGGAGCCGCCATTCAAGGGAGGACCATTATTAGTCATTATAAGATGTGAGTTGTTGAAGTTTGCAGTAAATTAAAGACAGAAGAAGAAACAGTGGGAAGTAAATAGGTGGTTTTCTTGATCATTCCAAAGTAAATAAGTTAGAAAACTGTTTCCATTCAGTTTAGAGCTCAATTGCCTGGGTCCTATTTACACCACAAGCTATTTAACCAGCTTACACCAGCACATCCATGACCATGCACACAGCTGAAAGGTATTGTACAACCTTGAGAGGAGCCAAGTGTAGAATTGAAATAATGGAGAAAGGATTAACAATGTGTGTGGCTATGTGGTTAAATATTAAAGCCCTGACTTGATCATTTTAACAACTTAATAATATGTACATAAGGGCAAAAGTGAGGGACCAATTATGGTAGCAGTGGAGAAAAATAGAGCCTGTTTGCAGAATTGCTGCAGGACTGGAAACCATTTCGGAAACCAAACAGCAAGTGAAGTGTTTTATATTGCTTCAGTTTATTTAACATAACCCTTCAGATAACTCATCACATCGGGTGTTACTGGCAGACAGAGCAATCGAGTAATAATTCCATCTAATTTCTCAAAACTGTGTAAAGAAACAATTTATCCATGAGGCTGGCTCGTAGCCTTTAACCTGCTGTCACTGCAACGTTGTCAGGACGTCATAATCACCTCACCCCAAATAAACTGAAACTCTACATCTATATATATATAGATATAGAGAGTGAGAGAGAGAGAGAGATTTGCACAATGATCCTGACAGTATCATTTCGTTGGTGTGGACTGTCACAGTGTGCACTCTTCATACAAGTGCGTGCCCTTGATAATGCTTACAGGCCACTTTAAAAGGCTTTTGGTGGTTTTCTGCCCCTGTCAGGAGTCAAGTGCAGCCCCTTGGCTTTGTCTAACCAAAACTACTCTCACAGAGTTCATCTTGAGCTGCTCCAAAGTCACAGAGCGTGCCTTACACACCCGCCAAGACTCACTCTACTGTCAAGTGCCATGAAGGATCAGACCAATAACATGCAATTTGATTAATTTTCCCCTCTTAAGCCTATTACGCTACAGCTGAACAGTCAGTGGTCTTGCTTTAGCTGAATTTAATTGTGTTTTTTATGCCCAATGAGCTGCGTGCTCCAGGGGGCGGAGGAGTGGAAGAGGCCCTCTTGTCAGCCTCATATAGTCAGGCGAAAAGCTTGTGTCTGAAGGTGTCGTGTGCGGCAAAGGTGATCTCAGCTGTGGGGCACAGCTCAGCTGAGATTCTTTGCCCTGAAGGGAGAAGTGGCAACTCTTCAAACTGTAAAGTGAAACTGACACCACCCATAATCCTGTCAGTTTGCGTGCTGTCCCCTTTCATGGCCTCGCTAATCCTGTTAAGCAAAAATAAAGACGTGCCCATGTTTCCCACACCGAGGCCTTCCGCTCTTCATTTACTTGCCTTTTTTCCTATTGAATACATGTTTATCCACAATTGTTACCTAAGGGAGGGGGCTCCGCTGCAAAAACGTCATTGTGAACAGGGGCATGCAGTCTGCAGAAAATAGTTAATGTTATATTGGGACTTCTAAAGCTTAAATCTAGTAGCTGTCATGTGACACACGCGGCATCACTTATTATTTGTTCATATATATTAATACAACAAATGGAATAAAAAATAAGCTGCCACTTCTAATGCACATGGAATTATATAGAAGCAGGGCTAATGATTTCAGGAATGGGGAAGTCTGACAACTAGAAAGATCTTATTCTTCTAGACAATAACCCATAGTACCTATTCTTCTGACAACATTACATTCAAACCAGAAGCTAAATGATCCCCTCTGTACCTGCTTTCTTTTCTATTACCCTGTCTCGTGCTCTGTGTTCCATTACATATGTGATGTCTGACTCCTACACAATTACAAACTTTGATGAATGAAGTGTCCATCCCTCCTTGTCAGGTGGATGTAATACCTTTGCTAGCCAATTTAAATGAATCCATAAGAAGAGTGCTTAATCACACCCTCATCCATGTGGAAAGAGCAGCAGAGTCGCCTGAATGGAGACATTCAGAAGAGGAGACAGAATGAAGCCATCGACTGTGGCTCAGAGAACGAAAACTGATCCTCAAAAGCTTCAGGGATTAGTTCTCCTCAACAACAAACATGATATACAACATATCACCAAGACACCAAGTCAGAAAACACGATCACAGTATTGTTAGTCCAATAAATGAGATTGAATACAGTCCATGACACTAGTCATAGTAGATCCAACAAATTACGGCTATTAAAAGTGGATTGTTACGCCCATAACGAGTCCAGTGAGCGCTCCAAAACACATCAACCCTCACGCAATCCAATCAGACCAAAAACAAACATCTGAAGCTTCAAACTCTCATTACACCATCATCCTTCCAGACCCACACTTCAGTTTGAAACACTTCTTGATGACTGAACAAACAAATCCCAACATTTTTAGTGTTTGGCTTCTGGGGGCAGATTTGTAATCATATCTCTGTCCTGTTATTCTATGTCTGGGCTGGGAGGAGGAGGTTTGCGATGAGGGTACACATGAAGGAGGAATAGAGGTTGGTGGGCTTTTGCTGAAAGCATAATTGGCATGGCCCCGGTGACACTGTCCTTCAGATTGTGCTGTGCCTCTTTGTGTGCATTCGCGGGGCCCCTGCAATGTTTCATTAAAGAAGGAGCAGGGGCCTCCGAGGAGATGTTTGTGCAGCCTCTGTGGCTCCAGAACACAGTGAGGAGCGCGCTTTAACATCATGCCCCGACACAAATATAATTAGCTATGCAAGCGCACATCCACGTTTGCTGAATATGTGTGTGCGTGTGTGGGTGTGCGTGTTGTGGAATGTGAAATGAAAATTCAAACTATACTATACTATACTTTTTTGGCTGACTTTGTTTTTAGCGATGGCCTCTCACCATAGTTACACTCAGTAATTACCACTGTTTGTTTTGGGATGGATTGAAATGCTTTCATGTGTACAACGCAACAGGGATTTGCAACAGTGTCGTATTAGCCTTACGATCAACAGTTGCATCAGAGCTGTATTAATGTACGATGATTTCAAACTGAACATGTTCTACTAGTTTACACTTATCGTGTTCAACTAGTAAAATATAGTGTTTCACAGGTGATTACAACTATGAACAATGTCTCCACAGACAGTAATTTTTTTATTTTTTGGCATTCAATCGGTTTTAAATGTTGCACAAAAAGACAAAATAGAGTTGCTGGTGAAATGCTACAAATTTTCAGGAAGGTGACGATCTACTTTCCCAGTAGCTCTTTGAGTTCTAGCACCTGTGGCTGGTGAAAAAAACAGTTGATAATGGTTTGGTTAACAAGTTGAGAAAGAATTAAAACATCCCGAAATCTTTCTGGGTCATGAACACTGAGTACTTTCCAACCTGCTTCCAACGACTAAATGGAATTTGAAGTTAAATAGGCTTAATGCCATGACGTTAGACTGAATCGTTTGTGGTTATATAAAACGTTTTCAGTGATGCTGACTGAGTTTGACTGTCATCACCTGATTGCAGTCATTGCTGCCTTCCTGTAAAACATCTGAACACATTGAAGAAATATTTAATAATAACTAAGTCTGCATGTATTCAAACAATCACAGAATTTGTAATTATTCACAGAAACGGTGCACAACCCTCTGTTGGTAAAAAGACAAACAATTACACATTGTTACACTACAACACAGAATGAATAAACCGAGACCCAGTTGTGCATAAAAGGGCCGAGGCTCCTGGTCATGGCCCCCAGCTTCAACAAAGATAATCATCAGAGTTATTGAATAAGGGGGATGTGAAGATAATATGAAGCATGCAAGCCCGAGGAATCCACACAGCCTTATAAGGGCTCAAGTGGTGCAGAGAGGGCAAAGGGGTTAGAGGGAGCACAAAAAGGTGGACAGTGCCAGCTCATCCCCTGGAAAGCTTTTATCTGTGAATTAAGAAGTTTAATAAATGCTATCACATCTGAAAGGAATTCCATTGTGAGCATGTTGCTGGTGTCCCACTGATGAACGTAATGATTCAGGGTAGAGCCAACTTTACTTCATCTGTGCCTGGGTTCCTTAAACATACTTCTCTGAACACTTCACCACCAACCGACTCTCTGTGTTTTCCATTAAACTATTCACCGCTGTCCTCCTACGCTAGCAACTAAACACCAAACAGCACACTGGTGCTTCTTGTTTTGCTCGTCTGTCCATCGAGTGACATGTAACAATCATATTTGTGTAACTCACCGTCCTAATTCCCATACATTCAACAGAAGCTAAATTTATACCCCTTCGGTTGGCTCCACGTTTGTGTCTGCTAGCAATTAGTTTATAGGTTAGTGCAACTCCATTGTTTGGACTGCCGGTCTCTCAAAGAGATAATAAACTATAATCATTGAGTGATGCTATAATTGCTAAGGTGTATGGTGACACAGCAGCCAAACTACTTTACTTCTGACATCAATGCTCTCATTAAATGATGTCATTGAAACGTGACACTTGGAACACACCCAGACAGTCATTGCATTTGTTCTAAGAATTGTTATTCTAATGGTGTTATTACTATTGCAAGAGTTCAGGTAAAAATTGATTCTCATCTCTTTACTAACAGTATCTTATTTTTAGTTTTTGTGATGCATGTTGTGAATATTTCCTCCTAATTCTTGTTATTTTATAAGGGATCTAGCTTTGTTGAATAACTTGCTTTTATGCCAGAAACAATTTGCTGTAATTATGACACGTTTAAAAGGCGTGTGTGTTTTTACCACTAAGCATCCTACGTTGAGATTTAGCACACACTAGAATAAAGGTTTCCATTTCCTTTTTAATGCAACTCCGTGAACCTTAACCCATGCAAAGTGACTGCAATATTCATTTCTGTTTACACTTAAATCTACCTTAGAACTGCATTTACAAGGTGCCAGCGCAAAGCGTACTAAAGTATTTCTTTATTAAGTGCTAGACGATACCAGTGTTTTAGTCACCACTTAAATATATGCTGTAAAAATGTGTTACGCAAATAGCTTGTTACAGTTTTATTGTCGCACCTAACACTATTCATTTACATCACATTTCTGCACTGCATGCTGGGGAAACTACAGCCCTCCCAAGCATAAACAGAAAGTTCTCATATTCATCACTTTATCTTCCTCATGCACACGTACACATGTCCTAGAAACACTTAGCCTCGCTTTCTTACAGCTATACACAACACTGACCACAAAGCACTGGCAAACTGAACACAAGCAAAAGGCCATGACCATAAATAAACACGAGAATTTGTAAGGTTGACTTTTGCAATTAGGACTGCAAGGGAAAATATATCTTTGAGAAACATTTTAATGAGCTTCTGCTTAGCAGCAGCGCTTTCTAAAAAAGAACACCCCAATAACGGTTCATCACTCAAAAACTGGTGGAGGGAAAACTCCTGAGTGTGAGAGTTATTTCAGTGTGTCCAGTGATGGCTCAGTAAAGAGCCCTGGGTGTCATAAAACCTGAAGGCAATTAAAAGTGGTTATTTTTCACCCCGGTTTGTAAATTCTGTAGCAATTAATCTGCCCAATTTGATTACGAACTGCACAAATTAAACAATAAAGACCTGTCTAATGAGGGATTAATTATGGGTAGCAGGAGGATAGCGGGACCGAGGCAACAGCCATTTGTCAGTGTCTCCTGCAGACAGCACAGGGCCATAAGGAAGACAAAAAGGCTTCCCGTCCATGTGGTCCTGCACTGATAGGGCCCCCTCATCACAGATCAGTAGATCCACAGCCCATGGAGCCCATAAACCGCAGGGCCATAATTGAAAGTGCCAAAATCAATAGAGCTGACAGGTCTTAATTAAATTAAATATTTCTCCCACAGGAGAGGGGTGGGATGGTGGAAGTTCTGTTGCTGAGTGAGCTCACTGTTTAGGGCATCTTTGCTGTATATTCATTATGTGTATGTGACAAGATCCTTAAATGGCTAATGATTGTGTTATAACCTGACATGCTATGACATCATTAAGCAGGCGGGGGTACAAAAAAGGAATGTTGAACACTTAACTTGAAAAAATGTTGTATAATAAATTACTTCCCATCTGGTTGAATGGATTGTTGGTGACTCTACCTTTAAAAACCAGAGATTTAGAAAACATTTCTCTCCCATTTCTCTCCCTCTCTCCTTAGATTTTCACAACAAACAAATAGTGTGTAGCCACAAAGTGACCTATATGACTCCAACTGACACAAATGCTCCTGCATTCCTGCTGCAGCCTGCTTGATGTGGAGTCCGCTGTCCGAGCAGTGGATGTCTTGCGTACGTGTGTTTAGGCCGATCCTGCTGGTCACAGTGAGACACACAGAGGAAAAGACATCACCTGTATAAAAAAGCCTCATCATTTCAGGCTTTGCCCACATTTAAAGGATAAGGCCGCTAGATTCAGTAAAGGGTCCCTGTAAGAGTGTTCCTTTGGGTGGAGGCAGGCAGAGGACGAGAGGGGGGGTTGATGGGTTGGTAATGGGGGGGCTACGTGAGGCTCAACCCCCTCTGGATAAACTTGAGTTGCAGACTGTTGAGACTCGTGAGATTAGGATGGAGCCATGTCTGCTATGCCTGGATCTGGAGGACAGGGCTTGCAGCGGCTCGTCATCCACAGTACAACTTCCCAGACAAACCCCCTACTTCTGCCCCCCCTTTGTTGTTTTGACTTGCTTTTCTTTGACCAGACCCAAAGCGAGAGGCAACAGCCCACAATAAGGGGCTTAAGGCTTTGTGAAGCAAGGTTTATGTACATGGTGTCAATGCAAGGGCAAGGCAGAGATATTGCAGTGATATTTTAAAATAGCTGAACCATACGCCACAATATAAATCCTTATGATTGCTTTTCAAAACCTATTTGTATCCTATGTGAGCTTCCACAGAATTAATTTCCAACACAATCACCTTCGGTTATTATTCTTCCTTATCTTGATAAAAGTGCGAATTGATAATAGTTTTCTAAAAATAAAATGATGTATTGATGATATCTTTAAAGGAAACAGTAGCCTGTAATCTGTTTAAAAACAAAACGTTATATTTAACAACTTATACATATTTATATATAGTTAAATTTAATAATAAAAAAATTATTTTATATTGCCTTTTTATTTTTATTTTATTTTATATCATATACAGTATTAGACAGTATTAAAACGTACTGTCAAATAGAAGAAATGTAAATTATGTTTAAATATCTTGGCTAATTTGATCACAGTACTAATAATAATTCAATAATTCAAATTAATAAAATCACAAATTGTATACATAATAATAATAATAATGCCGTGTCTGGCTGTGTATTAGTATAAACATATGTGTGTATGTTTATTATTCCTGTAATTAGTTTTGAAAGATGGATATTATGAGTGACAGCGTTTTGACGCGCCCCATCACTTACGTCATCATTAAGCATCTCTTTAATCCCCCGCATACCCGATTCTAGAAATGATTTGTTGCTCAAACTACTGCTTGTTATGCGCTTATTAAGCATTTCATTTAAGACTCTATTTAATTTCTAATCAACAAGCGCCCTCGGCGTTTGAAGAAGCCCAAATGATCGACTTTATCTAAGCAAATCCCATGATTTGTCATTAGCTAATCAATCCATTTAGATGGCCTATATCATATTACCCAGGCCAGTGATTTGCAAATGATTTTATGCTTCCCGTTTAATGGCGCGAAAGAAATAAAGGAGCGATAATTCAATTTCACACCAATACCTCGGGTAATTGAGATGTCTTTGATTGAACGAGTGAAGGTTGTAAATTTTAAAAAGCCCCAGTTTTATCTAAGTTTTACAGAGGAATGAACGGCAGGCAGAAAAACTGATACCGCGGCTCACATGATGAAATTATTTGGACTTTAAAGTCATGCAGAGGTCAGCGTGTGAGGGATAGTGATCCTATCTGACTGCGTCCGTGTGTGTGTGTGTGTGTGTGTGTGTGTGTGTGCGCAGACTAAAATGAATGCACGGACTATTTTTTTATAGAATTTCAACATAAAGTTTTTCTGATATAGGCCTATTAGGTCTACTGCTTCTTTTATTTGTCAACGATTTTTTTAGGCCAGTTGATGATTTGCGCAATAATATTCAGAATAATATATCTTGCAGCCTACATTATGCAGTTATATTTATATCCCCTTGTATACACGTGCCTGGTTTAAATGTGTTTTTATTCAATAAACAAAACATGAAGCTTTAATTAGGACAGAAAAAGTGCACAAAGTCATTAAAATTAAATAAAATTACTGAGTCAAATACCCACAACGAGGTGCCTTCTGTGCACCTTTGATAAATGTGTTGCATTTTGTTTAACAATGCAAAATCACACAGTCAGACCCATACTTGCCAAATAATGGCGAAGCAATTGTTCTTAGAAAATGAACGTCCCATCTTTTTTTTTTACTTTACCAGCTGTTGCTATTTTCATACGTGGAATGTTTATTTTCTATCAAGAACTAGTTCCATAGCTCTCAAATATGTTCAGTGGGTTTTAATCGGCGCATTAATATTTAAACGACCAGTGATGTGGTCGCAGGTGAGTAAAGTCAGTTGGTGCGAATTCGGCGCCGCTCAGCCAATCAGAGCTCAGCACCTAAAACTGGACCGAGCTCCTTTATGTGGACTATCCTACCGAACAAAAGGGAGAAAGTGGTCTCACGCGTTATTCAACAGTCATCTGGGTTGCATCAGAGGCGAAGGAGTGCTGCCATATCGAAATTTAACCGACAACCTTAATCAATCACGTATCATTTCCGAGTGATTTTGAGACGGTGCCAGGCAAATATTCCTTTTAGGAGACTCTCCTCTAACAATGTGGTCCCTTGCTGAGTTGGCGACAACCGAGTTGAAACTTTTTTTTTTTTTATATCATCACCGTGGGACACATTCATCCTGCCTGTCAGCCGGGGGAAGGTGAGGGGGATGAATGGGGAATAAAGTTCACTCAGCGAAGGATCTGTTTGACTTTAGACAGTTCGTGATTCCAAATGCATCTACCGTATATTCTCCTTCTTCTGTCCACAAATGTGTTTGTCATCATCATCCGGCGAGTGTGTTTCTCTCCGAGCTGCTGCTCGCAGAGGCTCACACGACTTCACAGCGGGCTATTCATTCCCTGAAACAATAAAAACCATGGAAAGTGTATCTACTGCATTTTGTACCTTCATTTCCAGCAGGTATATGGGCTAAAATTAAACAAATTGGACACAAACGTTGTATTTATGCAGTACTGAGTCCGTGGATATTTAAATATTGTATTTGAAACTTTCCGATATCAGATAAATATTGTCACTTTTCCATTTAATTACAATAAAAGTCATTATTAGTGCTGAAAATGTCTGCGAGCCGTAGCCTGTGGTTAGAGTCTACAGGTTTAAGTGTCGTGCTGGGATTACCTGAACGCTGCAGGTTTCAGAAACCGAGGCGGTGACTTTTCGACTTCGCACACATACACCTGCTAAATTGAGTGAACCGCCGGTCTGCAGGCGGACCTGAGAGCCAGCGCCTTAAAGCTTAAATGACCGTGAGGCATTGTTACTTACTGGCAGCAAAGTGCCTCGATCCGCCTGACTGCGCTAATTGCTCTGAAATAGGATACATTATGTATAATTATGGAGACCTTGGG
Organism: Microctenopoma steveboyesi; assembly: GCA_032359275.1. Lineage (NCBI taxonomy): Eukaryota > Metazoa > Chordata > Actinopteri > Anabantiformes > Anabantidae > Microctenopoma > Microctenopoma steveboyesi. Next base: position 6,900,172 of record JAUMHF010000021.1, read on the forward strand.
CTGGACTGCGGCTGCCTCTTTCATCTCTCCGAGGCCCATCACCAAGTCGCTATCAAATGAACCTAAATCACGAAACAGCTCTCGGAGATAACAACCTTAACCAACTCACTGACAGCGGTCTTACCTTCAACGTGTCTCCGTCAACGAGGAGTGGGATTGTGCCCAGAGAGAAAAGCCATGAAGACTTGCACCAAGTGAAAATATTTTGCCTTCAAAATGCCTTTTGACATCTACACTGCCTTTAATGTCTTTACAATCTAAATTAACAGACCCCGCCTGAAAAGGGTTAAGACAACTTTCAGAGGAGGCAACAATGGGCCTTTGTGTGGAGTCCCTGCCTCCTGAGAGGGAATCAAAGATAGTTTATAAAGTGAAATAAAGGCCCGATGAGCCTCTCTGCTCAGCCCTCATTTGTTCCTCGGGATTTCAATAAAACGGCATGGTAATCGTCTTCTCCATGGTGTTTCAGTCTTCTTAAAAGCCACTGTTTGGGATGCTAATTGTCACAAACACCGTTTCCCGTGGCCACTGTCCCTCTGTTCACAAGGCAAATAAATGCTCCGAGAACCAAGGCCCACAACCGAGTTTACTGAAGCCAGCGTCAGTGGAGACAGTTAGGAATCAGATACGGTTGAGAAGGGACACCGTGAAACTGTTATTTGTAGAAGGAGCTGCTTCATAACGCGCACTCGTGTTTTCCATGGGATTAGTCAGCTAATTAGAAAACACTGGTGTCCAACACGGGGGAAATGCAGTGGCAATAACGAGCCAATCACGGACCTGCAGATAATTATTGGTGGTGAACGAGTCTCTGAAAGAGTAAAGATCCTACGACCGGAAGAAAACACATTAATGCGTCACATGTGCGCATATTTGTGTTTACCCAGACTTTGTTAACGAGTTGGTGTTGGAGGACGCGTTGAGGGTTTGAGCCCCGAGCAGAGGGGACTTCAGACAGACGTGGGAGCCCGGAGACTCCGATCACTTCAAAGCTTTTGGGGGCAACGCGACTCGTTCCAGGTTTGAAGCTTTAAGTGTTTCCAAACACATTGCAGCTGCACGCGGAGCCAGCTACCTGCTACACACGCGCGCGCGCGTGCGTGCAGAGGCTTGTGTGTAAGGTTTTAAGCCAGCGAAACAAGTGGAACCACGTTATCTGCAGTGGAAGACAATTTAGAAACACCTGTGGGCTTCACGTAAATCATGTGTCAACCGGAAATCATTTACAGATGTATTACTTTGATCATTAAAACCAGTCCGCATTGAATGCCTCATTTCATTTATGATGTGCACTTTTTTTCCAATCATTTACCTCATGTAGCATCCACCTTGCAGTTAAGTTCCCTGTGTCACCTTCAATGTTAATTGCTCTGTCCCAGTGCAGGAAGCTGTTTGCTCATTCAGATTTGAACTATTCTGGCTATAGGCCACGTCAGGAAAAGTGTAAACTTTGTCAGCCATTACTCCCAGAGGGCTCCGCGGCTCCCCTGTGATCCCGCATAGGAACGCTATGATCATTATTTCCTTTCATAAGGTGGACATTCCACACTGTAGTTCAGACTCACAAACATCTTCACAGGCGGCTGGGATCTGCATGTGGGCCAGTGTGTGTATCTTGGGAAACACTTGCAGCAAGAAATCCTTTGAAAGTAACTAGTGGGCGCTGACCTTTTCTTCTGAGGAGCCTACTATTACACCGACCAGAGCGCTCATTTGAATAGATAGAAATGGCGTGCGATCGGCTGAGAAAAAGCTAATTTTTCAGGCTGAATGGCTCAGTGTCCCTGGGCTAGGGCGGGTATAGAGGAGGAGGCGGTGCTGCGCTCTCGGTGCGGGTTGAACCTTTTCAATAGTCTCCCTAAAAGTCGAGCGCTTTGATCCGACCGCTGCTGGCGCCTAAAAACAACATAACTTGTCTGCCCATTAGAGAGACTGACAAATCGTGACAGATTGTTTATGCTTGCCAATTAGCGACGCAGACGCTCGCCTGAGAACTGACTACACCGCAAAAAGGTGATCTGCTTTTTTTCTGATCTGCAAGATTTGCAAAGTCTATTTTAATGTGGACCTAATAAAATAATGCGTTTCTAATATTTACTATATTCAGAGAGACAATAAAAGGTAGGAGTTCTCTGTTTGCATGCAGGGAATGCAGATAATGAGAAGGCACATGAGGTACAGGCAGGTAAATCAATGACAGCTCTGGGTTAAAGCTCGTCTTGGCTCCACGTTACTCCCGCCCCCAACTCCACATCATTTTTGACTTTAATGGATGTAGTCAAAGGGGAAAAAATCCTAGTGATCCCTCCCTTCAAGCCCGATAATTACCCCTAAATGACTTCGAGGGCCTGTGTGTTTCAATCTGATTAGAGCCCCGCAGCCATCAATAAACAGCGCGCTGCACGAGGTTCGTGACATTAAGAGGAGCAGTAAACGGTTGCGCAACTCTCCAAGATCCACATGGACAAAGTTGTCTTGTGGGTCCATTTGAGTAAACTCTGTGCTAATATCTGCACAGAAAATGCATCAGAATGGCGTAAACACGGAGGGTAATAATAGAAACAAGACGCATGCCTATAAATACAATTATGAAACGTCAATAAATGAATGGTGGCATAATTGCAGGGAGTGCTTTCGGCAGAAACGTGTTTTGTGGGATTCGGGCTTGATGAAACTGTGGCTCATTAGGAGTCTGTTGTGTTTATGTTTATCTGAAGTTGGTTGTAAAAAAAAAGATACTTAACTTTCCCACTCATTTTTTTCCCCCTCGTCTCAGGAGGCCCCGCCCATCTCGCCCCTGATTGGCCGCCTCCCTCTGAACTCCTGCCTTATTACAGCCGGCACTTCAGTTTGGTCACATAAACATGAGGACACCGTCACCTTAGGGCGCACTGCTGCAACTTCTTGTAACTCTTTCCACGATACTCACAGGACTCCACTCACTTCCCCGCCAGTGCCAGTCGGACCTGTATGGCCCCATCGATCGCCATGTCAGCTTTGACCGCTGCGCTGAAAACTGAAGAGCTTCCTCCACGCTCGGCCCCGGTCAACAGAGGCGACATGCAGACCAGTCTGGGTCCCGCAGAGGAGACTGGGAAGCCCAAAGTTGCCATTCTTCCCTTCAGCGTCGAGGCGCTGATGGCAGATAGAAAACCCAACAGAGGAGTGACCTCCCCCAATGCTCCGTGCGTGGCCGGGACATCCCAAGCGCCGGGGCAAAGCGCACGGGTTGGCTCGTTCGGTAGTCTGGACACTTCAGTTCCTGCTTTATCCATGAGTTCCTCGTTTTCGGTAGGCGACATTATGAACATGCCAGAAGACGTGTTGGTTAAACCCGAGAGCCCGGACAGTAAAGACAGAACTTCATGGATACAGAACTCCCGTTTTTCTCCTACACCTCCAAGTAAGTTGATTTTGTGCCACTCTTAAAAGCGAATAACATGTGGATCAGCGTAATGTTACCGTAGTGAATGTTTCTCTTCGTAATCTGCGTCTTTGACACAAAAAACGTTTTATTAAATTCATTTGTCCAGCCCGAATCGGGTTTTATGAATTTTAATTCTAAATGACAGCGTTTTGTCCCCCTGTAGGAAGGCTGAGTCCTCCTGCCTGCCCTCTGAGAAAACACAAGACGAACCGAAAGCCCCGGACCCCCTTCACCACGTCCCAGCTGCTGGCCCTGGAGAGGAAGTTCCGACAGAAGCAGTATCTTTCCATCGCCGAGCGCGCAGAGTTCTCCAGTTCGCTCAACTTGACGGAGACCCAGGTCAAAATCTGGTTTCAGAACAGGAGAGCCAAAGCCAAGCGGCTGCAGGAGGCAGAACTTGAAAAACTGAAAATGGCAGCTAAGCCTATGCTGCCTCCAGCTTTCGGTATTTCCTTTCCCCTCGGCGCGCACGTCCCCGCGTCTTACGCAGGGTCGCACCCGTTCCAGAGGCACTCGCTGCCGGTTTCCCCCGTGGGACTGTACGCCGCTCACGTCGGATACAGTATGTACCACCTCGCTTGACAGGGAAGCAGAGATGATGGACACGTGCAGTGGGACACAAGGGGGTTAAGACTGCCTTCTGAGGGCCTCATGCAAGAAAGAGCCCTGTGGACAGGTGAGATGATACTGTACTAAAACCAGAGGCACGCAGTGTCGCATCTGGCCTCCTAACAGGGCCCACACTGAGGATCCTGAGGTTTAGACACTTCTTCTAACCTCGCCAGTAGGTTTACACACTGCAAAAGAAAAAAGAAATCCAGTTTTAGTAGTCATGCCATCTCGAGTCTTACTTCTGTTTCTGTCGGTGGACTTTGACTTGACAATACCAATCAAGAATGTGTTAAAAGTAGGAATCTATTTTCAGACCAATGACACGAGTGTGAAAGTAAATGACTTAGATGAACATATTTGCTGCGCGCGGGGAGGGGGGGGGGCAACTTAGTGCCTGTAGGCCAATGATATTATCCCAGATGATAGACAGTCGAGTATGGGCTGAGTGAGAGAGAGCCCACTCTTTGCTGCTTTTTGTACCAGCTTTCATGCAAGCAGTGTTGCACCAGCAAAGGTTGGGCTGCCACATGGCGGGTACCATACTTTAATCTCTTTTTTTTTTTGCATTCATATCAATGCGTAACTATATCGGGTTACTGAATCCAGTGTCAATGAACGCTCTTTGTGAACTTGGAGAACCACAGCATTTGTTTTATAACAGCACTGTCTGTTGTCAGAATGATTCCCTTCGCAAGGGATATGTGTACTGTAAAATAATGTATATTTGAAGAATATCCCCATTTATATTATGAATATATTTGTGCCATAACTTAATAAATTGTTTATTCTTTTTCAATAAGACGCTGTTCGTTTTGATTGACGCTTGCAAGGTGCCGGGTGCATCAAAATTTGATTAGGCATATTCAATAGTGTTTTTTAAAGAAGAGATGGGAGAAAGTGTGCTTAGAAAAACGTTAAAGTTTAGGCCTTTGGTGAAAGTTAAATCGTCACGGACTTAAAACACATTACATTTATAAAAGGGGATACGCGAGGAAAAAGAAAATAGAGATGAGCTTAAAGACAGCAGGGTTTAAATATTCTCCTTAGATCAAATTGGTGCTTGAGCATCCTCACTTTCTCACACTCTCTGTTCAGCCGCGTGCTGCATGTCATTTGCAGGAATGCATTGCCACAGCTGTTGCCTATTGCTTTAAAACAAGCAACCTAGATTTTGCTGGCGCCAGAGGTGTGTGTGTGTGTGTGGGGGGGGGGGGGGGGGGTGGAGATGGGCAGGACAACCAGTTGTGCTGACTTCAAAACACAACGATAAATATTGGAGACTGCCTCTTTGGGCTAAACGGCTTGTAAACAATCCACTAGAGTGCCATTATGGAGCGTTTAGGGTGTAAAATGAGCCAGTCGACACCCTATTATGGGGAAGACGTGGTGTCAGGACCTGTGTTCCAATCCACATATGAACCTTATTACTTTAGAAAATAGTTGAACCCGGAGATGAACGCTGGAGTCCTTTTTTTGACATCAGGGAGACTTGAATGACACAACAGGGATCAGATAGGGGGAAATTACAGGCCACTCCACAGCACTTTTACGGGCTTCCTCGCTATTCAGGCAGGGGTTAAATTGGAGTAAAATAATTGCTGTAATGAGCAAAGGCAATCTGCCGCAGACGGAGGTCGGCTCCAGCGAGGCTGTAGCTCCAGGCAAGGCGGAACTTTTATCATTCCTAAAATGTCAACGGGGGACTGGGACGGGCAGCACGTCTCCACACTGCTCTGTGATTTCCTGCTCCTCAGCGCTGACACGTCGCTGAGCAGGACAGTAAAAGTGGTGAGTTATTCCTAAGGACCAGTCAGGTTGTGTCTCTCATCCATACAGTAGCATACTATGGGGGATTTCAGGAGGCTTTAAATAACGAGGAATATTGAGCCCGTCATTGACCACCTCTAATAGATATCTGGTGTATTTTCCTCTGACGCTCTTCGTCCCGTTTTATCCGTGAGGCATGAATTAATACATCCTCTGACAATAAGCTGAAATCACACGGATCAGCGCTCCGTCTGAAAGTAAGAGAAACCTGACACAAAAGAGCCAGAGGGGACCGGTCCATTCTTCCAAACTCTTTCATTCCTTTGTCGCCCGCTCTCTATCTCGCCTGGAGCTAAACAGAAAACAAAACTCACTTGTTTATATCACCCTAAAGATCACAGGAGGCTGTTTGACTCTGTAGTCAAACCCCATTGATCCCGGAGAAAAGAAGATGAGTGAGAAGTCGCCTCCAGCTTTTAGGAATGACCACTAAAGAAGAGGAGGCACTGGAGTTTTATAGGCCTTTAACCTTTACTCTGAGTTATTGTTAATGTGACGAAGAGCAGACACTGATGACACATGTTTATCTGTATTTATTTTAAATTTTGGCTCAATGATGACGCACCCAAAGAAAAAACTAAAACACTTGCAAACACATCCAAAGAAAAAAAATTATAATAACCAAACGTTTATTACAAATTTAACTATTTATTTTTTTATTTTCTTTAAACTATTAAATGAATCCGGTGTTATATTAAATATGCATTAAAATAAAAGTGCTTTGTTCGTTTTCAATGAGCTAAATTTTGCCCTGAATCTGCAGCGAACTCGATATTTTATTAGTTATTTTTAGACTTTTATTGAAACAAATGACATGTCGCTCTGGCTACTGCAAGTCGCAAAGGCTAATAACTCATTTTATTTAAATATATTTGACACTGCCTGTTGACATTGCAGAATAACTCGACCCTCTATTAAAGGCCAAGATCGTGGTTTTACCATTTCAAGACTACCCAAATCTTTAAAAAAAACCTGAGAGGCCAGGATATTTTCTTTGTCTTTCAGGTGGCATAAAAACAGTGAAGGGCAGATCATAAATGATTGTAATTCCTGACGGTAGATTCTACGTGTTGCTCTTTGGGCATTTTAACCCTTTTAACCATTTTAACCTAATGAAAAAATACATTATTTTTAGATAACTTTATTCTATCTTTATTATTACCATAATAAAATATTTACTTGTTTTTCCCTTTTATCATGGCTGAGACACTGTTCAGTATGTCAGCTTGTGGAAACCTATTTTAAAAAAAGCTCGAATGCTTTATCAGATGTTTTTTTTTATGTGTTTCTGACGTAAACTCTGGGCTCTAATAGATACGAGATAAGACCCGGGGCAACTTTGGACACAGGAAAAATGTTTACTAGACCTATATAACACTGCATTAACTTAAATACGCCATATATTACATGTTTCAAGCTAAATACTAGTATTAACAGTACAACCTGAATGTTATAAATTATGGTTCAGTTACAGCAAACACAGGCATCACCACCAATTTCTTGCGGCTGCCTTTACCGAAAAACATCTATAAAAAACGTGCCCATAGAAAACCAGATGTTCTCATATGGCCAATATGTAGAGATGCTACAGTTAGGTTTCAAATCAAAGCTCAGCATGAGGTCAGTTTGGAGGCCATGATACAGTAAAAGCCAATATGAAAGGGAGTATATAAATATATAAACGTTTAATGTAGCACGCCCCCAGCACGCTGTATATCTGTTTAGTCATACTTCTACACTATAGGGAAATATATTACACAAGACTGTTTTTAATCCTGATCCGATTAATCCGCTCTGGTCATTCTGTAACTGTGATAAAAATACAGGCTTCCCGGCTTGATTTATTAATAATGTACCTTTCATTTTATGCTCAGATGTCCTGTTAGTGTCCACGGGGGGGCAGTGGTGTCGTTTCTGTTTGACTCGCATTCATCATCCGTCTGTGACCCCTTAGCTCAGCTAATCGGATGGAAATTTAATCGGACTCATCTTTAAATGATTATAACTGTCTTTAGCTCGATGAACTGTCCTTATTCACCCCTTCTGTCATTAGAAGGCCTCCAGTGGCCCTTCAATGTTTTAAATCAGTGGAACAATGGTGAGTTTATGAGGTACATTTACTGTTGAGGCAGCTTCGGTCCAACATGTGATCATGAGAGTTTGGGCTTGAACACTATAAGCCTCCATCCACAGTCGCATTAACCCAGCAGCATAATTACAACCAGAATGTGCCAATCATCTATTGGAAATTAAGGGGAAACATTTTCTTATGCGGACTAATGAGGCAACATTTCTTTTAAGATGCAATAAAAGAGCTAAATGTGATGGAAAATTGCCTGAAACCCCCATAAACAAAACTGGATCGCAAATTGCATCACCAAGCCTTTAATGTGAATGGGTTTCTGATCTGTCCTTTAGGCTCCACGGTTTTTTTTTCTTCTTTATAGAGAGAATGGATGATTACTGTCACACTTATTTGTTGTGTTTTATTGTGCAGCATTAAGCATTTTGGTGCCGTGTCACAGAACATAAAGTTGTTAAATTACCTGGCCCGCCCGCGGTTTCAATGTTCTGTTCCCGTTTTGCCCTAATGAAAGAGAATAACTCGCTTTCTGCGGACCACAAATGATAATCAATAAGCGCAGCAATTAAGCTTTATAAGCGAACTGTGGGCTGATTTCTCAACAAGCCACATGCTGCTGACATTTTCGTTTTTGTAGAGTTAGTTAATTAGCACTGAAGGCTTCAGGCCTGATGGTTCAGAAGTGCAACAACTTGAGTCTTGGCACAAAAAACATTCTTACTGCAACATAAGCCAAACTAAACTTAAACTAAAGACTGTAAAATTATTATAGAATGATTAGTCTGCCTTGTAAGATCAAAAACATCTTCAGGACATGAGTAATAAAGCTGTGATACCTTTGTTTTTTTGGCTAGTATTAGTGTTTGACACTGGGGATTGTTCAGTTACCTCAATCCAATATTGTGTTATTAGAAACTTGTAGGAGCAAACAGCCAATTAAACGTTTACAACGATTCTGAGTGGTTCATGATTCCACACGTCTCAGCTTAATTGCTTTTTAATGTTTAGTTTGGAGCTCTGTCAAACTGACAACTCACCAACAGTGAATTACCTGAACCTCTGCGTCAGCATGGCTGCATTTTACTCTTTTCAATAAATTTTACAAAAGTGTTATCAACTTAAAATGGGAAACTGAAACTTTTAAAGTGATCAACATTTGCAGAATAAAATGGTCTGATGTAATGTCTGAATTCTATCATATGTTATTATGTATAAAGAACTACGCTGAGAGACAGAGACCATTCGAATAAACCTCTGCGCGCAGCGAATAAACAACTTTTACTCGATGAGGCCTAGAAACTACGACAACTAGCACCACCTTGTGGCCGAACAGGGCACTAACAGATACTAATGGTCAGCTACAGCTGAGGGAACAGTGAACTGACGTCAGAGGAACAGCTCAGAAACACCTGGCACAACTGGAAAGTCTTGTATGATACAACCTTTTCATTCAAGATATTTTCACATTTCATTGTAGTAAGGCAGTAGTCTAGTAGCCAACAAGGGTGTGACAGTGTCTCCGCTGGCACAAGAAAACATTTAATTAAACATATTTAATTTTGTCATTGATGTGGTAGATGGAATGTTAAATATATTTCATGGACATTGAAGTTATAAATAATATGGTAACAAATCAGAAGAACTAGCTATTAGGAGAGTTGGATAGAAAGCATGATGCAAAGAGGTTAATTCATTTATAAAATGCATCATCATTTAAAATAATAGCAATATGGCAAGGTATGGCGCCATATAAATAAAGTTGAGTTGAAAGTTGAAATTGATTGTAATGTCAACAGACTATTGTGGAAAATTGTTGCTTCTATGTTTATGTTTTTACAATGTTTCTACATAAAGGTGCCGTAGAGTGTGTCCGTGTGCGACATCTCTGTTGGTTTTCTTTCTTTTTCAGGGTATAACATTTACACTGCTTTTCTCCTGTGGCATATCAAAATCACTCCAGTAAGATATTTTTGTGTGCAACATATTACAAATAACCCCTCTTTCTGTACATCCCTGTTCAAGGTATTGCTGTAACAATATTAGCAGCTGCAGGTACAAGCCGTATAAATAAGATAAGAACTACTCTAGCAGGTGAGAGCGATCAGCATAAACATTTAATTAACTGCTTCTTGAACGAGTTTCAGCAAAGCAAACGTCAGGCAAAAATCACACACATGAAAATGTATACTGTAAAATTCCATTGATTGTACCTTACATCACATCAGTCCTCTACATGGAAGTCTCCTTTGAAACACACGCAGCACTGTGCAGAATCTTAGGCATCTGATTGGTGACCAGTTGTGTTGGTTGTTGTTGTTGGCCATTCTACTACACAACATGTTCCAGCATACATTCAGAGTCAACAAGAAGTCCTGCAAGAGATGGTATAGTCCTTACAGAGTTGTGATCTCAACATCATGCTGCAAGTCTCGGGCAAGGCTACACAAAAGGACAAAAAAAAGTCCAAACCACCTGCAAGGCAAATCTGCTAAGAGAGGATCAGGTACTACCAAAGCTACCAATAGATTTTTTCATTTGTCTTTATGGGTTAATAGTTTAATACTGTACAATTATTTTGAAAGCATCGTACCTTACAAGAACATTTTTATTGATCTGCAAATAAAGAGCAGCAACAAGGTTTGTAACTCAAGAGGAAGCTTAAAACTTTTTTTACACACTTATTAGTGCAGCAATTGCAGCCTAATCTCAAACATTTGACATTGATCAGTCTCTGGCTGAACATGCTCCTCTGTCCAGCCAGGATACTGTGTAGGGGGTGGGAGGGATTGTCCAGGATTGAGAGGAGTTTGGAGCTGAAAATGCTGCCAGTCAAGGTAGGTTGTGATTTGCATCTTACGCTTTACTAGTTATAAAGACAAAGAAAACTAGGTATATTTAAAAAAGAAACCTCTTTGATTCATTGAACATCTGTCATTTGTATTTGTCAACACTAGAAGAGTATTAAAAATTAAAAACCAGTTGATTTAGTATTTCTTTTTGCAGGGAAGTCACATTGGAGAGTCTAGTCGGTGAATGAACAGGAAATGTTGGCTTAAGTGTTTGGAAGGACACAATTCATTGACAGGTAAATTAAACACTACAGCTGAACCACTTTTTAAAAAAGTATTCACACTGTAATGATTTAAATGTAAATGTGAAGCAGGAGTTTAGAAGGCTGGCAAGACAAATGTCACCTGCCCTTATACAAAATAATTTTAAGATCGGGATTAAACTATATCCAGGTAGGGCATCAAAGTTATTTAATAACATATTTAAATGGTACAAATCACAGAAGCGCCTCCACAAATGAACACAGCCCTCTGCAGAACCACCTGTCTCTGTGCAGTATAGAGTACCACCACAAGAGAGCAGCAAAGGCCACACATAGACTTAGGGAAACAGCTACTATAACATCAACAGACGCCTGAATTTCTATTTTGCTCGCAACCCTCATTAGCTCATTGGTCCACAGTAGGGCTGTAAAAGAGAGTAAGGATATGGTTTTCTAAAACCACACTGACGGCTCATCAATCACATTCTGACAGAAGCAATCAGTTTTTTATATGACACGTCCGACTCAAAGACAGTACATCGAGCAGAGTATTTTCTCAACTCAATCTGTGTTCCAACTGGCAGAAATCCTGGACATCACTTGAGGAAATAAAGCAGAAAGTAGATGAAGAGCATGTTTATTACATAACTTGAGACGTATGTGGATTTATATCACGTTTACAGAAGGAAATGTGAAAAAATAATAAACTGCTATAACTCTGTAATAAGTGAGGACGTTATTTTAAGGCCAGCAGAATATATGATGCAAGCAACAGCAGCACTGCTTTCATAGACACATTTCTGTTCAGGGAATTCTGAGGAAGTATACTGCACACACCGAGGGCTGTAGTTTCACTGCTATTTCTTACATAACAATTTCAACCATCCGGTACAAGTCTTCAGATGTTTTTCAAACTGTGGTCTAGTGCTCCTTTAAGACTTCTTACTCAGTCCAAAGGTTATGACAACAAGACATATTTCTCCTAATGACGCGCAGACCCGATCAACTCTGGTAGGTAAATAGCAGTTAAAGCCTGGCTCACAAGCATCATTGATTCGTTTATTAGTTTAAGGTTTCCATTGGCATGGTTGACATTCAGCTCATTTCCTGTGGAAAGTTCTGGCTGGGACGCAGACCACGCGTGTACTGGCGCGGGCCTCGCAGCAAACAGCGCAGTGTGATAATAATCAACTGTATGTGCGTCTATAGTGCTGCTGTGCGTTTGGGTTACTGCGACCGAGCAGATCATCGCTCCTCCTGCAGAAGCTGGAGTCTGTCGTCTCCATAGTAAGGGCGACGGTGTCCAGTATCGATAGCATCGCAGTCATCTGACAGAAACACCAGATCCTGCCAAGACACAACAATGGTGTGGTCACGCCAGCGTGAAAACCAACACTTTCCCTGCCGACTCTGGAGCTGTTCTCACCCGATAACACATCGTGGTGATTATTCTGTACAAGGTCTGGGTTTTCCGCTTGAGGATCACCATCCTGGGACGCTCCCTGCAGAACTGCTCGGGATGGTTCAGCACCACATAGAGGAAGTCCCGCAGCTTGGCAGTGACGCACGAGTTCTAAAGAGGCGCAACAAAGAAATATTGTGCAGGACAGAGGTAAAAGAGAGAAAATGTGATCCAGTGCCGTCATGTTTCCCCCATATTTCAAAAGTCTCACTTACATGCACGTCGAGGAAGATCGTAGGTAGAATTTCAGCGCACGATTTCTGCAACGCACCAAAACATTCCCGTCACAACATGCAACCTAAAGGGCCAGTGACAACAACCGAACACTGGGTAAACGTCAAAGTGCTCACCGTGAGGCGGTAAGTGTGCATTTTGTCCAGCAGGGCCATGATCTCTTGGCTCAGACCTAGAGCTCTGGAGTAGCAGGTCGGCGGCGCGCAGTGGGAGAGCGACGCAAAGCCGCAGAGAGCCAGGAGAGCGGCGAGTCCCAGCCTCATGTCGGACCAGTTGTTCAGGGTCCAGCTGCTTGTACGGGAGTAAGGACGAGGACGCGCTGCAGTTATAAGGATGGAGTGGTGTGGGGGGGGGGGGGGGGAGAAAAACGATGGACGATGACGTCGAGGCGCAGCGAAAGCGTAACTTTTCCAAATAAGTGCTGCGTTCAGGCTCCAAACACGACGCACTGCACCACCAGCGACTCTCACACATCAAGCCAGATGTGTGGTCTGTGGATTCCTAAAACCAGGATGTTCGTGTTATCTAGCACTGACGAATGTACATGGCTTTTAAACAAGAGGTACTTTAAAGTAAATTCATTCAAAGTAAACTTTAAAGTAACCTTTTGGTTCTGGTCAGTTTTAACAGTTGTACGTGAAGTAACCTACACAGCAGTGTTTCTCCACTGTAGAGAAGAAGCCTTTACAAGCTTCACATCAGAACATAACGACACTGTACCAGCCATCTGGTTTCTGGATGTTAAAGGCTGCTTAATGTGGACTGACCCCTCCCCCCAAAAAGATAAAAAGACTTTTTAGCTTTCCTAATAATCTGAAACTATTTAAAGTAGCGACAAAGATAAATAACTGGAAACAGAAAAAAGTCAGCTGCCTTTACTTACACAGACTACATACATTTTAAAGACGTAAGACAACGTGCTATTTGTGCCATGATACAAAACTACTGGTTGATGTCTGTGTGTTATATAAAAAGTCTTACACAACAATGTCTGCTAATTTCAAGGTAGGTTTGCAGGAGCCACTGAGCCTTTTTTCAGGTTAAGGAAATTCATCTTCCTTTTTGTCTTGAAGACCTCCACACTGTCACGTGTTTCACGTGTATCCCGAAACACAAACAACCTTTCTCCGCTGGCAGTGCCGACAGCGGCGGAGGTCACGTACTCCTCTGCTGAGCTGTGTAAAGTTTCATTCACCGTGTCCACAGCTCTTTCCGCTGCAGCGTCACACTTCACGCTGTCCAAAGCTCGGTTTTCAATCGTGGCTGATTTATAAAGAGGCCAGTGCGTGTTGGTGAAGCTATTTTCTTTTTCTTTCTCTTCAACCAGCAGCGCTGCATCATCTGCTGGAGTCAGGGGACAGGACCTGGGGAGCAGTTTTTCCATCAGACCTTTCCTCTTTCCCTGTAGGCTGTGTGATTTGGAGGACAAAGGAGCTGCTGTTAGTGGGGCTCATACCTCATGCGTGTCGTCAGTGCAGCCCTGCCATGTGAACTCAGCTGCTGAAAGGTGTATTACACTTCAATTAAAAGCATCCATCCGTCATGGTGGTGACCACTGAACTACAAATGAGTCTTCACGTTAAGTCTTACTATGGCAGCTACAGCAGGAATGTGTTGAACTCACCTCTCTTCGCCCACAGTGCAGCTCAGCACATTAAGCATATTTTTATGCACCACGTCGTCCCTCAGCTTGACAGGGAGAAGTTGAGCAGACCCCACAGCACACCTGATCAAAAAGTTATCAACGTATTAAAATAGTAGGTGTGATACGGTATCAGCACAAAAATGCAAAAGCTTCCTGAGCTATCTCCATATTTTTTAGGAAGAGATTTAAATATGTTTAACTATGTTAAATGGAATAAGCGACTAGCTGTTAGGCCTGTCTAATAAAAAGCTCATTCTTTTTCTAGTAAAATCTAGTGCCTGTAATATACAGTAACTAGAAAATAATCATCGCATGCACAATACCAGAAACAAAATGTCAATTTGACTTTAGTGAGTAATAGTAATAACCTCACATATCCTGGAGTGGCGTGTTCAGGACTTCCTGCCGCTTATTTTCCAACAACAACTCAACAGGGTTAAGATTCAGTGACTCCATTAAAGTCATGCATCTTCCCTGGATAGTCTTTGTATAATTTGGACCATGTTGTGTAGTCCTGCAAAAGGAGTAGTCTACAGGATTGTGAAATATCATCAGTTTATGGAGTAAACTCATTTAGAATATCCATCGTTTCTTAAAGGGAAACTAGACTGATGAGTTTCAGAAGAAAGGTTGTAATAATGTGTTTGGTTCTCCAAACACTGAAATATTATAAAGAAGACCAGTGATACCGTGCATCTAAACAGCACAACATTTAGCATTGCTAAGAGATTTTCTAATCAACAGTTCCTGCATGTGTTATAGACTTAGAACACACAGTCCTTTGCATAATAGAATTGTCTCTGAGAGTTCATTCTGTTCCTGTTGTTAGATATCTGCATATACAAGGAGTATCAAACGTAGATTTGCCCCTAGCTGATTCAACACAAGAAAATAAAAACTTGAACACCACAAACTGAGCAGCTCAGTTGCCAACAGACTTCGTGCATGAAGCATTATTCATTGGTAGAGCCATCCAAACCAGTGTATCACAGAAGACAGGGATATTAAATGATAAGTTAAATCATTTATCTTGCAATGTCAGCATTATCTTAGAGCCATCTTGGCTCAGAGGATAGCTCCCTTGTGGAATTTTGTGAAAATAGTATCTTTCAATTGAAAACAACACTTGGAGATGGCAGCGTTTCAGCAAGCTGCTCTGGGAATTGTGCTTTTATTTAATCAGTGACTTCAGATAGACAAATTCCTCCTGCTGATTTCCGAGACTTTGCCTGCATAGTTAGTGTAACAAGGTTTTGATTATATTAAGTTAAATACCATGAACCATTGATGAATATGCCATTTGGAAGATGGATGTGATGAAGCGATCTAATGAACGACTTTCATGCCGTGCAGTAAAACTACAACCGACTGTAACGTAGGTATGAAATTTAAAATCCTGAAATATCTTAAAGGGCAGACAGAGAAAAAGACTGCCAGCTGTTAGTTTGATTTTTAAAGCCTGGACCTGGCATGCTGAAAAGGGATGAAACAGATTCTCCAGTCTTTGCCAAGTATATTTCTGTAAAGCATTTCTATTTAGGGGCTTTTTTGTTTGGGACTTTCAATACGTGAAGGTAGACGTTTGTCCAGCAGACGGAGCATTAACCCCCATCTTACCCTGTGTGTTCCTGCTCTGCAGATGAGGAAGCAGGGTGCTGTTTGGGGCAGAGGGCATCAGTGATAGAAAGAAGTTCACTTTCAGGCAGGGTGGGGAGGAGCAGACGAATAGTCTCCATGAGAACATCAGCAGACACTTGGCTCTGTTTCACCAGCCGAGATGCAAACTCCAGATCCTGAAATGAAGAGCAGGGAACAAATCCAACTGAGCCCAGAGCTTTCTCCCCTCCTCTGGCATATACACAGTAATGTGTGCCCCAGTATTTTCCTATGGTAAAACACTTTTGAATAGAGAATGACCTGGTCACAGTTTGCATAAAGTCCCTTGAGCTCCATTTCTTCTTTTAAATCTTGTGTGGCCTGATTGTTGGCAGTTATCTCTAGCAACCTGAAAACACCAGAGAGTTTCAACACTGCAGAATTTAATGGCCCGCATCAACCCACACAATTCCTTAGAACAGCTGAGAGAATGCTAACATGACAGCTCACCTCTTGGCCGACAACGAGATGTGCTCATCACACTTGTAGAGCGCCTCCTGGAGGATGCAGACCATCCTACAGTCCTGCTGAAACACTTTATCAGACTCCACCTCATCAGAGTCACGTCGGAGTGGTTTATTTGATGCCACTTTAGACATCTCCAGGTCACCCAACTCTGTACTCTCCTTCTGGAGCTGTTGTTGTGCTTCCTCTAGTCCCTGTGGTGAGATTCAAATGAATGCATCATTTATTATAGGAAATGATCTCAGGGGAAATCTCACTACTACCAAGTAAAATGTACAACTCACGAGTCAAGCAGTGCCTACCAAGCAGAAGCTCTGTATACTCTGGGCCATTTCTTGTCTCTCCAGGCCTTTTCTCTCTCTGAGAAGCTGGATGAGCATGCTGTGCAGGGTTACCGTGGCTCTAGAGGTCTCCAAGACTTTGGCCCTTCTCTCAGCCTTCTGGTAGTGTATGGCAGCCATCTGCATCGCCAAGCTGTTGGCCTGAGAGCACAGATAATCCTCTCTCTCTTTACGCATCTCCTCTAACACCTGCCAATGAAAATGTGAATCAAAGCAAATTAAATTACGTTGATTTAAGGTACCCAGAGTGACAAGTTCCATTTATTTTTCACCTTGCTCATGACACCGCCCTCCATCTCTTTCTCCTTCTCGAACAGCTGGATCTTGTCCTTAAGCTTCTTTTGGAAATGAAACAAGTCTAGTGTGTCTGTTTTCTGTCTGGTCTCACTGGTTTTCCTTTTGAGTTGTGTATTCATCTGCAAAAAAAAAAAAAAAAACAGAATGAAAGATGTAGGTATAAAGTTGTCTATGCAAGAATCAAATGAACAGTGTTGTTTTATAGATTTTTTAGATATTAAACCAAAATCAGTATCAAATTCCACATATTGGGGCTTTAGTATAAAACCAGAATGAAATATTATGTGATTATGTTTGTGTTCACCATCTGCTTTTCACTGTCCTTTCTCCTAGCTGCCAGGGCAGTGTGCAGTTTAGTTCTAGAAACAGCATGGGGCAGCACCAGGCAGTGGTCCAGTACAGACAGACACTTCTGAAACTCCAGTTTCATCCTCAGCCTGTCATCTTCAGACATAGTGAGCTGGGACGAGCACAAACACCTGTTAGAAGAAAGGAAGGAGGGAAAAGTCCCACACCAGGGTTACACTGACTTCACATGACGTGTTGAAGTACTTCTATAACCTAGTAAAACAAGCTGTGTTTAAATAGCAAGAGATCAGATGGTCAATGCCATTATACAGCATCATTTACCTGAAGAAAGCTCTGCAACGTTCCCGGAGCTCCTTCTGCTCCTGAAGCTCCCTCTCCATTGCATCCTGCAGAGCTTCTCTGGTGCAGCTGAGTGTGTGTAAGGCTGCCTTGCCTTCCTGGTGCAGCCTCTCCTGGCCCTGCAGAACAGAGCTTGCTCCCGATTCTAGTTCTACTTGTAGCAGGGAATGTTTTTCCCCAGGAGGCACGAGTGACAGCACAGCCTGGGTCGCAGAAGGCTGGATGGCTTTGACTTCAGCTAAGGCACCTTGGATTACACGCATGGTCACCTAAAGCACAATCAATATAAAAATAAATGTGGATTTCTATAGGACTTTTCACATGACTTCGCTATGTGTCTTGTTTGTACTGTCATAGCGTCACCTTGCGGATTTCGGCAGTAGCCTCCTCATCCAGATTGTTGATAAGCTCCGCTAGCTCCAAGCTGTGGGATGTCAGCATGTCCTGCCAACACGTCAGATTCTGGGCTACCTCTGTACTTCCCTCTAGACCCTTGGACAGGCCTGACAGATCCCTCTGTCTCTGCTTGTGGCGACTCAGCTGCAGAAGGTTGGAAGCAGGAATGAATAATTAGGGCATATTATCAGATAAGACTTCACAATATAAACTAAAAACCCCTAAATGTGTGTGATTTGTCACCATTTCAGAGATGAGTTCCCTTCTCTTCTTAATTAGGCCACAGCGCATGGCTCTTCTCTCTTGGCTCAGAGTCTCGTCTAGTCTCTGCCTCACCATCACCAGCTCCTTCTGAGCAGTCTCTTGTAGCTGGTCTATCTGACCTGTAGGAACGGTGCTCCCTCTGGTGGAGAAAACAACAGCATCCACACAACTTCACTTGTTTCAAGCTGCTTACAAAGGTTGATATAACGTACAATTTTTTTTGTGATGCTTATATGCGTCTCATTACTTCGCTTATCAAATCACAAATGAATTAAACCTAAACTGAAATGATAATTATACTTAGTACTAACCTCCTGATGTGATTGAACCAGCTGTCCAAACTGCTTGAGGTACTGGAGAAGATGTCAGAAATCAGACTGTTGAGGCTGTGAAGGCTGTGCACCAGGAACTTCCTCTGTGCGTGGCGTCCTGATAACACATATCGCTGATTGGCAAGGACCACGTCCAGGACTTCTTCTAGCTTATCCTGAACCGATAAAGGACTTTTAGTGAGTTTTAAAGTTGGTCAAACGGTCATTTCTAAATTAACTTGGTTTGCTCACTTGACAGGTAAAGTAGTCATGCTGAAGACTCTTGGCTGTGCTCTTCTCCAACTCGCCCATCCTCATGGCCTCTTCCAGTTCCTCAGAGAAGATCTTGTGGAGCTCCACCCGACGCCACTCAATGATCTGTCTTTGGACCTTTGCTGATGCTTCTTCATGTCGAACCAAGAGATTACGCTGTAGCTGACTCTGACTCAGCTTGTGCAGCTTCTCCAGGAGGACACTGCACTGGAGGAGCTCCTAGTATCATTGCAAAAGGAGGTTACAGCTTAGTTTTACCAGGTAATGAAAGCAACTGACAGGATTCTTTCTTTCTTTCTAAAAAATGGCAACCCCCTAAATATATAGTCTACTGTATATTACATGGTTTTTACATTACATTATAGGTGAATTCTTTTTTGTATTTTTTGAAAGTAGTAGTAGTATGTTGTAGTTTACACATGACTCTCCAGACTTCTATTCAAAAACTTTACGCAAGTGGATGCTTGTGCCAGATGTAATGAAATACCAATCACATTCCAAAATATACAGTGTTAATGAGAATGGGCCATACAGGTCACAGTGACCTTTATCTCTGACCAACAAAATCAGTGCTAAAATATTAGGGAATTACTTATTACATTTACCTGTTGATCTGCATGTTCGCATAGCAGCTCAGCCTGGGCTTTCTCAGCTGCTTCTCTGCAATGCTCTGCTTCCATTTCCTCCCGCGTTTCCAGGTTACAGCGGCCAGCCAGAGCAGCCATACGGGCCCCTCGCTCCTCCTTCAGCCGCCCCTCCATTCCCAGCAGCTGTCCATGGAGCACACTGAGCAGCCTCTGTTGGGCCTGTGCACTGGTCTGGCCACGGGTCTTTAGGCCGCCCAGCAGGGAGGACATCACATCCTTGTAGATCTGAATCCGGGTTGTCTCCAGGTTACTGGTTGCACGCAGAAGCGTGGACATTTCAAGGCTTATAGGGATAAAACACAGAAAGAAGTGGATTTTAGTTCACAGTACAGAAACATATCAATGTAAGTTATTGTCAATATTATCACTGTTCACTGATTTGAAAATTTTGTATGAGAATAACATGCGACTTGTTTTTGATGTTTTAAAGTAAAAAATAGCTGAATTTTCTCAGTAATTACCACTTGCATTAAACCTGGGATGTGTAGGTTTAGGATGTGGCATCAAATTCAAAATGAGCACATATTCTTCATAATATATATGACAATCCCAGTTTCAACACTTAGTTTTTCTTACTATTTTGAATTCAAAATTGATTTCAAGTGATTTCTAAATTATTGCACTTTATTTTTAGTTACAGTGTAAAAACACAGGGTCCACAAAGTCCCTCTGATGGGCTCACTTCTCCAAAGCCTGATACATGTTTTGGGGATCTTCCAGCACCATGATGTCCACCATCTTGTCTTCAAATGCCGCCTCATCTTTAACGATCTCACTTATGTTGCAGTCTGCATACTCTGGATCTGAATCACATCTGTTTCTCTAAAACAATAAAAATACATCTCAATTCAACCCCTATTCACGCATTCATTCACACCTACAGACAACAAACACACAAGCATACACGTCATACATGGCTTATTGTCTGACACAAAGGTTTATCCACAAAGGTACAGTTAATTGATTCTCACTGAATGACTTAATTGTAGTTTGTTATATATAAAACATTTCTCTTCTTTTAACAACTGTATGCAATATAAATGAGGTGAAAGACCAATAAACTTTGTCTTGCATTGGGAATTATTATTTTTGAACACATTTATTTTCTCTCACCAAGTTTTGACACAAAGTGAGGAGCAACAGACCACGTTTAACTTTTGTGAGTGATCCTTTTCTGTCCAATTACAATACCCCGACTTATTACCAGTTATTGGAATAATCTAGAACATTGTTACTTGAAAGTTTTCGAGTGTGTGTTATTATTATTATAAATTATGATGATTCACAAAGAACATTTTTTTAATTCATGATACCCTTTGCTGAAGAAGATTCAGCCTGGTTCTGGGACCTATCAGATTCATGGTGAGAAACCCCAGCAGCAACAGCACCAGCGTGACAAAGAACCCCGCAACAAATCCAGCAAAATGAACACCGTGGTTAGGATATATCTGAAAAGGTGGAAGAATAAAACTTTATAGTTAAATTAGTTTTGTGAACATGGTATAACACATAATTATAAAAACATCAGCCGAGATGTGATGATTAATGTCCATCTATTAAAGGAGCAATTCACAACTTACCCTGTCAGTAGAATTCACCCTCAACGTCAGATTAGCTGTTTGTGGGCCAAACATACTGACATCATTCTGTGGAGTCATGAAAACAAAAAATTATCTTATTATATCACGTAAAATCAGAAACTAAAACCATGTTATTTTGTTTTCAGTTGGGGTTGCAGAAAATACCTGTGAGGCATTAGAGAAGGTGAGAAATGCTGGCAGGTACAGGAATTCATTCTTATGACTCTTTATTTGAGCAGTATAATTGACAACAACCTGCGATCCAGCTGCAAAGTAATAAGAAGATTTAACAGTTCTTTTTTTTTACAACAAAGCAAGAAAAACATTTAAAGGACTTAAAACATTTTGACTCTTATACATACCAGACAGTGAATCAATGGCAAATGTCTGGTAGCCTCTTTCTACCACCCTGCCTTCAGTTTTTATGAGTACTAATCCAGAAATGGAGTCCCGGATAACCACCTGAGATAGATTGGTGCCAGCCACAGGAGCCATGTTGTTAATCAGCAGAAAAAAAGTCAGCTGAGGAGGACCCACATCAAGCTTCACCTAGGAATGTATAGTTAAAGAAGTATGTATCAATCTCTTATTATGAAAAGCTAATAAATCAATAGATAGTTCCTTCCTCATGATGTGCAATAATTTGCTAATTAAAGCTGGACCAGCAAAATGTTTTAAAAATAAATACACATAGATACAACAGGCTGATATTTAAACAATATGTTGACGCACCAGTGCACACTTGTGAAATGTGACTCTGAAAGCAGATGGAGGTGCCACACTCTGGACCTGCAGAAACAACATCAGTTACTTCTGACATCATCATCGTTTAACTAACAACTCTAAAAAGTACTTTGGTTTGGAAAAAATATAGAAACATACCTGAGGCAGAGTGTGGCCAACACTGATGAGTGTGCTTCTGCGTTCCCGGCGGGACAAGATATGTGACATGTAGGTAAGCGACGTGTAAAAGAAGTGTTCCCACGGACCAGCAGGAGCTGAAGAAGAGATGGACCCAACTACAAAAAACACCAGAGGCCTTTAATAAATAGCTAAGCAAAATAATGGTTTGTGTTTGTCAGGATGATTATTTATTAGCTATTTTAACGTTGAATTAAGAAAAAAAAAAAAAATCAGACCATCCATCCTAAGGTTTCTCAGTTGTGCTGATCTCCCACCAGGGTCATGCTGCATTATATGGATACTGGAAAGGCTCTGGAAAAAATTCCATTGAGTATTACCCATAAAAGATATTCAGTATTAAGCTTGTTTAACAAAAAAATGAAATGTTTTATCCAGTTTTATGCAGTGACTGTCTATCTGTGTCTGATTTCATATTGTTGACAGAAGCAGAAAGGTTCTGTGCTAAACCAGTGTTCAAGCACACACAAAAATAAAAGATCACTGTAAATTAATTGTCAGAATGCAACTCAATGTGCAGGCTGGTACTAGTAGGAACATAAACTCACTGACCACATAGACTTCTACTTTTACAAAGGTCTCTCTTTCTTTCTTTAAACTATCAGAAAGATGATAATTCTACAATACGTTTATAATTGAGAGGCCACATTAGAAAGACTGCTACACAGTGCGTATTATTTTAGACTATATAATGCTCCCCACTACAGCTACACTACCCAGTATTACCTCAATAGTAAACATGAGGTACAATTTCGACATTGTGACAGTTTTACCGTTAACTGAGAAATCGTGACTTTGTGAGAGTAGATTTTTTCTGATAAATCCCACTCACCCTCCGTTTCTCTGGGGGAGGATGTGGCAGCAGCGATGCGTCCTGAGAGGTCCAGTTGTACCAGCGCTCTCCAGCTCTGTCCTCCATCATACTGAAACATCGTGTGCTGAGACACGACACTTGGATATTTAGAAGAAATGACCACACCGTGACCCTCTGCGCGACAAACAGTACCTGAAGCATTCGTAAGTTGTCGCGCTACTCTCACCGTGAAGAACCGCTAGCTAGCGCCGCCGCACTGCTTCGGGGTGTTAAACTGAAAACACTTCAACGGCTTTTTCATGACAAACATCAATTGCAACAACATTTGTGGCGCATTAAAATATTGTACCCATACGCTAATGCTTCAGGCGAAGTGCCGGCGTCGTTCTAGAGATTTAGAAACGAACTGTATCCATAATCGCCATTGCTGAAGAACCTCGGAAAACATTTCCAGAACTTGGAGGAGCCTCCTGAAAAAGTGACAAGAAAAACGAATTACACACGGGTTTCCGGTCCCGCCTTTCAAATTAAAACTGTATTCCAGTAGATTGTTGGGAGCGTGGCCATATAAATAAGCTGATAAACCCAGACATCTTTGCATTTTAT
Organism: Microctenopoma steveboyesi; assembly: GCA_032359275.1. Taxonomy (NCBI): domain Eukaryota; kingdom Metazoa; phylum Chordata; class Actinopteri; order Anabantiformes; family Anabantidae; genus Microctenopoma; species Microctenopoma steveboyesi. The sequence continues at coordinate 6,923,733 of JAUMHF010000021.1, forward strand.
TTCTATTTTTCGCCTGTATTTGTGCGACAGATTTCCTATGATACACTGCTTTTATTTTCTATGACGGTTAATTGCTGTGCTTTTAAGTTGAAGACAGGACCACCAGGCTTCCGGCCAAGTATAGCTCGTGCCACCGTCTTGACGCAGGTCTTCCTTTCAAATCTCGGTCTAGCCGATGGCTACATAAACTTAGTTCTTTGGAAAGGTTGTGTTGATAAACACGTTCTCGTACATCACAACCTCTTTAGGTTTAAACGATTAGATGCAGTTAGAGAGACAGAAACACGGAAAACGTATGCGGACAAACTACTTTAACGGGAACCGCCAGCGGCGACTTCGATGGAGGAGTTTGGGTTAGCCTGAACTTTTAGATGTTGCATGTCGGCGTGAGAGCTGTACCACACCATGAACGTCAACATTCCCGCTTCCCCACACTCTCCTTAAGAAATGGGTGACGGGGAACTGATAGCGGGGTGCGCTAACGCTGTGTTGGTGAGTTTTGCCGAGTCTCTGCACATATATACGGGACTGTTGACAGTGGCGACAGTGTGCGGAGGACTGTCGGGAATAGTGGCTTCTGCTCTTCTCTATGTCTTCATCCTGAAGCCTTTGCTGTTGACGAGGCAGGTACGTAAATGCAACAGGTCTTTCTTTTTGTTTTGTTCATTTCTCGTCTGTATTCAGTCTGTGGAAACTGCCGAGCTTGTTTCACCCCGTTAGGGTTACAATGCCAGGAGGTTGCTTGAACCTGACGCCAGGGAGCTGGACAACAACCAGAGTGACTGTGTCAGCAACAGCAGAAAAGAGGCTCCCAGTGGCACCGCTGATGATGTAGTATACATCTCTCAACTTTTCTTGTCCTTGTCAGACTAAGTAAATGCACACAGATTAACTTTCCACTAACTATTTACTGTTTTACAGGAGAAGAAGCAGCCACCTGTGAACAGTGACGTGGCTGCATTTGCCTCCAGAGCAAAGGTGGTTTATCCCATTAACCAAAAATACAGAGTAAGTCTGTCAAACCTTTTTGCCAGGTACACATGTTAACAGACTTGTTACAAAACAATGGCTTATGTATTTTACAACATCAATAGTTGTTTTTTCGTAAAACATGTAATTGTTTTAATTTGTTTAAAAAAAGCAAAAATAAAAGCTAAGCAATATTTTCTCACTATGTCGTTTAAAGAAATTGTAGCAGAACAAATCAATTTAAGGCCTATTTAGAGCCAGTAAGATGGTATATTGTTTGCTGCCATCTATTGGTTTCTACAGATAAACTAGTTCTACTGGTAATACTACTGTTTACTAAAGTAACACTAAAATCTTAACGTGCAAACTTAACTAAACCTAAACTTAACTATATCTGTCAGCCTTTAGCAGATGGAGCATCCAACCCATCATTGCATGAGCACTCAAAATCACCAGCAGTGGCCCATGAGGAGTCGTTGTCCTCCACAAACGGAGAGTCTCTCAGTCAAGAACAAGACAATGATGACAGCAGCCAGTTTATCTCGTCCTCACTGGTTCCCAAAAGTCTGCAGAACCAGAGCTTCACCAGGATCTCCTACTACCCTCACACTCTGACACAACCAGGGTAGGAACCAGTTTTTATGATTTAACCTTTATGGAGAACCACAGAGGATCCGATAAATAAAACAAACAAGATATGATCAAAGTGTAGAATTAGTAATAATCAAACTGAAAGACTATACTTCTGTTACAGTGGCATTGTTTTAGATTTAATTTACTGTTGTGGCAAAATCTTTAAAATAGTGTCATTGGCTAAATACTACTGAACTAAACTGTATGTATAAACCTGAGTTTCCTGGAAGTTATAATACACTTTTTATCTCTGCAGTTTTGGAGGTAGAATCAGCCTTTACTGTTTGGCCTTGCAGGATATCCAACAGCAATGCTCCCAGTTTCAGGAAGAAAAATATCTGGTGAGTCTTTGTCATTTGTTTTATACTATATTAAACATGTAGATATGTAGTTTGTTTCCTGAAGCATGACAAACCTTTGTGTTACGTGGTTATTGCTGCTATAGATTTTTCTTCAAATGGTGAAAATAATCTTCAATGGCCGGTTTCCAAAAGACAAACGTCATGCTGACTTTTCCAAGAATATTCTCCAAATCCAAGAAAAGGTAAAGCTATTTGTGTCTAAAAATGACAAATGTACTTTCATAATAATTACGTTTTTTGTGAGCAGTTATAAATTGTCAGTATTTATTATTGACTGAAACACTGACATTTAGTTTTTAGTCCATAGCAATATCCATTATGTTATCATTTATCATTTTAGGAAGTGAATGACTTGAAGAAACAGTTCCCAATAGGCCACACTGCAGGTGATAAAAACAAGGATGCTCCCTGTACATTGGAGGAGATTGAGAGAGCTCAGAAAGATCTGCTTGAACGCAGCCTTCAAATGGTAAAAAATAAAACAGAAATTCAGAAATCAAATATTTACCAACTGCAAAATTTCAAATTAAACAGAAGTTAAAGCTAATGCCTGCATCTTTTTAAAGTCCAGAGGTTTCAGCAAACAGATGGAGGACTTGTGTCAGCATCTGCTGAAGAACTCCAGCATTTTCTCTCCAGACGAAGCCCAGGATGTGATTCTGTCTCTCATTCAGACCTGTCTCTCAATAGAAAAACAATTAGGTAACACACAGCTAGCAGATCTAAAGGTAAAGCAATACTAATTATTGATTGACATGCCATTTATTTGATGTCTCATCCCACTGAATTATCCTCTGAGTCGTAAAAATGTTAGTAGTAACGGAACACTATGTATTTTTTAATTTCTTGTAGAGGATCCAGCAGAAGTTGTTGTGGTGGGAAGAGCTCATGGGGATCTTTCAGTCTCAACCTGCCTTACTAAAGCAGGAAGTGTCTCTAAGACAGGGCTTGATAACAACAACACTGGAGCAGCTGACAAGTGATGACATCTTGACCTTTAGCCACATGGAAAAGATACTTTCAGAGGTTCAGACCACTCTGATAGAAGGCCTTCAGCAGTGCACCGACGGTAAGGTGGTTTAATTTAGATTGATTTGAATTTCATCTAAAATGCGATTAAAACAGAACTCTGTATCCACAACCAGGTACAGTAAGGACACCATAGACAACTTACAAAAGATGGATGGAAGTTTATTTAGGGAAGTAACACAGTTACCCAGAAGCCTGAGCAAGTGTGTGTGTGTGTGTGCGTGTGTGTGTGCGTGTGTGTGTGTGTGCATGTGCGCGTGCATGTGCGCGTGTGTGTCTAGTTTCTGGTGGCAGGTGGCACTATGGATAATGTCTACAGGACAGTCCTACTTTGTAAACTGAAATGATACACTCTCCTAAAATAAAACATTTTACAGGAACCCTCAAAAGCTCCTTAAATAAGGTCAACACAGACATGCCTCTACAACCCAGACGCGCATGCCACCTTAAACACCACATAAACGTTTACTGGTGTTCTTGTGTGCATTTAGAGATCCTGAATAATAACACTGTTAAATGTATTAACCTTAGTTATGTAAATTTTGTGAAACTTTGTCAAGAAACAAAACTAGTCCAGTTGCTTTGGATAAAACCTTTTTTGAGATGACTAGTTCTCATCTAAAAGTGTTTATGTTCCAGAGTGTCTGATGAAGACAAAAGAAATGTTGAATTACGAGTGCAACAAAATGGAGTCCAAGAGAAGGAGGCTTCACAGATGCCAGACAAAGGAAAAGACTCGTACCTTGGAACTGAGACAGACTCACAGTGACGTACAACAGCTCACCAAGGTCAGAACTCTTTTACCTCAATATGTATTTCAGGAATTAAAGTTAGGTAATACTGTAAATGGGCCAAGCAAGCTTGCTGTAGATTACTGCAGTTAATTAATTTAATAACAAAGTCAGTGTGGGTCATGATGCTTCCTCTCCACTCAGCTTTATTTTTCAGGGTTACTTATGTTGGTTTCCTAAATCTGAGCTTGAACCTTCCTTTCAGATGTACCAGGATCTTCTGATTAATCACAGGCAGCAGATGTCTCACTTGGAGCTGGAACAGGAAAACAGGATGGTTGTGGCCCTCTGTGACCTTTGGAGGGTAAGAGCTGCGGTGCTTCATTTTGGTTTTGGTGTATAATGTAGGTAAATTGCTGTAACGTGGTTATTTGTATTCATATAGCATATTCAATAGTTGCATTTGGGCAGTGCTGTGTACTGTATAGACAAAGCACTGCTGTATATTTGTTTTAAATACCTTTTAATTTCTTTAGAAACTTTATACATCGTGGTCAAAGAGGCTCGGAGAGCGAGCCAAAGATGTCTTTCTCACCTCTGTCCCTGCCCAGTCAAAGCTCTCCGCCGAACGTTGTGAGAAGCTGTGGTTGGATTTGGAGCAGGAGCTGGTTGCACAGCTACAACAGGCAGAGTGCACTATTAAGCTGCAACTAGAGGACATTAGGGTTCATGTGGACAAAGATGCACAGGTAGGCACCATGTGATGTCTCTTTTTAGGTTTAGCAGCTTGATTCTTTAATTATTATTTTACATTTTTCATTTGAAAACATTGCTTTATGTCTCTTAAATCAAAGCAATAGTTATAAAATTCTACTATAAGCAGTTACGCTAGTTCATTTGATCTAATTCAACATTTTTTAATGTAGGTGTGGAGGGAGGAGATGGCTCTGGTGCAAGCTTGTCTCCATCATCTGAATGAACAACAGATGAAAATCCTCCGAGCCATGGTGGCTAAACAGGGCTACGCGCTCAACGGGTGAGAGGGGACAACCTACCAAGCAAAAAGTTAATCTGTGATAACAAACACTTTACAAGACAGTTTAAAATATATTCAATTCCAAATTAAATCAAGTTATTGTCCAGTTTCTTCTATATGCCCAAATCTAATTATAAAGTATTTCTAAATCAGTTTTTATGAGATGCCAAAAAATGCCCATTTATCTCTCTCTCTCGCAGCCAAGTGGGGAAACTGATTGTAAAGAAACACGAGCACCTGTTGGCAGCAGTGCAGAGACACTTTGTGGTCAGGCACTTCTGTCTACACATGCTGAAAGAGATGAGGCTGTCAAAGCTGAAGGTGCTCTCCCAGACTGATTTCAGAGCTCTGCTAATGGAAGATCTCAGTAAAAGCCAATCCTGTGTCAGTTCAGCTCTCAAGGTGGGGAAATTTGTTATTTTATTAATAAGTCAGTTTAAGTGCTTCAAAACAAAGAACTGCTGCCAAATGCACCATGTCCTCCTGAACCGTTTCATGTTCACAGCAGATTGAACACTGTTCTTGCCTTTTGCTGATCACAGAATAGCAGTGCCAGCCTAGCAGAGATGCATCTGGGCCCAGAGACTCAGCTAGTGGGCCACAGCTTTCAGCAGGAGTTCCTTTCTGAACTAGAAACCGGGACAGATCTCCTTCAGAGCCATGCACAGCTGGTGCTAGGCAACGCCCTCAGCCATGCTGTTCAAGAGATGATGGAGGCTCTGCCCACTAAGTTACAGAAACAAGACGATGGCCTGAAGGTAGCGTTTTTGAGGTTGTGTGTACGAAAAATGTAAATGAATGTAGTCTCTTTCCGAGATTAGTTTGTCTGGTAAACTACAACCTTCCTTTTCTCTTAAGCACCACCTGATAGAGGCTGTGTCGGAGAGTGTGTACGTGACCAAAGATTCGCTCAATGAACTGGTCCAAAGCTACTATTCCCACCTGCAAAACATCATCAAACCATTACTGCAGGATCAGTCAATCATAAACAAAGGTAAGGTGACAGTGGCGATAACAAAGCCCGAATAAATAAGAAACTACACAGACTATTAGGTGTTATGTGACTGTTGTCGTAACTGCCGTGTAATGGATCTTGACATAAATCTTCAGTTTAAATCACAACTGGTTTGCAACTTTAGCTGAAAGCCCGGCCTGCTTGTTGCTTAGTTGTCCAACATGCATTCGCAGTTGTGAAAGTATTCTCTTTCCAGCCTGGTCTGGTACCTTGAAATAAACTAAAGCTTCTCACAGTAGGCAAAACACAAGAACTTTCATTCTTGACTAAATTTTGTGTGAGATCATGCTTATGTACCCTAAGCATCTATAAAACCTGCATGTTTCTGCACTGAGGCGTCAATAAGCTTACTCCTTTCTAGGTAGTTTGACAAACGTTGTGTCACCGTACTAAATAAAATCCTATTTTCTACAGTGGAAAGAGAGTTTATACTGTCTACATAGACGGAATATGAATAAGCCACCTTATTCTTGTCCCGTTGGTGTACTAAAATTTCTTTTTCAAAACCTAGACCACGACTAACCTTGATGAACGTCTATAAACACCTAGACACATCTGGAGCATTTTATTGCAAAATTTGAATTTAGGCCCAGAGGCTTATGCTGACCTTGTTTGCTTAATTACTATTTCTTTTCTCTTTGTTGTCTACTTGCAGCTTTCCAGGTATGCATAGCTCTTTCTCACTCTCATTGGGAAAAAAACTATCATAAGCCAGGAGTTCTGCCTGTGACTTATCTTTCACCTTCCACTGCCATCGTGTGAATCCACGTTGGTCTTGTCAGCTGTCACTTACTCGTTCCCTATTTTTTTAGTTGTCCTATTCACAATAGCCACTGATGCTAGATGCTGTAAATTCGGGTGCAGGAATCGGTGCACGACTAAATATGCTAGTGATGTTTTTTTAGATCTGTTTGTATGTTTCCAGTTTTAAGTATCTCCTGTAAATTGTGAATTAACTTTTAAGTGTTCTTAAATTTATCTTCAGAGGTGAGTGATAAGCAAGAGTGCAGCTCTCAGCTGAACATAGCCCTGCACAGGGAGCTGGTGAACTGGGGCAAAAAACCCACCTCTGCTGAGTTTCAACAAAGGTACTACATGTTTGATGTGCTGGAAATTTTGGGGGGCTGTCTATGTACATATTACAGTAAATCGTTTGTTTTCTTATATGTTAGAGTCGATCTTCATAAGAGAAAAGTGTTGGAGCAATGTGATGTGGAGCAGGACATGATATATGAGGAACTAAAACAGAAGAAAGTAATCCAAGATCAAACCATGGAAAGTATAAAGGGACAGCTACTGGTTAGTATGCTTCTTGATGTCTGTACACCTAACTACTTAACAGCAGATAGACAGTTATTGTGTTGAAGCACTGTGTTGTGTGCCTATTAGGAGGCAGAAGAAAGCTTCATTACTGAGCTGGCAGCTTTGGCTCATGTTTCTCTCGACAGTCCAGTCTTAGGTCCCAGTGGTGAAGAGGACAACACGCGTAAGAAGCCTTATCCCACATTTACATGTTTACACGTCTCTGTTTCTTCCTGTCTTTAATGATTATATTTCAACAGGCGACGGGAGTACCACAGTGTTGGACTTACTAGCCCTTAACCCTGCATTAGATCCCGCCTTGAATCCTTCACTGACCCCAACTATTGCAACTCCAGTGGTGAAATCAAACCCAACGAGGAAAAGAGAATAAAACAATAATAGGTAGTTTCTGTTCTGTTTACATAAACAGTGATGATGTTTTGCAAGAGAAAAGTCCTATTTCTATAGTTTAATACTTGAACTCAAACCAGTCTGTTGGTAATAGATTAAGGAATTCCCAATTAATAAAGAATGGACTATCCAGACTAATTGTACATATTTATACAACATTTG
>JAUMHF010000021.1:6936153-6962426 GCA_032359275.1 Microctenopoma steveboyesi
GACAACTTGCTTAGTGTACATACATTATACAGACTCAAGGAAAATGCAGTTAATAAAATACAACTTATAATTCACAACATTGTGTCACACATCAGTAATAGAAAACAGAGAAGAGCTTTGATTAGTTTGTAATTTGTAGTCAGACTATATGATTGTATCTCTGTTAATGACATCACATTTACCAGGGTCAGGAATCTCTTAACCCCAACAACATGGAGTTCTGGATGGACGACACGCCGGGCTACGATGCTCTACTCAGGCGTAAAGAGGCTGGGCTGCGCCGGGCCAAGGTCTGCAAGCTGATTGCACTCATTGCAACTGCAGTGACTATCCTTCTTATCATTGTCATTCCCATTTGCACCATGGGCTCATGAAGACATTCACAGACGGCACAAACTGTTGCTGATTAAACTTTATTTATTCGTTTTCAGTAGCGACTGTATGTGCTGTACCCAGAAACATGTACACATGGAGGTTAATGAATGAATGAGTGACGGTGACAGTAGGTCCCTAAAGCAGGATTAGGAATCACTTAACGTACAGTACCACATTACACCTTCTCTGCATGCCGACGTCAGAAAAACAACACAATTAGAACTCTAGCTTACTTTACAATCACACACTGATTAACTCCACCATGGACACGTGTTTATTTTCATTCATTTAAATTCATTTATTTGATGTAGTTTGTGTTCTTAATAATTTCAGGTGGCTACAAAAGCAAATAATTAAGAAAGAAGACGTTAAATGAATCTATAATAGCTCTCTGAAATTACTAATACTGAGCCAATGCAAATGTGTCCATTTCTTTAGTTTTTTGTATTTTGACTGCTCTTATATGGGGAAACAACACTGTTACAAATGCATTGTGAATCAGCTTCAGCCTTGAGCACTGCCTGACTCTTATTTTGAGAACATTGCAGGGCTTATTTCATTTCTGTGTAAGATAATACTTTTCAGATAAGAGTTTTACATCTACAGTTTCTAAATAGTAATGGAGGCTTTTTATTTTCTTTTAGTTTGGATGGTCTTGTACTTCTTTAAAGCAACGAGATATACTGGTCAAATACCCTTAAAATCAATAAAAATAATATTTTTATAGAGTTCCATTTTTCATTTTTCATAAAATATGAGCTGCTTAATCAACCAGTAAATGCATTTGGGTTGCGGGGCAAAGTGTTTACTAAGTGCCAGATTTCAAAAATGGAAAGATGGAAATGGAAGATAAAAATGTTGTTGTTGATGTTTTGGCCCTGGAGCAGTGGAGGAAAGTGGGAGCCTGTTCCAGTAAACACTCACTAAGTGGGGGATACTACTTGTAATTCAATTGATGGGATGTTTGCAGTGCACCTAGACACATTATCTTTTCACGATACTCACATGGCCAGAGCTTTTCCACATACCTGCTGACTCACTTAGCACCAACATATTCATCTGGCATCTTTTCACACACGATGAAAGTAAATTTGCCAGTGTTGCAACATTCCATTTTATGAAAACAAACTGTTAAGACATTTTTATTTTGTTAACATTTGGTGCCTGACTGTGATATTTCCATTGGTTAACACAGTATATACTTTAATTCTAAGGTAACGCTGTAATGTAATGTACAAGACACACTTTACGGTACACTGTAAACTAGTACGGTGCAATCAGTAAAAACACCCTGGCACAAAAAATGCCTGGCACCATCTCCACAAAAATGTAAGACTGTAACTGCCCAATTCTAGTATTTATTGTTAGTGTTAATGCATTAAATTGCATTTTAGGTGTTGATGTTATCATGCCCACTCCCTGTACACTGCTAGGTATGGTTCATTTTGTTTCTGCTCAACAATGGTAAATGGCATGTTTTGCACAGAAACTATGCATATCAGCAGAAAAACTGTTTCATCATACTTGTTTTGTCAGACCTTTAAACCCCTTTGTACACAAATGTACACAGGATGTATAGAGAATGATAGGTGTTTTGCTTCAATGCATCCTCCTAAGTAGATGTATATTTGCCAAGTGTTCCCCATGAGGCTGTTTGTGGCTCCATTACCCTTCCAATGGTGCCTGTGACTACCCCTGAAGTCAGCACAATCCGCAGGTGCTTCCTCTGAAATGTTTGTGCATGAAAGCTTCCTGATGGTCCTGATATTTTCTCACTCCTAAGATTAGACTGATAAATTATGGACTTAGTTTTTGCAGTGAGCACACAGCTACAACTCAGTGAACGTATTATTCAGGTGAAAACTGCTCGTAAATGACAGAAAACATATACCAGTTGTTGATGTGCAATGCTTTCTTTTATAGTGGGGGTGTAGTTTGACTTATGTTACCTGCCTGAATAAACTTGGCAAAGAGGTAATGTGCCTTTTACAGTATGTTCTCTGCTCTGATAAATAATAAATAAAGACCTAATTGCACTATACTACAAGGATGCATTTATAACATTATTGTGAACGAAAGAAAAAAAAATCTCCTCAACAGAACTGGTTTTTGTGGCAATTGTAATTATTTTCTCCTTTATTTGTGCTTTTATATTTTTTTGTTTTTGCTAAAATGCATGTTTATATTAGTATACTTGCAGATAGCAGTTATAATCAACTCTGAAAGGGAAGACAATAACTGAAGTAATAAGAAAATTTTGGCAGTTTAATGATCCTTGACAGGGGCGCAATGTACACACAGAAATGAATAATTGATATAGACAGAGAGCAAATATTGACTGACAGATCCTATTATCTGAAATCAACTAATGGACCTGCAGTGTTCTTTAGACACAAAGACACACACTGTTCTGGGGCAAGTGCAATCCTAAGTCACACAGCTAGTGCATAAATGTAAATGATGTGAAGTTGGTTAAGAGTCTGTGCGTGTGTTACTTTTAATAAATGTGGCACAGATGAGCTGCTGCTGCACCCAGATATGCCGTCCATGCCTGATTAATGATGCTATTGTGTGCATCCCATATGCTAGGCTTATAACATATAACAATAACAATTGTTATATGTCCCCGATTGTCACAATCAGGGACTGTGACAAAGAATTTATAATTTCACACATGATTTGACTATATTGTAGTGCACGCTTTGATACCCAATAAGGAAAGCAGGACATATATAAATACTGACAAACTGGCAAAAAATGACCTACATATCTAAGGGTGTAGGGTGTAAGAGTTAATGGGTTAGAAATGGATATCTGAAAGGGAGTGATCTTAAGCACAGAACTACTTAGAAATATTAAACCATCTAAACTGCAAACCCAGTTCACGATCATATTCGAAATGTTCCTACACAACAGATTACAATTATTACATGCATTACTGTGCATATTGAAATGTAAGGAGAATTTCTAAAGTTTTAATATATGTACTATACAATTATATAAGATTTAAAAACCTAGCGTTTACTATCTGGCACTTAACGTTTATTTGGGGTTTGTTTGTTGCCACATCCCTCTGTAGTTTCTAATCCGGGCGTGTGGGGGCGATAGAGCGCGTTGTCTTCCGCGTCGTCCCGGGACGAGGAAGAAAAACCGGCGCTGATTTTGAACTTTCCAGAAAAGTGTGCAAACATTATCAGGCAGGTGTGGCACTGCCGCCGCATTTAGGAGGATAAAAAAACGAAACACAACATCTCTTTGTTCTCGGATGTTGTTACATTACCTGTCCTCCACACGTTTAAATAACAACTATTACAAAGGTAAGTCTAGTTGAGTAAGTTTATTGTGGTGAAGGTAATGTGTTACTAGCTAGCTCAGCTAGTAACGTAGTCAAAACAAACGTGCTAGCTTTATTGCTATCTTTTTTTTTTTAACTTCGTAATAACGTTAGACGCAGTAATGTTTAACCTGGCGTGATATCAGTCCAGCCAATAAGCGTACGAGTGGGTTTGAATATGTGAAGGTTAATGCATCATACACATAAAATGATATGTTGGTCATCGCTTTCACCCACTGATCTGAAATATAGCTCTGTGCTAACAACAGCGTAAAACATCACAAAAGATGACAAATGGCATTAGGTTCACATCATAATGCCACAGACTGACTATGTTGATGCCCATCGTAGCTGAGCCAGCTGCAGTGAGACACGATGGAGTCGTCTGTTGGGAACCTGTACAACCAGTTTGAGAGTCTGAGAGCCCAGCTGGACGGTCTGAATGAGGGCATTGAACCACGTAAGTTATTTTACACACGTTGTTGTGGTATTTGCCACCTCTCCTGCTGTCCTCTAAGTTTAAGTAGGTCATGTGTGGCAGGGCGCTTTCGTTAGCAGCAGATCTTTGCCCAGAGTTTGATGATACACGGATGATTTGAAATAAGTGTTTGTGTGGTGTAGTAGAAATATCAGCATCAGTAGTACAGCAGTAGTACTAACTAAGTACAGTAGTACTAACCCTAACCCTATTCTACCTCATTTCCATACAGCAGATCACTCTTCAACTTAAGGAAATCGGTGGAGTTTTGGATTCACATACTCTAATAGCCACAGGAAATAGTGGAAACTAGTGCACAAAAGCAGTCTAACAACTTTTTATTTCTTTGTTATTCAGAGTTTCTCCAGTTGGCAGTGAACTTTGAGGATTGCCGTAAGAAGTGGCTGCGGGCAGGTGAAGAGCTGCTCTCCTGTAAAGAGATTCTGACTAAAACAGAGACAGAGAGAGGAGCACTGGAGGTCAAACTAAAGCACGCTAGAAACCAAGTAGAAGTGGAGATCCGCCGGCGACAGAAGGCAGAGGCAGTCTATGAGAAACTGGTCCGTGTACAGTGTTTGTATCTCATTTATGTGCACGATGTCGCCTGTAGCACAATTGGTGCAACAGTTGTCTACAAAAATGCTGTTGTGGGTGTTTATGTTCCACGTGCTGTTTTGTGGATGTAACAGGAACGTCAGCTAGAGCTGATTCGGGAGCTGCTTGTGTCAGAGAACAATGGTAACAGTGTTCACCTGAGTGAGGAGCAGCGCTCAGCCCTGGCCTTCCTCAGTGCCCACTCCCAGGCAGCACAGGCTGCTAAAAGCAACTTGAACTCCAGTCGGAGGTCAGACTCTACTTATCTGGTTCCGAAACAGCTAGAGGCATATAGTTATCTTTTTTACACTTTTCTTATGGCACAATAACAACTATTTACCTTTTCTCACGATTCCTTTTTTAAGATTGAACACATATCTTCTAGTTAATACACTGCCAGTCATTTACTGTATAGACCTACAGTCACTTTATGAAAGTGTGAGCTTCTATATTAAAGCTACTGTATTTCACAATGACATTGTGATGGTCTCCAACTAGGCATGGGTGCAGGAAATACTTAGAATTACAAGATGAAATTTTGACTTATGGGTTTTCTTTTTAGGTTAAATACGATCGATGAATCAGCTTCTTTGCTGTCGGACATCAGCTATGATCAAACGGATGACTCTCTGGTAAAGGTTTCTCCAATGTTCACGGTTTAGCTCTGTTGGTTTCATTATTGTGGAAGGGGTGCAATAACTAGTCAATTTTACTTGTAGGACTGGGATACCTCTGCGATGAAGACTGTGAGACTACGGAAGCGCCAGAAACGAGTGAGTCATGTCTCTACTCAGATTGTCTTTGCTTGGATTAATGATTAAGTCATTTTGTGCCTTTGTTTTAGTTTATTGTTAATGTTAGTGGTGTCAGTCATTATAATATTTTTTAATTTGCAGTATCTTATCGTGGTTGTTTGCCTGTGTTCCTGATGTACAGTTTGTCATTTGCCCATTTTTAAAAGTTCTATTTTAATCCACAGCGTTCCTCCAGAAAACTCTCTGATGTTCCTCCACAAGCCATGAAAAAACATCGCTCCACTGGACGCACATCAGAAAGGGTAATGCTGACCTCTGGAGAATGTATTATAGCTATAAGAAAAGCTAAATATCAACCAAGAGAAAGTAAATGGCAATTATTTGTCCCAAACCAACCTTGTTTGCTGAAAAGAATAGGTGAATAAACCCCGCCTCTTTATATTATTCAGATGAATGACTCTATCGTAGCCAAAACTACCATTACAGTGCCTGTAAACGGTGGCACTGTCGAGGCCGTCTCCACTATTGAAACTGTGCCATACTGGACACGCAGCAGAAAGAAGAGCGGTAAGAATCTTGCATATGACCTTGCAAAAATATATGTTTCACTAGTTTTCCTATTTGACCAGCATGCCATTGCGTCTACAGTTGCTCCAGCATGGGGTGATACCACCACTACTGACCAATCTGGGACTGTGAGTGAAACTCCCAGCACATCCGTCTCAGATTTCCCAGCCATACTGCCAACCCCCAAACCAAAAGGGGGGAAGAAGCACCACTTTGTGTCTAAAACAGTAAGACTGTGTAGTTCCTTAAATGATTCAAGTCCCTTTTCTACAGGCCTCTTGCTGAAGTGTTATCTATTCACCACATACACTCTCTACTATTAAGGTGATCAAGTCGGAATTCTGTGTGCCATGTGGAAGAAGAACAAAGTTTGGCAAGATGTACCTTCGTTGTCAGGATTGCAGAGTTGTGACCCATCCAGAATGTCGTGAGCGCTGTCCCCTTCCCTGTAATCCCACCGCTTTTAGCACTCCCATAAAGAACGCTGAGGTACAATATATATTTTAACTCAACAATGTTCCGTTATTTACTTTCATGCTACTTATTTGTAAATGTGTGTGTTCTGTGCGTAGGCCACCCTGGCTGACTTTGCTCCAGCAATCTCCCCCAAGATCCCAGCTTTGGTCATCTACTGCATTAAGGAGATTGAGCACAGAGGCCTACATGAGGTGAGTTTATTAATGCACTGGTTTATGTGTCACCTTAGAATGAATGTGTCATTGCTCCTATTCTTTCCCTGAAGCAATTATGATAGATCGTATGACCTCTTGTTAGTTGTGTCATTGAGTAGTACTACAATATTGCAACAGACAGGCAACGGGAGCTGATTCCTTCCATCTTTTCCTCGGCCCAGGTCGGTCTGTACAGGGTCTCTGGCCACGAGCGAATGGTGAAAGAACTGAAGGAGAAGCTTATCCGAGGAAAAACTCTGCCTCCGCTAAACAAAGTAGAAGATATCAATGTGATTACAGGTGTCCTCAAAGACTTCCTCAGAAACCTTCCAGAACCACTGCTCACCTTCCAACTCAACAAGGCTTTTATGGCAGCAGCTGGTATGTTTCTATTGATGTTCTTGTGTCTGAATGAGCTCCTTTGTTTTGAGTTGTATGCAGGTAAATTAAATTACTAGTGCTATTGTTTTTTTGTTTTTTTTAGAAATTCAGGATGATGACAACAGTCTAGCTGTGCTGTACCAGACCATCGGTGAGCTGCCTGAACCCAACCGAGATACTCTGGCCTGCCTGATGATTCATCTGCAGAAGTAATTTTTAGTGGCATTTCAGGAGTAACTGTTACTTTAGACCCATTTAGTGGTAAAATATTTACCATTTCTTGTCTCAGGGTGTCTCAGAGTGTGGATACTAAGATGGACGTGAACAACCTGGCCAGGGTTTTTGGCCCTACCCTTGTGGGTCATGCTGTTCCTGACCCAGACCCCATGACCATCCTGCATGACACAAACCGACAACCAAGGGTAATGTGGATTAAAATTAAGTTTTAGGAATACCTGCACTGTTGCACTTTGTGTAAAGACAGACTCAGTTTTATGTGTGTTTTATTTCTGTATACCTAAGATCAGTACTACTGTTTGACCAGATATTCATTTTGCCCTTTAGGTTGTAGAGCGTTTGCTCAGTATCACAACAAGCTTCTGGAGCCAGTTTGCATACCCCGATAGCACAGCGATGGACAGTGCTACTCCAGATCGCAAAGGTAAATAACTGAAAGATGTATTGTAGCAAACCAGAATTCGTTTAAGACGATTATTGACAAAGAACTAAGCCAGTTGTCATCAGTCATACTGAGAATGCAGTGATCTTCTAATTGTAGTGAGCATGCTGGGACCAGTGACCACTCCAGAGCACCAGATGATGGCCAAAACGCCTTCTTCCAGCTCACTGTCCCAGCGCATGAAGCAGACTCTCTCCAGCACCACCATGTAAGCTCAGCCATTCTCCCTTCAAACCCAACAGAAACAATTGGCCATGTTCTTTACTTAGTTTGTTTTTTAAGGTAATGGCTTCTTATCTCTGAGCTTTTTCACTGGAGACACGTTGGGCAGGGATTTATTAATCAAGGATACAATCAATCACTGATGCAGCTGACTCGGCATTAACTCCTTATAAGACACGTAGCACACAGGGAAAGATTAGTTTTAACTTTTATAGGTTTAGATTTTACAATCATAATACAGTTGGGTCCAGAAGTAACTGGACAGTGACATGTTCTGGACAACTTTGTGTAGCCACATACTGTACACACAGTGTTATGTGCCTGTCACCAAAACCCATACAGTAGTAAAATGTAAAGCTTTAATTTACCAGGAGAGAGAAAAAAATACGGTATGCACATACACACACCTTTGTTTCTGTACATGAGTAAATAAATTATATAGCATATTAGCTAGTAGTAGTAGTACGTATCCAGTGTTTATGTTCCGCTAAATCAATAGCATATTTTACTCTGACGTATTTGTGTTTAACCAACACCACTTTTATGTTTTGAACAAAAAAATCTAGCCTAAGTTTAATAATTATCAAATGAAGTGTTTTTCTTACACAAAGATGTCCATCCTAAATATAAATCTCCATCTGTGCTTACACTGTTTTACACTTACTATGGTTCATTATCGCTGTCTGTCTAGATTTGGGAGCAAGAGCAAAGCTACAGCCGCCGCTAACCGTCAGGGCAACTTCTTCGCTTCTCCTCAGCTGAAGTAATGATGAAGGAAGAGAGAGCTCATCCATAATACTGGAGGTTATTTACTGCAGTAACTGAATATATATCCTTCGCATAATCATGTGGGACCACTACTGTGCAATTTTAGCATATAACTGTTTTATTATCGCATTTTTATTCATTTAGCCAATGTCTAACCAGATGCACGAATGTTTAAATGAGTTTTTTATGATGTGGTCTGTGGTCTCATCTATGTGACATTAAGATTCAGTCAGTCAGCCAACGGTTCCAGTTCAAGGATCATTATTTTACTTTTAACACTTGGCATTGATGTCCATAAGCTACGTGGTGATTGGTGTTTGTCCGTCTTTAAACCTGTGGTTGTAACCACAGCAACAGGGGCGCACAATCACACGTGCCATGCAGCTGGATTGAACAAAGAAAAGAAACCGTAACATTGGCCAGTGTCTGTCTTTTGGCTTTGGTTGCCTTGTCATTGTCCTGGTAACACACATCTATTTTCCACATTTTGTTTTGTATTTATGTTGATTGTGTTTCATGACAGAACAATCATGACTTATACTTTATTAATACTACTATGTTAACACTGAATACTGAGTGGGAGTAATGTTGCATTTTGCACTGTGAAGCTGAAAAAAAAATGTAGTAGTAGCTAACATGCACCACTAGAGGCTGCTGTTGCACCACTTTTGATATGCAAGCTCTGACCAATGACCTGCATTTATTGTATACTGTGCACATACCCTGTTAGTATTACTGACACCCCTTATCTTTCCAACAGATAATTAGAAATAATGCAAGTTCAGTTCAGTTACTATTTTCTTTCTCACAAGCCAGATCTCTGAGATTTGTCTGCATCACCATCGCAAAATACAATCAGGGGTTTCTTTAATTTATGTATGTAAAACTAATGTCATAGTTGTATTTGTCTCCACAGTAGCTTTCTGGTCACACGCCATCAGTGATTCATCTCTAAGCAAATGTCTTTTCTCCGATGTTCACTGACTGACACTATTCTATGCTCCAGCCTTTATCATCAGGACAATACTGGTGGAGACTTTGGTTGTCTGTGCAGAAATGGCGACAAACTGTTTTGCAGTATTTTCTCATTAAAGCCAAATCTATTATTGTTATTGCTTTTCAACATGAAAACCTGTTAGACCCTTAACACTGCATTGTCTTCTATATATTTTATATATCTTTGTACAGTTATTCTTTCACATGATCATGTCTCTATAATGAAATATTGTCTAACTGATTTAGCTTTTTTTGCCAAAGATTCTTTGGACTGAATGTTAACATTCATCAATTTCTCTTAGCACAAATAAGATCACGCTGAAGTCCACACATAGCTTAAACATGAGACATCTAAAGACTTTTGTCTTTGTGGTGTTCATGAAATTAGCATGGGGTGAGTAACCCTGCTGAAATGTGGAATGTTACCAGCAAAGTAATGAAAAATATAATCACTTATACCTAGATTATTGCTATGGTAATAAATGTATTTAATTCTGTCGGTGGTGTATTCTTTTCAGTCTAAAGCGGTAATCCATTTTGAACATGCTCTGTTATTCCGGTGTAAATTGAATTTTGACCATTGTTATTCAAGATCTTCAGTGGAAGCAAAAACACAGCAGCACTTATTCCAAAGCCAATGTGGCACTGAATGATAATGCAATTTGGCTCATTGGTCCAATAGTCATTACAGCTATTTCCATAATCTATTGGGCTGAGTAGGCAGGCAATGAGGTCCAACATTATTATGAATTAAAGCAGGGATCATTTATACATCTTATAGTTATTCCATTAAGAACTGCTGTAGAGAACGCTAAGCTCGTGCTGAACCTATTGACATATATTTTATATGGCCTCATTCAATACAAGGCTGTGGCAACACATCACAGTTTGAGATCTAAGCCCAGCTGTCTTGGGAAGAAATAGAAAATATGGAGTGCAGAGCCCATCCAAATGAGTTTGTCTTCCCTTCCTGTCTTTTTGTGTCGCACTCAACACCCCCCACCCGCAGAAAGTTTGAATTTGAAATCAACATTAATAGTTCATTAGCCTGAAATAAGGTCTCCTGTGTGTAGCTCTGTCCTCGTATAAGGGGATAGTTTGTTTATTTATATTGTACAGTGCAGCGTACGCTCGGCAGCTGCAAACATCAAACAGCTGGCTGTATACAGCATCTCTCTGCAGCTCCATATTCCAGCATGCCCCAGTGTGCACTGATAGAGTTCCACTCTGCTCTGGGACCAACGAGGGCCAAATGAGTAACTAGTCCAATTAAGAGCTCTTAAATAAATTACAATGTAAGCTGGTAAACACATAACAACAACAACAGCACTATTTAATTCTTCTGTTTATACGGTAACTGCAAGCTGTGATACCAAAGGAAAGAGAAGCACCATATCCATCTGTGAGAGATGAATACAGTCAATATATTCAGTTCATAAGCTTTAGATGTCCCTGACATTGACTGGAATTCCAGCTCATACTGTCAAGCTCATGCAACACGTAGCAGGTGTCTGCAGCGGTGCCCGCTTGAGGTCTGGGCCAATAATGTCAACATCTTGGAGACGTCAACTCAATACATGCCAGTCAAGTCCACCCATCTGATCACGTATCTAATCAATTCGTTTGTTAAATGTTAATTATTAGGTCAATGGCCCCTGCATGCTTTGTTTTACTACTTGTATTTGCACATTTGGCACATAAAACACATTTTAACATATTTGCTGCCGGGCATTTGTTCGTTGCAGAATCCACTCGCTGGGCATCGTGCAGATTTGTTGTTGAAAGCACATAAATATAGAACGTGGAGAAGGTGAAGTTAATCAAGCTTAAGGAACTAAAATGCAATGCTGCAAATGCATAAACATGAGGAGGAAGACCAATATGCTGCCTCCTCAGCAGGCTAAGCATGTGGTTGAACGTGTTCGTCCAGATTTGTTCCTGACTCTGTTTTCAGTGAGTTATGTGACAGTTTGTGTGATCAATATGCTTCCCATTTGGTGAATTAAGCAAATAGCACAGAAATAAAACTATGTTCTGCTTTGAAAACGCTGAAAAACAAGACAAGACTCGTTGTCCAATCTACACCCACCAAAAGCTGCAAATAATTGTATAGCTTGTTGGCGTTCAGTGCTCCTGCTCTCTTTCTCTATCTCTGCTTCGGTTTCATCCCCTTTTCTTTCTCTTTCTCCCGTTTTTTCCCCCCTATCCTCCCTCACCACCCCTCCTTTGAATTGACCCGCCATCGTAGCCGGCTACCATGCATGGTCGATACCTTGTTACCACAGAGAAATCAATTATCTCGACCCAGCAGCCGGGGAAAGCGGCAATAATGAAAAAATGCTCCTCCTTCTTAGGCGATGGTCATGGTCATTAAATATGAATTTATCATTGGCTGGGTAGATTTATGAAGCCTCGAGTTCTACGCTCTCTTTAGTGCACGAGTTCAAAGTCTGGATAAAGCATGAACGGAAGGAGCAACAGGTCGTCAGGCTTGGTTATTTAAGACTCTGTCCCCTGGATACAGCTGATGCAACATTAAATGGTTAAATCTAAGAAATACTCACATAACAGACTGTGTGCAAATGTCAAGACTGCACTGTACATGTTCAGACACCATGACTACAACAAAATGAGTGGAAAGTGAAGAATAATGAAATACTAAACATAGTTTAGATACATATGTATAGTGTATACAGGCTGAGAGCTGTATGAAACACTACCACACTCATAGACCAACAACACAGGCTTTCCTCAGTTTGAAGTCTGAGCAGAATTCTCTCAAGTGAAGATGGCAGCAATGGCTGACAGGTAGGTGGGCATGCCTGTTATACCTGTCCAATTGCGTCTGTAATGAGCTGTTCTGATGACTCGCCTGACAGCTACTGCTAGAATGGGGGAAAAAAAGACCCCACACCATCACCACAGCTAGAGCAAATGAGAGAGCGAGAGAGATGGGAGCGAGGATGGAGCGGTGAGGGGAAAATGTGTAATTCGGGCTTTCTCTTAAAGCAGCAATAAATTCCATTTTAATGGGGCACCACAAGCAGTAGCAGGCACTCAGCAGTCTGTTGTGTTTGATGCCAAATTGTGCAGAATAAACAGATTTGCTGTGCAGCTGGTCTAAACACACACTTTCTCTCTGTATCTCTCTCTGACTTGCCCCTTCTTCCGCCACTCTCAATTGCACACTTCCCCTCAAGACACACACTCACACACACACACACACACACACACATCTCCTCATCCTCCTCATTCCTTTGCTCCCTCCCCTTCTCGTCGCCTACCCTTCCCCCATGGACATACCAGACAAGAATTAGACAAATCATTGCAAAACGATGGCAAGTGCTTTGATTTATTTTCCTCCACTTAACTAAGTACTCATCTCCAGCTGTCACACACAGTGTCAAGGCAGAGTATTTGTTTTAACAGAAAAAAAGAGTGAGCTCCATTCCACTAATGAGAATCAACATGCCACATCTGCCTCATTTTCTGTGCAGATGATGAATCTTCTGAAGTAATTTGCACAAGTTCGTCATAGACTGCACACAATATTTGAAGCCTTTGTAATCAGAGTCAGCACTTCACACCGACCAAATGTAAAGAAAGGATATTGCTGCTTTTCAAGTATCCAACAGTAGCATTTGGAGAAACATTTAACTTATCAGAAAAAGCGGGAACACAGAGCAATTTGGCTGCATGTGAGGACGAGTTCAAAGGATGTGAGAGTCCCCTACCGATGAGTGTCAGAGGGAATGTTAGTACTTTAACTAGTAGTGATTAGAGCAAGCCGCTTTAACATTTAACTGTCTTTACTTGAATATCCGTAATTACATTTCAGATATCTAGAAATGCATTTTGATTTTTAGTCAAAAGTGTAATTTAAGATATATATATATATATATATATATATACACATCAAGATATCTGGCGTAGTAGATCTTAAAAGTAGTAGACATAGATGCTGACATAACTGACAAACTGACGAACAGTTTCCCATCCCTAGTATGGTCAAAATTATTCTGCAAAGAATAAAGATCTTTGTTGATATGTTTTCGTCTGGCAAAATAGGCACTAGTGGGTACATCAGTATACACACACAAGCTGAGCATGATGCTGCTATTTCCATGATTTATGTATTGTTTTCAGACACTGACCTCTCACACATGCACACACACACACACACACACACAACATAAAGTATAGTACCTGAATGTAATTGAGTGTGAATGTGTGTGCGCGGATGCATGTTGTCTGTTGTCTGTTATCACGTGTTGTGAATGCATGTTGCATATAGCACCATGGCCCTGGAGGAACGTTGTTTTGCTTCACTGTGTACTTCTGTATATGGTTGAAGTGACAATAAAGCCTACCTTGAACCTTGAACCTTAATATATATATATTAGTGTGAGAGGAGCTGTGTGCATGAGAGATATATACAGTATACTGTATCTATAGATACTGTATTTGACCAGGATGTATATACATATACTGTATATAGCCAAAGGTGTATAAAGTACACAATCTCACTACTCAAGTAATAGTGGTGTTAATAAACTGGGCTTAAAGATGTGCAGGTCAGTTTATTTAGTTCGAGTATGCCACTTAAAGGCGTCATGGTTTTTGTGTTGCCACTAGATTGCACTGTTGCACCCTGTAATCCACCTCAGTGTCACAGGCAGCTCCTCTGCAGCCGATCACGCCCATTTATTTCACCTATCTCTACAACTCTATCGTGTGCGGTTCCCCTGTGGTTCTTAGGATATGGGAATGTTACAGTACAGTCATTATCTGCATCATTCACACCACTGCAGCTTTAATTTGAATGGATAAAGCTTTTGGTTGAATGTGGCTTGAATGTGCATATTAACATCTTTTTCTGGGAAGATTAAATTGCAAGTATCAAAGTACAGACATGATCTATGTAAGAAGCTGTTAATGAACAGTGAACAGTGCATGTAGAATCTTTGTCATATGTGTACTGCACATTTTCACACTTTATTCTCAACTGTAAAGTCAACATCCGTTGACATATGTACGCATTCACCTTTTATCCCGCCCTGCATATGTGAGCTGATGCCTGTCAGTAAACAGTGAGTTATAACTGATGCATATTTTCATGTCATTGCCTGTTCTTGTTGAAATGCAAGCAGAAGAGTGTGTGCTAGTAATAAATGGTGAACCGGCTTTGAACAAGTCAACCCATTTATTTGAAACATATTTATAATGGTGCTTCTCTAATTAGTTTCAGTTTAGCTTGTTGTGAGGGCACTACACTCTCACTACAGTAGGCAATAAGAAGTCCAATTGAACTAAATTCATATTATTTTCTCAGCGCCAAACCATGACAAAAGTTATCTTGAGGCACTTTACAGTGTAGGTTTTAGACATCACAGTATGTAACAATCCGGAAAATTCAACAGCCCCACTTGAGAAAGCACTAGGCTACAGTAGAGGGGAAAAACTCACTTTAACAGAAAACCAGGCTCACGCTGGACAGGCATCTGCATTGACTGGTTGGTTAAGTTGAAAGTGGCCAGATAAAAGAATACGCAACAGAAGAAGAAGAACAACAACTACACGCAGCAGACAATACATAAAGATTAGTTCCATAGCATGGCTCAGTCTGTGATTACTACTGCGCAGACTCTGGCTCCTAATTTGCAAGATGGCATCTCCCAGAACATTCATTTTTGCACAGTGGGACTAAATGAAATTTAGACTGGGCAACATACGTAAATGTAGTCAAGAAAACAGCCTTTGAAACGATTTATTATATTATTGTCTTAAACAAAGACATCTTTTAGGTATAAATGAGAAAAAAGGTTCCTCATAATAAACATAAACTAAATAGAGAACTTACAGCAAAAGACCTTAAATTACAATAGGGGTGCAAGGGTTGTAGAACTGCCCCTGCCTAGGAAACTACCAAGACAGAGAGAAGAAAATGAGGAAGTACAGAGAAATAAAAATAATGACATACAGTGGTGCCATATAAAGGTTGTTTAGCGGGAAGGTCTCTCTGCAGACTAAATCTATAAACGCATAACTAAGATATGGTTCAGAGTCATCTGAGCCGTCTACAACTATTACTACTACTACTACTACTACTACTACTACTACTACAAATACTACTACCACTACTACTTATGAATACTTTAACTATAAGCTTTAACAAAAAAGAAAGTTTTAAGCCTAGTCTTAGAGGTAGAGAGGGTGTCTGCCTCCTGAACTTGAACTGGGAGCTGGTTCTACAGGAAAGGAGCCTTATAACTAAAGTGTCTGCCTCACATTCTACATTTGGAAACTGTAGGGATAGGATAATATGTTACTGTGAGCCCTGAACCATATGATGGAGCCTGATCATCAAGTGCTTTGTATATAAGGAAAAAGGTTTTAACTTCTATTCCAGATTTTACACAGAGTCAATGAAGAGAAGCTAATAGGAGAATTATGATCTATCTTGGTGATTTCAGTCAAAAGGATTTCCTTCTTTTTAAGAAGATAGAAGTAAAATAGAGTAAAATGTTTCATTATGTATTTTTTCCTGTTGCGCACAACACAGTTTGCAGCCCCAAACAGAACTAAATGCGTGTGTTGCACAAGGTTTGCCCAACCTAGTTCAAGCTTTACAAATTGGTCCTCTTTTCACTTTATGACCATTTAGATGTCAATTAATATTTCAAGCCCTTAATATCTAGGTTAGATTAGCTGTTTAATATTCCTGTGAAAAAGATATAAATCAAATAAAAAATAAATTATTCTGAAATAGAATTTGGGTAGTTCCAGTAACTCACTTGTGGCAAACCAATTTCCTTTTTGTGAAACACGTGATCTGAACCCTCTGGGCAGAGAATCTAGAGACTGAATATAATTCTCTGCACTGTCAAACTTTTTTTAAAGCAGATCATCATGGCACAAGATTTGGAGCTTTCTGACCTAAGCACTATATATCAGCTTAGGGGAACTGGATCAAACGGCAGTAACGATAACACTGAATGGTCAGGTAAAAGCAATATAATATATAATTATATTATATGCAAATTAAATATACAGCAAAATGTTTCTTATTCTTCAGAAATTGCATTAATGGTTGATTATGTCTAAGTACTGCCTCAGTAATAATTTGTTATGAAGCATCAGTCAAGATGCCACAATGATTACATTTGTTTGACAAGATCAACCATTGAACACTTGTATGATCAGATTTTGAGGTAAGTTAGCTTTATCTTTGAATAATATATTATATTTATGTGTTTTTATTAAATTCACAGAGAGAAGATTCCTTAGAATTGGGATTTTGACTTTAGCAGTGTTGTGTATCATACAAGCAACTCTTAACATCACCCTGCGTTTAGCCTGTAAGTTGTTTGCAATACACATTGTTCAAAGCAGATGAAATATATCATATTGGCAATCACTGTTGTAATATTTAATCAGTGTAGTGTTTTGCAACCATAACCTGTAATTTGGGGTTTCTTTCAGTGACGTCAAAGGAAGATATAGATCAGTGCCCGATTGATCAGTCTCAACTGAATTCAAGCAAGATTTGTTCCTACTGCAACAGGCTTCTGAGAGGACTTCTGGAGAAATGTGAAGTCGTGGTCTCGCCGACTCAGACGATCGAAAGCACTACTACAGAAGGGGGCTCGGGATCTGGCTCTGACCGTGATTCTGAGTGAAAATATTTATATTTAAGTATTAGTTGTATACTGATACTATTTGTATGTGAAAGAGTCACTTTTAGGAACAAACCACAGAGAGTTGCAGATTCACATGACTTTGTAGCATTTGACAAAGAATCTTTAAAAAGCCAAAATGTGATATTTATATTTAAAGTTTGCTGCACTGCCATGAAGTGACCCAAAAAGTCAATCTACACATGCTAAAAGGAAACATTTGAAAATCTAATTTCCATCAGATTTCACATAATTGAAATGTTAGAATGTAAAAGATTTTGAATTAGAATGAGGAAGTGTGAGAAAATGATTTACTTCACCAACGTTTTTTTAAAATTTGTTGCAGCACTTTACTTGACTATCATAATAATAAACCACGATAAAGGAATGTTTTGTGCTTATAACTGAACCCACATCCTCTTAAAGGGAATCACACAATTCCCAAAAAAAACAATGTATATGTATATTTAGTAGAATTGTTCATTGATTTAGGTTCAAATTCCGACATTCTAGTGAAAAGCATTTGAATTCTACTGTGCTGTATCCATGTAAATATGCATAGGGAATGACAGCTACTGGTTTGAAACGTGGCTATAGCATTAGCAGTGGCGGTTTGTCAAATGAGGGTGCTGGGGGGCTACCCCATCTGTCTCGCATGAAGAAGAAGAGGATAGAAATCATACATAACATAAATAAACAATCAATACATTATGGCCTCCTTATTGGAGGAGCATTCAGTTACTAACCCCTGAACAGGAGGACCCCACAGGAAAAGATTTGGCTTAGACATTCTGGACCCGACCAGCTGAACATCAAAATCAAGAAACACACAGCAGGCAGAGGGCCGGTGACCGGTGACTTGTTTTGTTTCACCTGCCTCCTCTGTCAGCTGTCAGATAAAGAATGAGTCTGGATTCAGACGGGTAATGCAGATTTAACACATGTTCCTGAAAAAGTGAGAAAACATGAACAGACTAGAACCCACGTGCAACGTGAATATCGCTTTGCAACTTTATGAAAGTTACAGGATGGAGCATAATGAGAATGCTG
This sequence comes from Microctenopoma steveboyesi, assembly GCA_032359275.1. Taxonomy (NCBI): domain Eukaryota; kingdom Metazoa; phylum Chordata; class Actinopteri; order Anabantiformes; family Anabantidae; genus Microctenopoma; species Microctenopoma steveboyesi. Next base: position 6,954,700 of record JAUMHF010000021.1, read on the forward strand.
TCTAAGATGATGGACTGCAGTAAATTCTGGTGGTGCATTTGAGCTCATGTGGTCATGCGTGGTCATTATGAGAGTGAACACTAGCAATCCTTGCTGGTTCTACAGTTTAACAAAAAGCATAAAAATCCATCATTCTCTGAGGCTGATGGGCCTTTTTAAAGAAAGTTTCATTCACCTCCCGTGCACATCCCTGCATACATACATGCAGAGAGGTTGTATTTGAGGTGACGTTAATTACCAATTTTTTTTTAATTGATATTTTTCTGTCCCCATTGTATCAGTTCGTCATCTTTATCAACCTTGTCTTTGCTTATCTTTATCTTTTGTCAACCTTTTCTTTTTCTCACCTTCTGTTCATCAACACGCATCATCTCTTTTTCTGTCTGTCCCCATTTTATCACCTCGTCATCTTTGTCAACTTTTTCTTTGTGTCTATTCCTCTTTGTCAGGTTCTTCCTCTCACATTCTTTCTTGACACACACCACCCTGAGTTTGAACCTTCATAATAAGAGTCTGATTTTCACAATAAGAGCCTTTTTCTTAAAAATCAATAAATGTGGTTGAAGTTGAGTTGCATATATTTTTGGTTGATGATCAAACGCCTCCCTCCTCAAAGTCAACTTTCACAATATGAGTCTGACTTTCACAATAAGAGTCTTATTGTGAAAAATCAAGAAAACAGCTACAAAGTAAGATGGATATTAATAATTTATAATCATTTTCCACACACATACACAAACACACCTGACTCCACTCTGAGTAGAATCTTCCACAATAAGAGTCTGATTTTTACAATAAGAGTCTTTTAGTAAAAAAATCATGAAAAGATTAAAAATAAATTGGATTTTGATAACTGATGGTCATTTCACACAGACACAGACGACAACTTTTTCACTTTGTCAACTTTCATCAACTTTTTGTCCATTTTGTAGCTTTGTGCAAAATTTTTTGAAGTTGTCAACTTTTAGACTTTGTCAACTTTTATCTTTGTCAACTTTTAGACTTTGTCAAATTTATTCAACTTTTTATCTTTATCATCGTTTTTCAACTTTCTGTCTTTGTCAACTTTGTGTCAACTTTCTGTCTTTGTCAACTTTGTGTCAACTTTCTGTCTTTGTCAACTTTGTGTCAACTTTCTGACTTTTTCAACTTTGTCAACTTGAATTAACTTGCCGAAAAGACGCCGACCGGCGTCCCCGTTCAGAAGAAATCCCACGCGATTTCTTCTGAAATTGCTAAGTCTAGTTGCTTAAATTGGATTTGTATTTAAAGATTTTCTATGTCAAAGGGAACCTGAATCCCAAGGAACTGTGCTCGGTAAGGGGAGCAGAGGAGCTTTCAAGTCAAATAGGCTTTGAGTTGGTGTCATTGCCCTACTATTAACTAACTATTATTCATGTAGTTTTATACATGAATATATTTTTGATTCAGTTAGTTCAGTGTTTCTCAATTAGTTGGGCAATTAGTATTTAAGCGATGCTAAGACGCATGAGAATCCCTTAGATTTAGTAATCTTTTCCATGCTGTAACGCTAAATCACCCCCAGTGGCTAGGTGGCAGCAGCCCTCAAACTAATCAACAGGCTGCCTGTTCAACCCAGCAGAAGTAGACCGACTCCAAACACACACGAGTGAGAGCACTGATGGAGTAGAGATGGAGAAGTGTATGATCAAAAGAAAACGTGCAAAGATGCATGGACAAGAAGAGAATAACACGGAAGCCGAAAAAAAGATCATCAAATTTGATGAAGCCTACTTAGCGCTCAGATTTACTATGAACACGGTCGGAAATGAGGAAAGTCTTGTGTGTGTTTTCTGCCTAAAAACATTGGCAGCCGACAGTATGAAACCTAACAAGTTAAAACGGCACCTGGAGACCTTACAGTTATAATAATAAGCCCCTAGACTTCTTCAAACGGAAAGTTGATGGTGTTGAATAAATTAACTGAACTTTGAAATAGTTTTAAATTGCTGCATCCCATTTTCCTAATTTGATTAGATAATCAGATTAGTGGCCAGAAACTACATACAGTGGTTTGTACAGATAAATAATTAAATATTCACTAGATGATCAGAATTCAATCCAGGTGGAGCACAATTTGTTTTTCCCCAAACGAGGGCACAACAGAAAATAATTGAAAACCAAAGAGTTAGTTCAACTACTCAACTCAGCAGACTTTCTTTAGATCACTGATTCCTACTTTCCTGATAAGTTCGTCAAAGGTAAAGAGACTCAAATGAAAGCTTATCCCTTTTAACTAACACTGCTGGCTTTGTTTTAATTAGTCCGTGTGACTGACACCTATGTTCCTCTGACACTATATTGTACGCTTGTATTATCCTCCTTCCCAGCTGTTGCTTGTCAATCATACCAAAGCTGTCTCTTGTCTCTATCTCTCAAAATAGAACACGTGGAAAGCTGTTTTTGCTGTTTGGTGGCTCCTGGAGGCAGCCAGGGATAAACGTTTGATTTTCTTCTTTGTTTTTAGGTTTAGCTTCGCAGTAATATATGATGTGTTCATTAAGGGAATGAAAGTTTCAACATCAGTGTAGAGTTTTTAAATGAATATTGAGAAAGGAGCGGTCGGCTTCTGTAAAACTGGTACTTAACCATTAAATCACAAAACAATTAAGTACAATTGGGTTTCCAATAATGTCCACTTTTGTAAAAGTAATATAAAATGTTTCCGTATTCAAATAAAGAGGAAGAAAAAATGAATTCTTGGATTTGAAGTGTTGGCAGGTTGAGACGCAGTGTGGTGTGAGGTTTGGTTGCTGTGCCTTCTGTTCACATGGCAGCTGTTTTGGTCCAATAAACATCTCATTCCCTTGACTAACATGGCTGAAAAGTCCTGTTTGAGGTACTTTATGTGTAGGTTTTCAGTAAATGTTGTGTGATAAGTGCAAAATATGGAAAATATTTACCAGCAAATAATTTCAATTGTTCACACAATAATTTTTTTTTGCTGTATGTACTTTACAGGAAGTCTTATCCCATCCAAGAAATCATGCTTTGCAGAGTACCACTGTTTATCTTTGGTCAAGCGGGTGTCTTTTTCATATCCCTTGGCTAAAATTCAGTTATCCATGAACTTTTTAAGGTGTTTACATGAGTCTTGTACTGTTCTATGACCTTATACTAAAGAATTATGTCTACCACAAACTGACACCCACACTTATCAGGGTGAAGCTCGAATGCACAGTTTAAGTAGAAACAGAGGCCTTGGCAGATTTCAGACTGTGCTCTGGTGCAAACACAGCAGTTTGACTGTCTAAGTCCCTGAGGGCTGCGGGAAAGCCTGCAGATGGTCAAGCTTTCTGAAATGATGCAAGACAGTTGCAATTTAAATGCTGATGTCAATATTGTGCATGTCCTACTGTACTGAGCCACAGGTGCTGTACAATAAAGTGAGAGTCTGTGGCATAAGAGCAATGACCGCCCAGTGGTGTTAATGTTGAGGTGGACAGAGGCCAGCATGCAGAAACTTTATATTGCCCATGATTGACAAGTGTAAGAACACACAGTGCAGGTTTTTGTGTTTGTATTGACTTTTGGACTTTTCCACATGAAGCTGAAATACAATACTTTATTTAAATATATTGTCGTATGTCATTGTTCTTTCCTCACCATCAAAACCTTTTCAGGGTTAGAAATGATACATATTTTTTGAAGTACAAACAGATACAAAATACTGAAATGCAATGAAATGACTCAACCAGTTGTGCACTGAGACTGAGAAAAATGCGTCTCTATCGTCTGGTAACTCATGACTTGGCCTACTATACATAGTGTACAAACTGTTCTACTGGCTTCTCTATTAGAAAGTCAGCTGGTGACTTTTCAACCATCTTATAAAATGTTAGTGTTAATGTTCAATACTAAGTCTTCATTGCTAATTTTAAAGACACCATAGGAAACATTGCTAAAATTTTCAATTGATAAAAGTGCAAAACTTTAAAAAGCATTTTTGGCCCTGCGCAGGGAGAGCACGGAAAAAAAAGTCCAACTTTCACAACAGTAAAACTTAGAGAAGCTTGCGGTCACTGCCCACAATAAGAAACTTCAGACGGTTTGCAAAGAACCTGGGTTACCCTGGTAACCAAACGTTTTCATGTCTCTAATACTCTCACGCATTTCTACTGAGTTAATGTGTCAAATGTGTTGCAAATGGCAATACAACAGAAAAGGGAAGTCACATTTGAGCTTTTGCAGACAGCAAGCATGCAGAGAAAACTAATACATTGCTATTACATAGATTCTGAAACTGCAGTTTTGGGAACAGAGATAATGAGAATAATGTCAGTTTATTGTTGTGCAATTTCTTTTTCTGTTTTTTTTCTTGGTGTGAGTAGAAGAGGCAGACAGCTCTACATTTACAGAATTGTTAGTTGTCACCATTAAGCTACCATTAAAGCAGAGCTGACTAGTAACAGCTGAATTCTGTCAGGATTCAGACATATATAAGGACTGACTGCTTTAACAAACATTTCCTTAACCAGATAATAAAGAAACCCATATCAATTGAATACTATACCATGTCAATATAGCAACAATTTGGGTGCAAATATGGCACAGAGGTGAAAAGTTTGTAAGGAGGTGTTTGGCTTTTGATCTCATTCAGGATGTAGGATCTTTTTTTTCTTCTACAGATCCTCTGTGGAAGTGTTTTCTTTTCTCTTTCTTCTAAATGTCAAATTCCTGGAGCAGAACTGTAATTGGACCATTTGTAGCCTCGGCCTATCTCTGATGCTTGTGTAATTGTAAACTGTAGACGGTGAAGAATACACCACAAGGAGCTTAATGAACAAAATGAGATCTCTCTGCAGAATAGAAGAACAGCAGGCGAGGTCAGAGTTCAACACCAGCCTTTCAGCTGTTAATTGGCTGAGCTTGTGATCTCTCCCAAAAGGTTCTCAGAGCGTTTCAACTTCTTGCTTTTAGCCCTTTTATTATGGCAGCTTAGAGCCAGCAATAACCTACAGCACAACTGGACATGTCCGAGCTTTAACAGAACACATACAGCCTGATATCAGGGATTCCTATGAAAAACACATCAGGGTAGGTCTTACATTTAAACAAAAGAAGGGGGATTTATAACTAATATCTTCTCAAGTGAACAATCTTTGTGTGTAAATAAATCAATGTGACTTCAGCTCTGGAAAACCTCCAGAAAACCATGGTTAGCACACCCACTGTACCAGCCTAATCTTGCCTTATGTTGGGCTCTTTCCTACCTTCCTGAAGGAAAAATCAGGAGGACAAGAGGCGCAGAGCTAATCTTCCTGCAGTCAGGTTGCAGGGACAAGCTAGAGATAAGACAGGCTACAGATAAGGCTGGAGACCCCTACAGCAGAACCGTAAGCTGCACAGAGGTAGATTCCTGAACCTGATACAAGAAGAAAGGAAAAAGCTCTGGAGCTCTGGGTCCAATGCTCCCAGAAAATTAATTACACTGACACGCCCCAGACTGCCATCTCCAGACCTGGTGACATCCTTCTCGCCTTCATCGAGTGTCAAGCTACTGTAGAGGTTTGTTTGAACAGTCGGGGTTAAACAGAAATCTGACGCTGACAGGAACTTTCTCAATGTGATTGTGACAAAGCAGAAGGAACCGCTGGTCATCTCTCTCTCTTATCCTTTATCTCGCACTTGTTTTCTAAATATAACACTAACTAACATTGATTTTAAATTGAAACAGAATTGCCTTCTAGTCTTGGAAGCTGTAGCTAATGCAGTCAAACCACAGAGAGGTGTACTCAGTTTCACAAGAAGTCAATATGAACTTCAACAACAGGCAACAGAAGGACTTGATAAATGAGCACAAGCACACTGACAGTTCAACAAGCACAGACTTTAACATCTCTTCCTCAGAGGTACAAAGTAGGTCATATCATATATATGAGAGCAGAGTCATTGAAGAAACAGCGAGAAACTGTAATTTAATGATGTACGCTAGGAATTTGTGTACCAGTATCTTTACCAATATCCCGCCACACACGTCAACATTCAACCTTCACATTAAACAGTCCAGCTGTTGAGCAGGAAAACACTACGTTGTACTGAGAACTGAGCGGTTATTGAGTCTGACATCTTACTGTAACCCAGCGGAGTTTAGCAATAACCTGTCATGGAACAGAGTGCGATATTAGGTCATTATTCTATAACTGTGAATGTTCACACTTGTTAAGCACTCCCTGTAAAGGTAGCTGGTGCTCTGACTTTGTAGACAGCTTGCATGTACTTGCAGCAGTGTTCCTGCGGGTCCCACAGGGGCTTATTAGAAGGAAGCTAGGGCTTCTCACAACCTCAGCAAACTCTCGGTTTTCTCCCTCTCAGTCAGTGGAGAAAAGGGGAGAGAGGTTCACAATTACCACGTTCACGTCACCTGGACTTCAAAAACATTATCACTGCACTGCAGTGGCTCTGAAAGCTGAGAGCTTTGAAAGGTCACAGGTTTGTGTGAAATTGTGCTTCCAAATAATGTAATCATAAATCCAGTCATTGCATCATGATGTCACTTTGAAAGAGTAACCTGTAGGCATCTTGTTTGCAAAGCTAAGCTGTAGCTGGTTTTTACATAGTCAAGATTAACCATGGACACACACATCTGATTGAGGTAAATAGGAAATTGTGACAGTGGCAGTTGTCAGATAGAGTTTGAACTTTTGATATATTCAACTGACAGCATATATTTACAGAGTTTGCTGTAAAACTGATTATTACGTGTTCAGTAATGTATCTATTATCCATATGTTTAAATACGGTGTGGCACAGTATTAAACCACATATATGGTTGCAAAAAGATGTTCCCGCTCATGCTTAGAGCTACATGGTGATTGTGGGAACCAACATTGTTCGTGCCAGCATCTTTTTTTTTTTTAATTTAGGTTCTATGGGACATGAGGTACTTTTGTGTATACATGTAACTTCCATATTTTTTCTCTCCTTACTGCTCTACCTTATCTCTTCTTTAAGTCTGGAAGAAGCTGGCATCATTGGAAATGCAGATCATGAGCATTTTGACAGGAAACTCTGAGGTAAGCTGTGAGCACTTCCCTTGTCTAGATAATGGATTTAAATTGGATATTCAGTTGTGTGCATTCTGGTTAACTGGACATCAAACACTGCATGTACATGAGAGATTAGACTTCTGAGGATGTGTCAGAATGAAGGAGACAACAGTATTTGCTCTCTATCGCATACTTTGTTCTTAATCTGTGTTATTGGACAAGAAAAGCTTCTAATTCAATTTCTCACTTTAATTTACTAGGGTAGGATTAAAAGGAACTCCTGAGAGATGCTGCGGGATTAGGCTAGTGCTTTCTGTCGGTTAGTTTTTACTTGCTCTCGGACTGGGCAATGCTTATAATTCTTATAGCTGGAGGAAGGTGCTGACGAGACTTGGCAAGTGGCCAAGAGAATGGTATTATTTTTTTTATTTTTATACTGAGATAGAAATAACAATAACTAAAACAAGCACATTTGTTTGTAAATAGTAATTATATTTTCAGTTTACTGAGAAGTAAGATAGGTATACAGCAATGGTCATATCATCCACGCATTAATTAATTGTAAGTTACAGTGTTTAGCATAAAAGAAAAGTAAGATGTTTCTTTGTTATGTAATGCCATTTATAGTCAACACGTCTGTTTACTGAACAATTAGACTCACCTGGGGTTATTTTTTGTTCATTCAGATTTGATCATCTAAAATGTAGCTCTGTTCCC
>JAUMHF010000021.1:6991460-7007961 GCA_032359275.1 Microctenopoma steveboyesi
TGCCAACTGACGTCCAAGCACACACTTAATATCACTGCCACAACCCACAAACAGCCGAGTGTAGTTTATATGATAGTTGGGTTAGACAGCTGTGTACATTAATTATTTCACCTGCAGTCTGTAAAACTGATTATTGAAAAGTTAAATACATTTAATGGAGTTTTAGTTTTACAATTATGTATATTTTTTTGGCCACTGCAACAACCTGTAAATATAGTGACATAAGAATGTTGTTGTATTTAGGACCTCATATCTGGCCACCTGATGAATGCTCTGCATTCCTTCTCTTCGTTCTTCTGCTTTGCTGCACTAATGTCTGATGGGAAACATATTCATTTTTATTTATTAAAAACGTCCACCAGCTAGTTAACCATGCATGTGTACTGTTTGGCTCTGGGAAGTGAAAAATACAGTTGGTTATCAGTTCCTTTTCACTAAAAACAGCAGCCTGCTAGGGCTGAAAACGAAGCCGATGAAAGTACTGAGATCCAACCAAAAGAGCAAAGCCATAAAATCACAATGAGCTGAAAAATGGAAATCCTCTGTAGAGCTGAGAACTGGTGACTCAAATATTAATCAACTATGGGTTTGTCAAATTATTCCTTGTGAGAACTGTATAAAAAACCCTGATAAGTGCAGCTTTAGGTTTGTTTGTTTTTTAATTCACATTCTGAACATTGGGCCACATTGGGTTATGGTAATGTCTGGACAAGGCCCTGCTGCCCTGCGTTTTGCCAGTAAAACCTAGAACTGACAATCTCTATGAATCATTTGTCTAGCCCCTCTTCATGGACCACTGTGGCTTGGGGTGAACTCATTTGGACAGTGTCATTCAAACCTTACAACAATCATAACAATTCAGTGGGTCAAACAATCAATCAAGCGCATATGTTCCCTCATTTATGCTTCCATGGATTATAGCGATTCTTATTGTTATGCATTGTTATTGAATAGATGGACATTGTAGGAGTAGTGCGAAGAGATAACAAGGAGATGTAGCAGGAAGAAAATGTTCCCTGGGAACTACATAAATAGATGGAGTGTTTCTGCAGAAGAGCTTTATAATAACAAAAGAAGTAAATACACACATTGTTCTGCCAATGATTGTCCAATCTGTTAATAATGCCTAATGCCTAGAGAAAGGCATACTAGCCAACACCAACCCGGCTGGCTTGATACTGTACAAACATAGTCATCCTGTCATCAGTGCTGAGAGCAACAGAAGGGCCAACGCAGGACAGGTGGCGGGAACATGTGATACATTGTTCCTGTAAGAAAGCACAAGTCCCTCTAGTTGCCAATCACTCCTCCTTCTCTTTCTCTCTCTCTCTCCGTCCTTCACTTTATCTCCTTCCTTCTTCATCCCCTTTCATCTGTCTCTCCTCCTCCTCCTTCTCAGATTAGGTGTGAAGAATAATTAGCGAGTACTGAAGAGCCCCGGGTGGACTGGAAACTCATGGGAGCCTGGTCACTATCTCCACCACCAAATGTCCCTGGCAGTGGGCCGCACTGCATCAGCAATGAGATAGCTGCACGCACGCACGTGTGTGTGTATCTCTGTCGCTGATGTGTTTGTGTGTCTGCGCGTCACAATATGGAACAGGTTTTTGGCCCCGCTCAGCTCTGTTTGTTCTTTGCCACCGTTTAGAAAAAATACAAAGCTCTATTGGAAAAGCATTTGATGACTGATAAACGCATATACTATACAGGTTTGACACAAAGGGGCTTGCAGATTTAATCGCTGCGTTCTCAAAGGGAAACATGCTCAATAAAAGGAGTCAATTAGTGCCATGAAAAAAGACAGACAATTCATAATAGTGGCAATTAGTTTGCTCATCTTCTTTGAGCTTCTTTTAACTTTCTGCTGTTCAATATAATTACTTCTGACATGACCGTCTTAACAATTTGGTGACAAATTCATCAGCAATGTCACAATTTTGAGAGAAAATTTTGATTTTTCTTCTAACAACTGGACACATTATAGTATAAACCGAAGACAAATACTGACAGTGCAAATATTGTTGGCTGGAAGATTCCTCATTCTTGCAGTTTTAACTTTTAATGAAGGCAGCTGCTTCTGTAGAGCAAAATGAAATTTATTTCATAATGCTACTTTTTAAACAGAGCCTCGGATAATGAAACATGATCTGATTATGGAATCAGATTTTTCCCACAAGTGGAAACTTCATTTTTAGTAGTACTCCAGGTGCAGTTCCTCAAAGTGGGGACGTGGCCTAGACTACAAAAAATGTTTAACTTTTAAGTTGGAAAGTATATCACATCATTAATCACTGCTTAAGGTCATGATGTACGTGACTTGCAATGGTAATTTAGACAGACATTTCCAGGGTTCCAGGGTCAACAATGGCCAGTTGGTATTTGACACAGAGGTGGTTTAAGGTGCGCGGTCAGGCTCTTACAATCTGTGAGGTACATTTGTGTTAAACTTGGTCTAATGTGATATCATATTAACAGCAAAGGCCAAGCACATTTCACCAATGAGAATATCATCATCATTTTTTATGTTGAGGATAAACAATGAGTGCTGAATTACAGCTTTTGTACTTCAACATTTTTAGCTTAAAATAACAATTGTTAAGACCCTGAATACCATAAATCCTGCATAATACTGCATACGGCAAACTATGGTGTTAAAGGTGCATGCTCCCACCAACTACTGTAGCGCAGTATGCAACATCATCACTTTTGAAAAAAAGACTGGAAATCAGAAGTCAAAGGCTAAAAGTCAAACTTGCCAATGTGACAATCACTGATAGTTAGTCTCTTTTCATCTGGACCAAACTGACACACACTGAGGCAGTCTGTCAGCTTGATTGGCTGACATGTTGGGCTTTGGGGCAGAAAATGTTTTTGTTCTCTAATTACACCAAAATGTCTTCGTTCCTGAGTCAACACAACTTCAGCTTAGCACCACTCCTGTGAATCAGGTGTCAGGATTGAACGAAAATCCAACATTGGTAAACCAAGCTAAATATATGAGGGCAACAACAGTGTAATTTTATATCAAGCTGAGGAAGCAGCACTTGGCCCGGTCTCCAGATGGCAGGAGGAAGCTGATGAAGCAGAGCTTTGCAGTTGCATCCATACGCGAGTGGAAAGCTGTGAGTCTGTATAATGTTAGTGGGGGGTGTTCCTGACACCCTGGCATGTCCCATAATCAGCTTTCCTCCGTGACAGCATGGAGCCCTTAGGAGAGCCCTGTCTATCTGTTTCTCTCTCTTTCTTACAGACACACGCACACAGACATTTGCACATGCACACCTGGCTGGAAACAGAGGGGGTCTCACACTGCCAGCTGTATGAGAATACACATTGAGCTGAAGCAGAACACACACACTGTACACAAACACACATGCACGCAGAATTTAAATGCGTCTAATCCACACAAGAAATAGCCATTTTTACTGCAGGTTATTTCACATGCCTACACACAGTGTCCATAATGCCATGGTTATCATATGGTGTATGCAAACACATCTGAGAACTGAAAAACAAAAAAATACTCTCCCAGGCTCACGCACTGAAGTTCGCGAAAATCACGCTACCTGCCCACAGACACCAGCAAGCCCCACCCAGAGTTATGAAGGAGACACATATACACACATTCACCTCACACATCGTTGTACACAAAGTAATCTGGGCATCACATGGAGGTGTAGACTACTGCAGTAGACAGTACAGCCTGCTATTCATACAGCCACAGGGAGTGTGACTGAGCAGAGGCCTGGAGCCATGCAGGGAAAAGCTATTGAACAGAACAGCAAGGAGCAAAGGCTCTGAGACGCTGCCGCAGCCTGTGACCTTCTCACCAGCTTACATCACCTACAATGGCCAGATTAGTTTTATGTCCGAATATTGTTTGTCTAAAAATACAGTGTATTAGAAGGTGTTACTGAGTGTAAGATAAAGATACATGACATTCACATTATGTCACAAGGATGTTTTTCTTTTTTGGGTGTGTAACTGCCCAGATCTTTCTGTCCCATGAAAGTGCTGGACCCCTATTCATTTCCTGTGGCGACCTGTGGAAGCCACTAGTCACTGTTTCTGACAGGCCCATGAATAACTAAGGAACGTTATCTGTTCTGACTCACCTGGGGACAACGCAGGAGGGAAACAAATGTGAAGGCCAGCGTGCATCAATAAAGGACAAAAACATGAAGGACTTTGAAGGGGAGGCAGAGGTGAAACTACCGTGGCCTTGATAGTTAAGTACAGTGGGAGACTGCTGTAAAAAACGTGTTTTTTTTCCCAATTCAAAAAAAAATAAATCAGCTTTTCTCATCACTGACAACAATTATTTATAAATCTTCAAATCATTTAGCACTGCTTCACAATAATGCAATCAGCATCCTGATATGATCAGCGTCCCTGCTCATATGATTTTCTCACTGTGATTTTCTTCTCCAACAATCAATTTCAGGGATAATGCTCAGTCAATGCGAGAAAGAGAGATTCTATCACAGTATAGCTTCATGTGGACTTACTTAAATTCAAAGATGTGATCGATCTGACATCTAAACTAAACTTTCTTATTTGTCACATAAATCATTATACAGTGTACAACACGCAGGGAAATGTGTTCTCTGCATTTGGCCCATCCCCCCTTGGGGGGAGCAGTGAGCAGCCATAGTCGGCGCTCAGGGAGCTAGCGCTGGGTGTCTCGCTCAGGGACACGCCTGGTACGGGGGCGATGGGCTGGGTGCCTCAGCTGGGAATCGAACCCGGGGCTGCTGCTTCCCAGCCCTCTGCCTTAACCACTCTACTACCACGCCGCCTATCTGTACTACCAAGATCAAATAAACACATTTACATGGATCAAACAAGATCAGCAGGAGAAGCTAAAATTACTTTACTTTACGTTTGTACATAATAAAGATCATTTGATGGTAGTGGGTCTTGTATGAGGCAAAGACAACCTCAGACAGACAACATATCACTTCTCTCACCGTTCCATTTAACAAAACTGAATCCAAAGGAAAAATAAATGCCGGCATTGCTTGGTATTTCCCATGATTGCAATAACTTGAAGTCATTGTTTCCTGTATGACTTTATCAGTCTCTCAAATATTTGTAGAGGAATTTTGGCCGTTTCCATACAACATTGCTTCAGTTAATTAAGGTTTTTGGGCGTTTGCTTAGGCACAGCTCTCATAAGGTCCTGGCAAAGCTTTTCAGTTGGGTTCAGGCCTAAAAACTCAATTCCTATATTTTTCAGCTATTCTGATGTAGATTTACAAATGTGTTTTGCATCACTGTCCAAATGTTCTACACTAGCTATTGGCAGTAAAAAAAGTACGTGAGTGTTATTTCCCAAAATATTAAACCATTTCTTTAAGGTATCAAATGTATGTTTGGTTGGTGCAACTCTGTTGGTTGCCACACTAATTATTGTAACAAATGCACTAGTACAGCAAAAGATTTTTATAAAAATAATTATCAAGATTGTTAGATGCCCAGCCTTACTTTTCTACCCCTAATAGCTAAAATATCCACTACTGTGACTGCACATGCAGATTGTCTTCCCTTTGCATCCATACCACAGCCTTATAACACAAGCCTGTACCCACTCAATGTACTTGTTTTTCATTAGAGTAGTTCCTTTGACAGTAAATTAATAAAAAGTACAAAAGTTGTGACGGGTTATGTGAGCGTATGCGTGCAGGTGTTTATTAAGCTCATCCATCCTGAGTGGGTTTGCTCTGTCAGATGTGTTTTCTTAATGAACCTATGGGGGACCACATCGCAGACAGTCGCTGCTGTGCAAACTTCCACCTCAAGGTAGAACAAAACACACACTCTACATGATGTGTGTGTGTTTGAGTGTCTGCTTGATGAGTGACCCACACAGCAGTCAGTAGATACACATCTACACTCTCTCACACACTGAAGAGGTAATTGCCTGCATGGCGGTGACACAGGTATCCCTCAATCCTTGTGGTGATCAATCTTGAAGAAATAGGTAAACAAAGCTCCCTGTCCTTTAAAACAGCCTGTCTGCCCTTGTTAAGAAGCATACTTCCTTTAAACGGACAAATGAGCAAAAAAGAACAAGCAGCTGACATGGGAATAGACTCCTATTGACCAAAGGCACAACATTCTTTCCCTTCTGCTTTGCTGTGGAGCAGCCATCCACGGCTAACTAATGCATCGTACATCAAACCTATCATGTCTGACTGGAGATTGCTTGTTACAGATATGATGAAGAGTTTCAGCACAGCCACATTAATTAGGCTCACATAACTGGCAAAAGCCTAGGATTGAATCAGCGAGGTGCTTTTTTGTGCATGCCTGCCTGTGTATTTGTGTGTATGCATTTGCACACAAGTTTGAATACAGATTTGTATGTGCACAACTGTCAGAATCCAAGAGAGTGTGTGTGTGTGTGTGTGTGCAAGAGTAAAGCCGTGACTTTGGTTAATAGTAAACACACCACTGAGAGCTCATTAGAGTAGCTCTCTTCTCTCCTCACTGCACTGCTCCAATGACGGGGCTTTAGCTCCAGCCCTATCTGGCATCCAGCAACAAGCTAATTAGCGGCTAGCACTTATTACAGTCAGGCTAGTGAATGCAGCCCCTCTCCAGCGCATCATCTGTCGCCTGTCAGAAACACAGCATGCAAGTTACACTTCCAAACTAACTCAGATTGGAAGAGGCTAAGTGTTCTACTGAAGAGACAATGTTAGCCCCCATTTATTCTAAGCCGATGAAAATGACTTAGGGGCCTCAACAGTTTGTGTTGCATGAGTTATTAAAGTTATCTGCCACCATTAAATGTTTTTAGCAGCTCGTTTATTATCAACTTTATTTCTTAAGTGCAGACATGGCCTTGAGTAGATATTGATATATGTGGCATCTGCTAACCTCCACTACTGAAACCAACTACACTCCTTTGCACTACGAGTGAGCTATGCAAGTCAAAAATACTTTGAATCAAATATTTCATCAGCTGAGAGTTCCTATGGTGGACTGCCAGGCTCAAGCTGTGGCCAACAGCCTAGTTGAGACTTTGCACTTCAACTGAGGGTTCTGCCTTGCTGGGGGTTGATGTTTTTTCTTCTATTTTCCTGTGTAGATGGTGTCAGTCTCTGCCTTCAGTACCTGGTCCCGACGCCATATATATCCTGTTCTCCCAGGGCTTTTGGGCAGCAGCTCAGGGTGTGTTCCAGCCAACATCTTGACGGGCACAGTGGGCACTCTTCAGGAATGCATTCATCACATTACACAATAGCACATTGTTATCTATGGTTAAGTAATGTATTGTCTGTATTCCTGCATTTTGTAAGTGTTACACAAGGAAAACCTGTTTTTAAGGGTTATAAAGAACATTAAGACATGGTGAATAACTTTAATGTTACTAAAGGGATACATCTTTTTTACATCGCAACAAAAGTCACAAACAGCCTTAATACATATAATGTATTAAGGTGAATAAATGTATGTCTACATGAAGAGAGCTGTGTTCGCTGATCTTGATGAACAATTAGTTTTGGGTTCACTTTGCTGTGAACCCTCTCATAAGAGTATTGCTGTATAACTCAGTCGCATTTCCTTCTTTCCTTTTATAATAAACCTCCTAAAAGACCATCATGTCAGAAAATCTATTAATTTCTACAACACTTCCTTTTAGGTTTTCCTTGTCTAAACATTGACTCACTAATATCTGTAACTTATCAGAGTCTTCATATTTCTAATTACAGACTGGGAACATCACCACCTGTTCGGAAAAGGCACCATTCAGGACCGACTGGCTCTACAGAGAGTGGTGCGATCAGCTGAGCGCACCATTTGCGCTGAGCTCCCTGACCTACACTCAATCTACAGCAGACGGTGCTCAACCAAGGCCAGGAAGATCGTGAAGGACCTCAGCCACCCCAGCAATGGACTGTTCTCTCTGCTGCGGTCGGGAAAACGTTTCCGGTCTCTGAAAACCAACACAGAGAGACTGAAGAGGAGCTTCTTCCCACAGGCAATCCAGGCTCTCAACAACCGCTGACCAGGATCAACACTCTCAACCAGATCGCCGTCCACCTATTTTTAGGTGAACTTTCTAGTTTTGTCTTATTGTTTTTCAAGCTTTATGACTATTTATTTTCTTATTGTTTTGTTATAATGTTCTATGTTGAAATGTGCATTTTTGTTGGTTTCTTTGGTTAGAAATAAAGATTTCATAAAGTAAAATTATTTGTTCCTTGCTGTTCTTTATCAGCCTTCACAGTTTATTCACATAATTTCAAAATATGATCACAGTGTTGTGTCAGTGTTGGCTGCTATAGACTATGTATGATGAAAGTGTGAGGGCTTCTTGGAATTTTTTGCCTAGGGCCCCAAGAGACCCCTACAGCGCCACTGGATGTTAGATTAATAATAGGTCCTTTGTAGAAATCTTTATCCAGGTATAGTAGATACTTGTTGAACTGTTGTCATAGTGATGACACAGTTC
Source organism: Microctenopoma steveboyesi (assembly GCA_032359275.1). Classification (NCBI taxonomy): domain Eukaryota; kingdom Metazoa; phylum Chordata; class Actinopteri; order Anabantiformes; family Anabantidae; genus Microctenopoma; species Microctenopoma steveboyesi. Next base: position 6,999,925 of record JAUMHF010000021.1, read on the forward strand.
TGTTGTCTTGAATTGAAAAAGTCCTCAAATTAAGTGCTGAAGCGACTTTACAGTAATTTACCAGTGCACTGTAAGAGTAGTACATTTCTCATGAAGCATAACAATATATTCCAGCTCTAAATAGAATATTAAATTTGCCCTTTATCTTTTTAAAGAAACACTTTGCTTGAAGCTTTTCTTCCTGTTTGACCTTCAGTTCACACGTGAAGGCAAAACAAATCATGACAAATAAATACGAGTCAGTGCATCAAAACTGAATGATTTTTTTTCAGTTTATTGCTATGATTAAAGTAAAAACTGTACATTTTACATGTACAATGATGCTCTGTGTGCTGCAGGAGGCTCTAGGTGCTGCAGGAGGCTCTGAGTGCTGCAGGAGGCTCTGCAGGAGGCTCTGTGTGCTGCAGGAGGCTCTAGGTGCTGCAAGAGGCTCTGCAGGAGGCTCTGTGTGCTGCAGAAGGCTCTACAGGAGGGTTTGTGTGCTGCAGGAGGCTCTGCAGGAGGCTCTGTGTGCTGCAGGAGGCTTTGGGTGCTGCAGGAGGCTCTGTAGGAGGCTCTGGGTGCTACAGGAGGCTCTGCAGGAGGCTCTGTGTGCTGCAGGAGGCTCTGCTTGCTGCAGGAGGCTCTCTGTGCTGCAGGAGGCTCTGTAGGACTGTCTGTGTGCTGCAGGAGGCTCTGTAGGAGGCTCTGTGTGCTTCAGGAGGCTCTGGGTGCTGGTCAGACGCTTTTATCCAAATCGACTTACAGGGAGCTAGCGGTGGGTGTCTGGCTCAAGGACACACCTGGTAGGGGAATAGGAGTCAGACAAGGACTCGAACCTGCGGCCTGCTGCATTCCATTCTGATGCTTAACCCATTGAGCTACCAGGCCGCTACCTGGTACCTGGTAGTAGATGGTTAGCAGTAAGCAATAAGCAATTCTAAGACATGATTTATTGATAGTAGTTTTATTTAAGACTTCAGAGGACACATAGGAAGTTGGAGAGACATGCTGTACAGGCATTTCCTGTTGAAGAAGGGAGATCATGTGGTCTCAATATGGCTGGCTCTGCAAGACTATTTAAGAGGATCCACACACTCATGTTGTTCTGATTACATTCTCTCTTTGTTTTTAATCACTCCAACTAATTAGCAATTTCCCTCATCATTAAAAATGTAGTACACACACTGACATTCACCTGGTATGGTAACATTTTTTTAACAAAGATCTAATTACGAAAAAAAAAGATTACATGCATTTGAGATGCTATCAAAATTCAATTTAAGATGCTATCAAAATCGCAGGGTAAAAAAGCAGTTAGGTTTAATCAAGAGAGCAACCCATTGGAAAAAGGACATATTCAAACAAACTGAGTCTTATAATAATTTCTCCACAGGGTTAGAGATCACATTGTTATGTATTATTATCATGCAGTGTTAGAAGCTAGAGTGCAGCAGTACACCCAAGGCTAGCTCCAGATGTTAAACCAAAGGAACCATGCGTCCTTAATCAAAAAGGCTATTCATCACACAGGGTACATCCACTATAATGATGTGCATAGATAAGGAGATAATAAGGTAAATGAGAGGGAGAGTGAAAAAATACTGTGGCCAGCACAGTTTATGCTCTGTTGCACTGCTGATCAATGATACTGGTCCCTCTCCTCTTCCTGCAGATCCTTTCCCTTTTTCTCTCGGTGGTCCCACCTGCTTTTTCTTGTAAGGAAATAAGAATAATCGGAAAAAAAAGGGGTTAAGAGAATTTTAACACCTAATGTTCTGGATGCAGTTTTTCAAATGCACATAAATGACATAAATGTGCTAATGCAGATGACAAATGCAGACAAATATACACAGACCTTATAACAGATGTAGAGAAACACACAACTCACCTGTTGGAGAGTTGGCAGATGGTTCTGCCCTAGAGAGCTGGTAATACCAGAACAATAGCCAATTAAGGAGTGACGAAGAATCTGAGGAGGCTAAGACAGTTCATGGATAGATTCAGTCAATTAGTCAAATGCATAATTAGGAGACAGTCCAGAGACACCATGTTGATTGCCTTCTCATCCACTCCAATCCAAAGTTTTTGATCGATAATACGTGATTATAATATAGACAGATGTCCTAATATTACTTTGAGATCTGGTTCAAATACAATGACGGTAAAAAAACAATAACTTCTAGCCCCTCTATGATTTGTTCAATGAGATTTGATTCTGCAAACAAAATTATAGGTATTAGTTGCCAATGTAAATGACAGAAAAGAATAGTCCTTGTCTCCACCTATGGGAATCTGTAACCTCGTGACATTACTATTAGGCATTGTCTGCACCCTGAAGCCTGTGCACAAGCACACGCCCACATGTTTATGCACATGCAAGCTGAGAAATCTTCCAAAAGCTTTCACACACACACACACACACGTAACAAACACCTTCATGCATTAAACACAGCACGCTGACTCTGCCATCTATCTCGGCTGTGTATGGCACACACGGCTTCATACACACCATCATAGAATCTCTGTGTTGAGATCAAAGATATGTTGCCTTCAGATGTGCCCTTCCATTCTCCATGACCTTAAGCTGTCAGTGTTATCTGCTCCAGACATACGCACAAGCTCACACAGAGCATCTCCATAAACTCACTTTGCCTCAAACACACTCACACATTTTCATACTAACAAATCTCACTGAGCCCTTGATGTTGGCTGGCTATCAAATGCTTCCCCCCATTCTCCTAATACAGTGTCGGTGTGTCTGTGGGCTTTTTTCCAGAAGAGCTAACATGATTGCAACTTTTTCAGCTCCGAGCGTCAGATACATTTTCTTCACTGTAACTCCTGTTAATTGGATGTTTTAAGGTGGTTTTAGCAATTATATTCCTCTGCGGCTTTGTGTCTATATCTATTGTTCTCCTATCCTTGGTGTGTGCTGACTTGAGTTGTGTTATTACCTCTTCAGCTCTATATGTCCCCACAGTGACACCTTTAAGAAGTAAAGCAACTTGCTGCTTCTTGTCACATAACCTGGTAACAGCAACCATAGCAACCCATCGCAGCCAGCCACTTTGCATACAAATGATTGCGACAGAAGTGTGTATGCATGTGTGAGTATGCATGAGAAGAGCTGGTGCCAGTTTGCTGGTGGGCGTCAGTACAAATTTAGTTGCGCGTCACTGTGTGTGGGTGTGCGTGTGTGTGTGTGTGCCCTGCTTGCACACACACACATGAATGGGAAGGTGAGAGAGAAAGAAAAAGAGAGAAAAGAATGCGCGAGCAGACACCAATGAAATTCTTATTTCTCTTTTGATGTCAGTGTGAAGACTCTATGAGCAGAGGCCAGCACTTGATCTCTGCATCAGATGGTTCTCATGATGTATAAAAAATGCATGAGAGAAGGGATGGCTCTTTTGTCTCAGGTTTAATTTCTTCATGAACACCACTTAACATTATCCTCATAGTGATGTACAGCTGTTTGGCTGTTATTATGCCTTAATAATTAATAACATCAGCACATGCGTGTGTGTGTGTAACCTGGATAACAATAAGAAGAGAAGAATGGGGATATCCAATGTAATTTATGCTGTGTCTACATAAAATAAAGTTAGAATTATGTTCTAATTACATTTATTAGTACTCGTCTAATCAAAATAAAAACTGTTAGATTTCTCATTGCTGAACAAGAAGAGAATAAAAAAGAAAAACCATCTATTGCCATCTGCTCCATCACAGACTGAATTTTGAATTTGTCATAAGAGCTTTTGATGTTTTAAGTTGCCTGAAAAATTATGCAGTTTGGCAGCTGAAAGAGTTGGAAACACTTCCAAACATTCGTAGCTAATTTATAGCTGAAAGTGACCCAGCATTGTTACGGGGCAAACTAACAATGAATAATAAAAAAAACCCATCTCACACGTCAGCTCACACATCTTGAGGATGAGTTGTGTGAATAAATGCATGCGTGTGTGTGTGTGTGTGTGTGTGTGTGTTTGTGTTCACAATTTCTCTTGTTTGCACAAGATTTGCATCTGCCTATGTGTGTTTGACAGTGTGTATAATAGAGCAGTGAGGAGAAAATGTTTGTTAAGCAGTGGGGGGACTGTGTGGATCGTCTCTGGCCCTGGCAGCATGCCCAACATCTGCAGGCTTGTAATGTAGCTTCACTGTGATACCAGGGTGGTACAGCCCATGATGGATTATAGTCATTGCACAGGTACCCATGCAAAACTAATGTGTATATAAGCAGGTGTTAACAGCTACAGTTTGTGTGTGTGTGTGTGTGTGTGTGTGTGTGTGTGTAAAATTCAGTGTTTGTGAACAGGTGGATGCTGAAAGTGGATGTTTGTAGTATTGATACAAATAAATATAGCTACATTAGTTGTGTATGAACAGATAATGAACTCTAAACGTACCAAATGTAGCACTAATATATATTGAGTGTTTCCTTATGTTACATGGTCAACTAGTGCAACCAGCATTTGCTCTTAAAAAACTGCAATTTACTGCTGCCTTAAAGGAGACAAAAGGCTTTTAAGGTTTGCTCCATACTAGGAACAAAAGACAGGATATGTCAGGTTCTGCTGCTTCAGCTTTGGCACCTTTTTATTTATCAGTCTCTCATATGTATAGATAAATACTAAATGAGCTAAGTTTATTTGTTTACAACGGTAGGTGATATAAATTAGAAATACACTTCAAGGTTTATAACCATTCACTCCATTACTGGAACATGGATTTTACGAATCCAAGCAAAGAGAATTTCCTAAAATGTACCTTTCCTGGAACAGATTTGAAATTGTCAGTTCGTGTCAGTTTGTGTGTTGCACATGTACGGTATGTGAGTGCATCCATGTATGTGATCAGTATCCACTCAAACTCTTATCAGCCGCAACACGCAGTACAGTGAGCCAAACAGGCCCACTGACAGTGCTAAAACAGTGGAAAGTATAACCTTTTCAAGCCTCGTCTTGGAGCTTTTTCTGTCAGATTTCTGGCAGTTTGAGTGTGTTTGGTTTTCCCCTTGGCTCTCCTTGCTCTCGATATCACATGCACTGCACGAGTATCCCAACCGGCAAATGCCTGTCTATGAAAAATGGAATTCTCCCAGTTTGCATTGCCATGGCGATGCACAGCTTATCCACCAGTTCTGCCCTTTTAAGGATTTGCATCAAAGCTGCTGCAGTGATTGAGAGGTGAAGAGTGTGGGTAGAGAGTGATTTCACCCCTCACTCAGAATCTATGAAAAGCTTAATTTCATATTTTATAATGGTGTGATATACAGTACAATAGTAGAGTAGTGAGTGCAGTGTGGCTGCATGTGCTTGAGAGAGAAAGAGAGATAACCACAGCAGGGCATCAGTCACCAAGTAATCACCAGTGAACACTGTTATTATTTAACTGCACAATTTACAATCATTTAAAAATCAGTATTCCTAATCCGAACACACAGGATGAAAAGAATACAGGAGAGGAGCTGAGCCTGTCTCAAACAGGGAACAGTGTGCCACAAATGGTGAAATTGGGTTTAATTTGAGGTCAGAACCAGAAGCGTTTGCAAAACTGGGGCAACATCATCCAAAATGATGCAGAGTCTGGAGCAGGAATCAGGAGCCAGTCAATAATGTTTCATCTAACAGCTTCCATTGCTCAGAAAAGCTCTCAAGTGTTCTAAATTTTGCCACATGCTTCAAAAAAAGTTGAGGTCTGATGTTTCAGTGAAAGAAAGTAAGTCTTTGTGGATATTTGCCACTCCATCAAGACAGGGCTCGGAGTTTCTATTTTTACGAGCAACACAAGACACATTGTAAATCGCTGTGAAGTGTGTTGCTGGTAGGTTACGAAGGATTTGCCAAGCCCTTATCTTCCCTTTGAACACAACTCTGATTAAGAGATTTCAGGTGACTCGGATAAACAACCTGAGGTATTCTGGAATCTGAGACTTGTAAACAAGCATTTGAACAAAAAAGTGCAAGAACATCACAAGTCTCCAATTCTACAGAGATTTCAGCTGAGCCTTCAATAACAACGTTGTCTTCTTATTAGATTGAGATGAGGAAAAGTGAAAAAAAAAGAATCAAAAGTATTTTTGATCATTATTTCAAATGCTGCCATTTCTTCGCAGTGCATGTATTAAAAAGTTATTGAGATGTAATAGCTGTTTTAGGGTTAAGCAGTAATGAGGCTGTGGCAGGACGATGTTGATGAGACACTTTCATTGTCAGCGCTCATCTTCGAAGTGGAGCGTCTGCAGCTGTGCACTCTGTAAACTGCAATTTAGTGGGTGCTATTAGATAGATTTTTAAACAGTTTTTGTGCATGTGGAAACGATGGCGCGGCTGTCCATTACCTCTCTCTCCCTTTCTGACCTGACACAGACTTCTATATACCTTTTTACATCAGCAAATAACCTATATCTTACTGACTCATAAAATGCTATAAAAGTGGTTCGTTTCCTTCCTCTGTTGAATGCAGGTGTAGATGGAAATGAGAATGATGATCTAGGCCAACAGTCAGTCACCTGCTCAGCCAGCCTGTTAGTCCCCGTTCAGCAGCTCTGGCTGCACCGACTGTCCCAAGACTGATACCAAGGTTAGGACACGGTCACCAGTGTGGGCACTCTACCCTTCTGTTTCCTTCCACACCTCATTTCCTCTCTTTCATCTTCCTGTTATGTTTGTCTCTTTATGCAAAGCTTAGTCCTCCCTCCCTCTCTCTGTCTCTCCACCACTGTCCTAACACGTTGTTTATTCTACTCTGTCCCGCATCAGTCTTCCTTTCCCTTACATCTTTCCTCCTCCCAATCCCTCTCTCTTTCCTTCTTTGCATCTGTTTGGTGTATTCCCAGAGGCTGCCAGGGGCCAGAAGGGTCCATGAATAAGTCATTAACACTGGTCCCCCAGACTCTGTGATCATCGCCAACCTGTTCAGAAACATGGTTCTCTGCCACCTCTCTCACTCCCTCTGCATTCCGCTTACCGCATCCACGAGCAATAAATATAAATAAATAAAGCATTAGTGTGTGTGTGTGTTTATTTCCACCTCAGGTTTTAGGATGTTCGCTGGCAGAGTGAGCTGACATGGATTGTTTAAATGCACTGCTGAGATTCCAAAGAGTTCTTTTTTAAAAAACTCAATCAATGGTTCTTAGAAACACTGCTCACACACAGATATCTGGAAAATATCACATTAGGAGTTTCCCTTTCACTTAGATACAGGTTTCTTAGGCCCTGGAAGCATTTCACGGTATCCTACTAAGTTTTAACTAACTGTCAAACTATACATTTATAATTAAAAGGTATTAAAGGTTCTTTTAAACCAGTGGTTGTGAAACATCTCCAGGTTGGAACAGATCACAAACTCTATTGTGCAAGAGACACAATATTTTAAACAGAATAGCTATATTTTCTGAACGTTTTGTATGAAGGTATTTAATCTAAACCTGGATTCTGGATTCCTTCCCACATACTTCATCATGTTCAGTACATTTAAAATATAGTGTGTGTTCCATTCTATCTCGTGATCTATGTGATGAATGCGTTACAAAAGGCAAATCTTTTGGCACATTTTCCAACCCAAACATTGACTCAGCTTTGTGTCACTGGCAGCAGGAGCCTGGAAGAGTCCCAGAAGTTAGTGCCATCTGATAACTTGAATTAAAAACAAAATAGTCGATGGGCAGTTCATAAGGTCAACCAAAACTAAGGCGTTCGCGTACGCTGAGAATTCTAGATGTATTTGATCAATAAAAACACAGTTCATTAGTCTTTTCCTAATGAAAGACATTCTACCCATAAATGTTAATGTGGTTTAAAGTTTCAGAGCAAACAGAGGCTCAAAAATGTTTCAGGACAAAAGGACAAAGTGTCTGTGCTTCAATGTGATGTGCCCACATCTGCTTGGACTGAATTAATGCACCATATACAGGTCCTTGAAGTTAATAATTTTCTGTAATGTACTGATAAACATTAGACTGTCATACATTTTAGATTCATTACACACAACTGAAGTAGTTCAGGGTCTTTCATTGTTTTAATATTGATGATTGTGGCATACAGC
>JAUMHF010000021.1:7037860-7068545 GCA_032359275.1 Microctenopoma steveboyesi
AACGTAGCATCGATAACCAGAAGTTCTGTACTAAACCAATGAATGACTGTGATAAAGATTTCTGTGTATATATACATGTCATTTTACAGCAGATCCACTGGGTGCACTGTGTTCATAATGGTTCATGGAGGAGTTGGAACAAATAGTCCACTAGCAAGGCAGAACAAGTTCTTTTGGAGAGATCTGCACCAAAATAATAAATGAGAACACACAGACGTACACACACACAACACACACGCACACACCTTCTTTCGTACCGTATCTGCTGAGGGACTTAGTGAATGTAGAGGAGTTGGATATGTTGTAGGCTGAGTTCTGTTTAGGCACCAGGGCAATCACTGAGCCATCTGTCACCTGGAACAGAATTTTCAAGGACAGTTATTGCTGGACAGCGTTTTCTGAGTAATGTGCATCTTCATTTTGCAACAAAATGTGAACATGCGAATAATAACAAGCTTCATCTGAAACAGTGACAGCAGTAAAATCTGCTGCTGAGATTTCCAACAAGCCGCAAAACATAGTGGGATTTGTGGTCTTTATCACGTGGAGCAGTGTGGTACCTGGTAGTGAGCCAGCGTGTTAAGTCTCTTCCAGTCGTTGTCTATCTTAGTGGTGACATCCTCGTCCTGAAGGATGATGCGAGCAATCCTGCCCTGCCGCCATTCTGTCACACAGAAAGAGACGGAGGTATAGGTATGCTTATTCGTGCTGGTTTAATTTGAGGATATAAAAACAGACACGGTAAATACATCACATGCACGACCGTTACCTGGGTACACCAGTGGGAATGGGAATGTGTCCCAAAAAGCTCCTTCCTTCAGACAAAACGTCAGGTGGCTGTGACTAGCACTGTTCGGGTACTTAATACAATTTAGCATTTCATGCATAATTCAAGTGACTTTTGGCTCCTCAGTTGAATTTATTTTTTCTACAAAATCATCCCTTCTAGCTGAAGGCCCCCCCCTCGTGCTTCAGAGAGTTTGTGAAATGATTCCTGCTTTACCCCCTGTAGTAGAGCACTTGTTCTCCGTGTGTGTAGCACTTTTTCCTTACCCAGGTCCATATCTGAGGCCTTTGGTCTCTGGGAGTACGGTGTGCCCTTGTACACAGCATCCAGCAACTTCTCCTTCACTTGTGTCACCGTATCACAGTTCAGACTCTTAACTGTCACTTCTGGAGCGTTTTCATTCTCTGGATTCACGCAGTGCAGAGTCTACAGAGGCAGAGGTCAATGAAAAGTAGGGCAAAGGGCAGTAAGTACATTTCAACCATAAGTCAGCACACTACTACTACTATTACAATTGACCCGGTGAAGATCTTTGACCTATTTTAGGTTACTATGTAACAGTTAACAGTGCACATCTAGCTCTTTATTGTCATCATGAGCACATTTTATCTGAGTTCCTCCTGGTTTCCCACATACTGGATGTCAATTATCCGCTTATTTTCGGTTGATAAGTGTTTTTTTGGTGTCAGCGTTCCTGTGCATAGGTTATGTGTGTATACTGACCAGTGTCTTGTAGTCAATCTGTTGTCTGATGAGTTTGTCCTCGCTCAGCGAATAGCGGGCCTCTCCTGTGATCGAGTCTATAGGACCCTTCTCCATTTGCTGCTTCATGGCACAATACAGCATAAAGAGAGGCTCGCCAGCACACTCCTGGACGAGGAAGAAGGAAAAGGGAGATAGGAAGAAGGACTTGTTAAAAAGCAAACTAAATGTAACTGAGCAGAAACTTTCCTTTCACACTTTAAAAAAGTGCACAACAGCAAAAAGTGCAAAAGCTTTGTTGAGCAACTCTCCAATTATATTTCTAATCTTCTTTAAGCCAACCACAGGCAGAGCAGTAAAGGACGAGGCCACGGCCTGCGTTGGCTAACAGCTTGCTGAAAACTGACAGAGAACAAGACACACGTGCTGTTTTTCCCTCTCACACATTCAAGCCTCTCCCCTGTGTCCCCTGTTTGGGGAAAAAAAACACCCTTTATACATCTCTGTGTGTGTAAGTGAGTGAGTAAGAGGACGAAGGTACAGAGAAAGCGTGAGTGTGATTGAGTGGCAATTGATGGAGGAGTTAATAGAAGGTTAACGACTGAGGGGTGAAAAACGCTTGGAGAAGCACTTTGGCGTGTGAGACGTGTCGCCCAGGCAATGAGCACTGGGATGTTGGTCTCCCGTCACGCTCACCCTCGTTCCCCTCCCTGTTTTACCTCTTTTTCACTTAGTCGCTCTGCTGGGCGGCCAACAAGGCGTCGTCTGGGTCTCTCACTCAAACATAGTTCTGGTCTATCACAACAAATCCATGCTGTAGGTGTGCAGCGCGATTGCCAAAAACAGCTCAGATAGGGCACAGATTAAGCTTTCTCAAATAACGGTGTTTACCAAATGATGCACATTGTCCTCCTTGAAACCTTCAACATGCAACATTGTGCCTGGAGGCAGAGGAACTGCGCTGGAAGCTCTGCCCTCTGCCCCTCAGCTGGCCGTGTTCATGCATACACATGTCAGTCATCTTGCTGAGCTGTCAGATGAACTCTGTGGGATAATCTAGCACCACCTGCCTCCTATGGTCAAAACACAACACGGTGGCAGACGTCCACTCTGTCTAGAAGCATACAAAGCAGCTCCATGCGGCATCTCAGCCCGTCTGTCTCCGTCAGATGGCTCCAGTGTGGATGAGCAGTACTTTTGCTCCGTGTTCCTGAGAGAATCACGTACAGCGAACAATGTTTTGATCTCAGTGCCCTGTTCCCACAGCTCTAATATCCTTATATCGTATAAGTGGTCATCTGTAATTTTACCCAAAGCAATATAGCAGGTGCAGAATCAGAGTTACCATGTAACTCCCCGCTCTCTCGAACATGCCAGGGCAAAGAAGGACAAGTGAACCCTTAGAATAGGGTAATGGACAAAAGGATTTCTCCTTACTCTTGTTCCCTTTGGTAGGTAAAAGCTCCCTCTATTTCCTTCCTTTGAACAACTACTTGACCTTTACCCATCTCTATTCACACCTGGCTGAACCTTGAAATTGTTGCAGGCTTTTCTTTTATGTGACCCTAAAAACTCTGCAGAAAGAGAGGTGCTGAATTGCAGAGGTTAGATAAAAGCCAGGCTGGTAACCTTGCTGCTGGCTACATCAAGTTTTCACTTCAGTACTCATTTTCCCAATGTCTCCATTTTTGCCTTTCACATTCTCCTATACTCTTTGTTCCTTTTTTCTCCATTTTAAATCTTCCTTTCATCCTACTGTAATCACTTCTGCCTCTTTTCTCCTCCTTCTAACCAGTTTTTCCTTTGCATTCGTCCACCTTTTTTCCATTCTCTGTCTTTTTTTTTGTCTTGTCTAAAGTTCACAGACACAGCTGCTACAAAAGATCCCAAAAAGCTTCCCTGGTAACCCCACTCCCCTGTTTCTGAACCCAGCTCTGGCTGTCCAGTCTTGCATTTAGAGCCAAAACACACACACACACATGCTCACTGAAACACTAACAGATGCTAACTGAGACCCCTGGGGGCTTGGCTGGTTCGCTGTCCGTCAGAATGCCTGTCCTGGCAGGGGTTTAAGGCTCCGCTGCTAACTGATTAGCTGCAGCAGTGTTTGAATGTATAACATTTTAGCGTGGAAACATGAATTTAGCACAGTTTAAGCCAGTTTAATTCTCTCTGATTCCATATCAGAGGAAGAGGAATTGTTAAAGAGAAAGAAAACCTACAGACACACAGAGAAATGAGAGAATGCATTTCTGTACCATCTCAGGCTTTTGCTAAGCTCCAAAGCTCTGAAGGGGGATATAAAAATATACAGGCATGCAGAGAGGCACACACATACACACACACATTTTAGCCAGAGACACAAGGAGGAAGGACAGGTTAGTGCGACAAGCTATAGCAATCACAACAACATGATCAGCTCTGTCTGAGCAGCGCTTCAGACTTTGCAGATCCCTCAGTTCTGAGAAAGGAGAATTTATGGCATGAAAGGCAAAAGTAAGGGATAGGTAGCCTGCTGCCTCCACCTTATCTAATTCTGCAGCTGTGAATGTGTGTGTGTGTGTTACTGAGGCATTTTTCTATTCTCAAACATAGGCTGTATTAGTATTGCTTCTGAAGTTGCGTGTATGTGTGTGTGTGTGTGTGTGTGTGTGGGGGGGGGGTTACCTTGAGGAACTTGTAAAGCAGGAAGGTGAACCAGTTGGTGAGCATCTTCTCAGCAACCGACTCTGTCCTGGGAGAGAGAGATGAAAGGAAAGTGGAGAGAGAAAGGAGAAAGCGACGGGTGGAGGTGAAAGGGAAATAACAGAATAACAAAACAGAGAATAGGAGGGACAGGAAATTAAGAAAAAAAAAACAATAATTAGATTTCTTTCTTTTTGGCCAACAGCAGCAAGTAAACTATCAAAGATTCAGCAACCAAACTGATCCCCGTTTTCAAAACCCAAACAATCTGTGTGGATAAAGCCACACTTTCATCAGAGGCAAAAGGCCTCACACATCAAAGAGAACACGCAACATTATCAGTAGTTAAGCAGCCCTCAAACATCCTATTTTCTTGCTTCAACCCCCCCGTACCACATGCAAACAAATTAACAAACCCCTCCGTTCCTTTCATTGTTTCACCCCTTCACATTTTTTTCCCCCTCCAAGGGAGCCCACTCGTCTTCATTAAAAATACAGCAATTAGTATAATACGCTAACTTCCCTCCTTAATCACAAACCTGCCGTGTAATAAGGGGAAAACCTCGGCACGTGCACGCTCTTGTGCAGACACACGTGAACAACCAGCCAATGATATGAAAACAGAGCAATTAGAAGGCATCGTAATTAACGGACTTATTGCATCTAATTTGTTGAACACCTGAAAGGAAGACTAGGGGTATGCGTGGGAGGAGGTTGGCTAAAATAAAAAAAAATAAAGACAATTTCTCCATCTTTGTCCTCTGGTTCACCCTCCCACTTTGCACCATCTTTCTTTTTCAGATTAGAAAAAAGATGTACTAGAGCTAGCTGGGCGTCTTCTACTGGGTTCCTGCGTTGTTTGGCTGAGCAACAGTCCCACACACAGATATTACTTCTAGTAAAACGTGTCTTTTTGTCACAGGGTGCCAATAGGTGAGCAAAGCTACAGCACATTCTACTGAGAAGTAGAAAAAAGATATTTTCTTGTTAACCGTGCCCAGTTAGCTTGTTTTGTTGTTGTCGTTAGCTTACCCCAACCCTAACGGCTGAGGAATAGTAACAACATAAAAGGAAACGCATGAAACTAGGCCAGTGAAACCAGTAAAGGCCTGTAGCAGGAACGAAATGCGAACTCCTACGTTCCTGCAAGGCTCACTCTTTGACTGTTCAGTGCTGTTTGTGGAGCACTTCGTGTTTTTTCACAGCTGTCAGCAAAATGCGCTGGATGCAAGATAAGGCAACAGGGAATGGAGGATTGGAGGACAAAGAAGGCAAAAACACCTGGACAGGACACGCTTTAAGGCATGTTAGGACTCGATAGTGGGCGACTTGTAATGTAATCTCATTCACAGCAGGTACATCCCATCATCCATTGTTCTACAGTTTTTTTAAAAACGTGCTACAGGAAGACGGGGTGAGCTTCACTGGCCACAGTGACTGTGAGCCTACAATGCACAAAGCAAAGCAAATGCACCTGATTTCCCAACAGGGCGGCCTGGTAGCTCAGTGGGTTAAGGCATTAGGGTGATGCAGAAGGTTGCAGGTTCGATCCCCAGCTGCGGCACCCAGCCCATCCCCCACACCAGGTGTGTCCTTGAGTAAGACACTGTCTGTGCGCTGTCTGTAGCTGCCCCCCAATTTGGAATTTGAATTTGAAATTCACATGGGAGCCGACTATTAAGCCTCTCTCGTGTTCGTTCTGTCTATGTCTAAAAATAAATTCAAAAGCCTATCTATTGCTGCAAAAAGACCAAAACAGGGTGAACCATGTGTAATAATTGCCGAGCTTATTAACACCAGCTCCCGAGGCTAGTATAGTTAGCAGGGACAGCGCGTTGTGACCATATGCCCCAAAAGGGGATTAAAAAAGGCTTCGCACAGGCAGACTGGCTGAGAGTCATTTATTTGATTAGATTTTTAATTAAATATCTCTACGAGGAGAGGCAGGAAAGAAGAAAAAACATAACTTTTTATCATTTAATGTCTAATTCCAATTTATTTGAAGACAGGCCATTTCTCTAAGTATGTCTTTCTTTAAATACGTGTAGCTTTCCTCGGCTGGCTGCCTGCAGTAGCTCCTTCTTCCTTCTCTTTAACAACCCCCTGCCTATCTACTCTCACTCCACATTGTGCCTTTCTACTTTCCTATGACCCCTTTTATTTCTTTCTCCTCTCCATCCCCCCATATGTTTCTCTCTCCATCAATTTGCCTGCAGTCCAAGTCTCCCTCTAGACATGTTGCCACCCTTTCTGTCAATCACCATTACCCCCCTTGCCGTACTCCATCTACCTCTCTCTTCTTTTCACCATGCAGTCTTTCTCTCTACTGCTGCAGTGCGCCCCTCACAATCCCTTCCCTCTCTGTCTCTTACACCATCCCTTGTAAATCCTCCTCCTGTCTATCCACACATTCCTCGTTCCTTTTCCCTCTACCTTTCTCGCTGCACATGTGGGAGAGGAGAGAGGGATCTGTCTGACTCTGGCTCTATTGGGACTGTGTGTGTGTGCTCAGGGGTGTAATCCTCTCTGACAGCGACAGGGTTGAGAGATAGAGACAAGTTAACGTCACACACAAGCCTCTAAAAGTCACTGTTACAGACGCAGCTGCTCCGTAGCTTCAGCAGCTTGATGGAAAAACAAAATGCTGACATTCTCAAAGGAAGCTAAATCTTCCGTTTTGTTTTATTTTTTTTTTTATTTTGGTAAAATAATGACTTTGGTTTTGCATGCTGATTATCACTACCATGACAGCAGAAGGACAGGAAGAGTAACATGACAGTCTTTGTTGTGTTTTTTGCTCCTCTTTTGTTGAAAGCCAGATGGTGAAAGGTGTCCGCTTTCTTAAGGATGCCTTCCAAGGACACACTAACCGATTCAGGAAAATGATAAACATTCACCTGAACATTGATGCACACAAAAAAGGAACAAGACCTCAAACTTGAACCCCTGGTGGGGAAACGATTTGTACATATATGATGTGTCTCTAAGCTAGTGCTCTTTTTCATACCTCCTGAGTAAGAGCTTTGGATGGTTCTTGCTCTCCAGATTTTTATCAATGAGGTCAGACAGGAGCTGTTTGAGGACACCTGTGGCGTACTCCATCTCCCCCTGCAGTGCCGTCATGATGAGGGAGGCCACGTTGCCCCGGTCTCGCATGGAGAAGGACCGCTGTGCCTCCAGGGTGCGGATGAATGTCAGCAGGAAGTGCTTTTTGGTAAGGAGCTGGCCAAACAATGTGAGTGATTTCTCCACATTGGCAGGAACCTGGAGGAGTAGCAACAGAATAACGATGGAAAGGATTGTGGGGATAGGTTGGTGGATCGAGCAAAATAGCCACATGTAGGATGATGTGAAGAAGAAATAAAAAGCGGCGAAAGAAAGAAGCAAAGATAGATAAGAAAAGAGGAATAAAAGAAGTCAAACGCAGAAACAAACACAGGAAGAGAAATAGGGTGAGAGCGGGTGAAGAAAAAAGTTGGTTGAGAATATCCTTGGATGAAGTGTATACTGGAGTCGCACATTCACATCTGCAGATGTACATTAGAAACAACTAGGCTTTCAAGGTCATCAAACAAATTTGAACAAACAATTATTTTTCACAACACTGTAACTCCCTCTGTCCCTCACTGCCCCCCCACCCCCCACCCTTTCAACTCACTCTTTTTCTCTTTCACAGTAATGGGCAGTCCTCCCCCTCTGAGGGAGAGAAATGAAGGTTTGAAGTGAAAATGTGAGCTTCATGCTGTAATAAGAAATTGATCTGCCTGCTAGCACGCTACTGTGGTCCGTGGTTGCCTGAGCCATACAAATGAAAATCCAATGTCACATGCTCTGCTGTCCCTTTGGAATACAGTTGATAGCATGAGCAGATAGTGTGTGTCTCAGAGCCCCGAGCATGCATCCGTCCACCCTACATGCATGGCAGCTAAGTCAAAGTGTGGAGAGTGTAATGTATACAAAGAAGTGACGGGAGTGCGTGTGCATGCTGCATTACAGTATCCACACAGTCTAGATTCATGTGAGTGATAGTGGGTTCACTCTTGAGAAACGAGCAGCAGTGGACAAGCGAGTGCTCTATAGAACGTGTGAACATTGCTTTTTCACGAGCCTCAAACAGCCTCAGTGCTGTAGGGACAATCTATCACATGTTCCATGTCTTTGTGCAGCTCAGACATTGCACACTGCCTAAAACCAATCCTTTACTTTATTGGATCAAACTAGAGTTTCTTTTACCAAAGTAATATGGTGATGTCCAGCTTCAGCTTCTGAGCTGTAAAGCTGCTTGTTGTACACTGTTTGTCGGACAAATTCATAAATGTCATTCAGCTACATAAAATCAGCCTGCAAGTTTTTAACGTCGGTGGTAAATCACGTGGTATCTCTTCCTCTAAAACAAGCTGTCTAAAAGATTTTCACTTACTTTGGCTTCAACATTTAATTAGTTTAAATACCCCAGTGTTTAAATTAGAGCCTGTAAATCTATAATGATTTAACTCAAACTAAAAAAGTAGTAAGTTATTGGTATGTGTAAATATCAGTGTTACATCAGGACTACTACTACTAACTAACCTTTACTACTACTACATACACTCCAACTACACAGATGTCCCCAAACTTTCCCCAATGCAAACAAAATCATTCTTATTACTTGCCTCCAAATTCTTTTCTATTCTATTTCTAATTCTATTTTCTTTCCATTACACACCAAAATCCTTATTTAATCTTAAAATAAGCCGTGTATGGTAACATATCCAAATGTAAACGTATACTGTATAGTCCAACTCTCATTCATTGGGTGTGTGTGTACGCATGTGTGTGGTGCTCTCTACTGACCAGTACCTCCATCTCCTTGAGCACAGGGTGGTCCTCAATTCCAGGAAAGAGGACCCTCATGGCATATGTGCGGTATTCAAGGAAGGGGATCCCTGCTCCATCTAGTTCTTGTGTGAGTTCATGGATGTCTGTCTGCAGCTCTGCAAAAGCTGGAGAAAGAGGGCAAGGAAGAAATTAGGAATATATGACAAACTACTTCTGACCGGACTTTGCTTCAAAATGAAGCACGGATTACTGATAACTAAATAAAATTTAGACCTAAAAAATTATGCAGTCATAATGAAATATCGGATTTTTGTGACGCATTTGACAGCAATAACTGAAAAAGTCATTTCGTACCAACAGAAACCACTAATTTAAGATTTAATAAGTCGGGTTTCATACATTTCTTCTCTGTATCCCAAACAAATCACTGCATCTGCAGCCGAGGAATTTTCCAGGGCAATGAGTAACATGCGATTAGTGTTTCTAAATTAAAAGTGGTACATTTTTAATGTAAGTAGGTCTTTAAATTTTTTTCCCTCCCCCCCAAAAATAGGCACGTTTAAGAAAAAAACCTGAAGAGCACACATAACAAAAAAAGAATGGACATAGGAATAATCTCAAAACACATTCAACTCAAGGGAGTTGAGTGTTCATCTTCACTTGGACTATTCACGTTTTGTGTCAATGTCATTTCCAGAAACAACATCTTCTATGGAGAAAAAACGAAGCACAGGTAAAAGGGAGAGAAAAGACGGAGGCGTGTGGAGGAGTAGCAGTGAAAAGCAGCGTTATGTGATTGCTCTGTGCTAAGAGTGGAGAGAAAGATGGAGGGAAGAAGCAGAGGGAGGATAAAGAGGAAAGTGTTATGGTGCTCAGTGGCCGGAGGGGAGTTCAGGATGGAATTGCGCACAGGAACAAGAGCCTGTGAGTACACACACATTACACGCCGCCACCTCACATGGTTGTACTCCTGCAGCCGTGTACACACATACGCACACTTCCTGTCCTGCCCCATAGCCGAACACATAGCCTAGTGCCCAGATGATTTATGTGGGTGCATATGTCAATGTTTTTACACATTTTCCATTCTGTGTATTCTGACCCAAATCTGTACACTCCAGTGGCTTCACCGGGCACATCTAGAGAGAACAAATGGGATCAACCACATTCTCCCGCTAATATCACGTACAATAGTGCACAGAGCTAATGCTTTTGGTGAGCTACGCTCACTTTATTTGATAGAACTCCCTTGGGGAGGAGGAAATATACAGCTGCATGGTTCCATTAGACCAACTGTGTGTGTGTGTGCCCTATAGTGTCATCCAAAACACCCCTACACATGGATACACAACCCAAACAGATAACAAACCCAAGCCCAGACAAACAGATGGCTCGTGTCACCCTATCCCTCTCTTCCTATTTCTCTTTTCCTCCACGTCTCCTCCATGTGATATCTTAGAGGTCACTCTCTCTCCCAAACGGTCGCCTCTCCTCTGCCACGTCCCTCCATCTCTGGTTTTGTTCTTGTTAGCAGCCTTGTGCCATCCATCACTATGTGCGTCACTAATCAGCCTTTATTCCTCCATCTTGTTCTATCTTTCCAACAATCTATCATTAAAATCACCACTTTGCTTGACTGCTACATTCTGTTTGACCAAATGAAAAAGGAGTCCAGTCTACCTTCGAACTTCTCTTTCCTTATTTACCTTCTTGACCTTCTCCTACACATTTGAATCTTTTTCACTCCTATACATAGAATATTTAACTAGAATCTTTTTCACACTCATCTGCCTTCCCTCACTCATTTTATTTTTTTGTTTTCATAATTATCTCTTCCTCTGTGTGCGTCCCCTCCTCATCCCATTCTCCTCTCGCAGGATGTCCACCTATTTATCTCCGTTGCTCTGTGCCCGTGCTTCTATCCATCCTGTTGTCATCATCCAGACAGTGGTGGCAGAGGAGGAGAGAGGGGGCCAGGGAACCTGCACACACCACCACACCCCCCTGGCCAGTCATTATCCGACGTGTCGTATGAGCTACACTAAAAACACAAAGTCATAATCTGAGCAAATGAGCAGCACGGTTATGGCTCAAGAAAACAAATGTGCTTCATGGCATAAAAAGTCAAAACATTTAAATATTCAACAGTTGGCCTAATAATACGACTGAAATATTCTTCCCTTTCACTTCATTTATTCAACCTGACATATCCATCATACCGATGTAATTTTGACATGGAAACTGCAGAAACGGGAGCCAGGAGCAGTTAATGGAACCGATTTAACATTGCACTTGTCTGACACTGTTGAACACATAATCCAACAATGTCATACAATAGACAGCTTAAAATCCAGACAAAAAAGCCAGCGATATTGTATTTTTACTACGTGTGTGCTTTAGGCCCCTTCCTTGTCAAAACACGGTGCCACAAACGCAACCCAAGTGCCGACGGTTCAGTCGCAGTGTGACGTGCTCGTAGCAGTTAGTGTAGTCTCAATCAGAGATTAGGGATTAGGGTTATAGAGGTCTGATAAGCTTGTTTCATTCCAACTAAACTCACTCTCATCCATTCTTGCTGCCATTTCTATGCCATTCTATATTTTTTATTTGCTGACTAAGCCTGTGGAGGGACAACACCCGAACAACATAACTTCATAGATTCAAATTCATTCTTTCTTTCTCTTTAATACATAATATATTTTAACACGACATCTGATCCAACAGCTATATGATGCAAATCGAATAGTAGACTATGTTATGACACCCCTACTTGGAGCTACAGATGTTATATTTGAGGGTCACTAAAACAATGCAACACGTGATCTCTAAAATAAATGTATTCAAATGAAATGTATGCTCTTCCTCTTTCCACCCATCTGCTTCCCTCTCCCTTTTGCCAGACTAACCAGTAGCAGCATCAGTAAGATTTCTGGTTCCATGCTGTCTCATGCCAAATTAATATATGCTAATGTACTGGTGTGTAAGTCTCTCTATCTCTATCCCGCCAAATCCCTCCTTCCTTACCATCCCACCTCTGTGCCTTGCATCTATCTAACCTCCATCTCTCTCTCCATCTCTCAACGTGGATGATAGTGAGGCCAGCCATGCGTCTCTCTCGTGGGGTGGAGAGCCAACATCTGGTGGCTGGCTCAGATCAAAGTACTCCTTTGGAAACACACCAGCACCCACACACACACACATGCATGTGCATGCACACACACTTCCACCTAGCAGCAGGGGGACAGTTGGCAGGGAGAGTGAGCAAGAAGTAAAGAGAGAGAGAGAGAGAGAGAGAGAGAGAGAAAGCAAAGAGAGCAGTGGACAGAAACACTGAATGAGAGTATTAAGGGACTTATGAAAAATGAGGAAGAGGATACAGACACAGAAATTATAGGAAACAAGGGCGTTGCCAGAATTTTGAAAGTTTCAGTGTTGAGAAGTTAGCATCACACCCAGTATGACCCGACTTTACCCAAACTCACCTTCTTTGCACTCAAGAGCCACCCTGGACTCCAGGTTGTCCATCTGCAGTTGCAGTCGCTTAAGGGTGCGGTCAGCATCTCGCGACTTCCTCTTATAAGCAATCAGCACCACAATGATAACCAGCAGGAGCAGGCCACCTCCTCCTCCGATACCGATGATGGCAGGCAGGGTGAGCAGGCTGTCTGAGTAGATCTGCAAGGTCCCTGGCGAATATTCAAAGCCTCCAACACGGACCTAATGTACGGACACACACAGAAAAGTTACATCCTCGTCTGCTTGTTTGGACGGATGAAAGATACCACAGAAAAAAACTCACACGAGTTTGTTTGCAGCAGGATTTGACGGGGATCCAAGCCAAAGTTGTACACCACTTTCATTTACATCAAGTAGAAAATAAATTAGCTGCTGTTGCCAACATTAAAGCTATGTAGTTTACACAGTGGGAAAATCATACAGGGACTGTGCAGATAGTTATTTTGGCACTTAAAATCTATATCTGCAGAAACCGTAGAGTTCCACATGAACTTCAGGCCCCCACCTGGCCACAACCAAAATAAATCCATCATAAAAATATAATTTAGTGGAATCACTACATGCCACAGTGCATTTCTATAGACAGACCCAACTGCTTGTAACCCAAAAACCCTTTATGATGGTGGAGGGAGTCACCATCTGTGCTCTGGACCGTCTTTGAAACCAGTGCAACACATAAGTATACACAGTCACAACCACATTCCACTTTAAACCATATCACATCAAAACAGTTTTGGCTCACAGAACGTGTGAATAGAAAACAAAAAAACACTGCGATGTGTTTTGTTTCCCTTCATCCTTTTCCCCTTTTATTTCATATTCAGCTGGCTTATGTCTATGAAATTCCAAATGGAGGAAGGTAAAAATAGACGCAGACCTCTCACGCCCACTAGTCATTTTTTGGTCTCTATTGAATACGAGCACTGTTTAAATCCAAAAAGAGGACGGCAGCCAAACGACACCCATCAAAAGCCTCTAAGACATAAACATGGTTGCAAACGGCGCCAACGGTATAAGAGGCGAGATGTGCGTTTGTCTGTGTGCAGCTATATGAATTGGAAACAAGAAATCTAGAGTAATTGGAGAGATTTGGGTCTGATGGATAGGGAGAAAAGAATAAGATGAATGAATGAAAAGGCAGGAAGGGGATTGACACAAAGAAGAGAAACGAACAGCGCAGCAGAAACAGCAGAGGCAACAGGAACAAAATGAGGAGGAATGATGAGGAAAAAGGCACTTCAGACAGAAAACATACCCTAGAGAGCAATTATGTTCATTCCCAGCTTTCGTGTGGCTGTATCCAAACCTTTAACCAAGAATGTCACAATGCCCTGCTCGGCGTGCATCAAATCAGGCTAACGCAAGGAGGAAAGACACACGATACAGTGGGAAAACCTTCAGTCAACAGTTTCAAAGTTGTACTTACAGTAACTTTATGTTCTCCAGTCAGGTTCGGCCATTCGCACAGCAGCTGGCTCTCAGACAGGGTGAGAACACAGGGCGTTTCGCCAATCAGCACCGTGTAGTTTAGCTTAGCATTTGCTGGGGCTTGAGGAATTAGATTACGGCCCTGTAAACATACACACAAATGCTCCAGTTAATTAGGGAAGGTCTTAGTTTAAGATGGTTTACATAAAGAGCACAATGATCAATATAAAAATACGATAAACAAACTGGTTGGCAGATGTCTGTCAGCAGTTCAGCATCTCTAAATCAGCACGCAAGATGCTTAAAACTGCAAAGACCAGAGAGATAGGGCTTCCTCATGATGCTGCCAGATCATACCTCATGACTTACACAGTTTATTCAAAATCTAAATAATGGAAAACTTGGGAAAACACATGCAGATTTGTCCTGTCTAAATGTGCAACACAATATCTGGAATCGTGTACACGATCTGTCCATGCACGTCCACTAATACTAACTATTAGTGCTGCTCTTTAGTTTAAAAAGGAGCTGAATTTAGGTAGTGATCAAAATAAAAAAAATTGTATCCATATCAAACAACACTCAAAAAAGTGTGCTGAGACGTACAGTAAATAACTTCTACATAAATCCCCTCTTCCCTCTTCACCGTTACCTAGCCCTGCCCTCCTAACACACATGCTTTGTAGAGTGGGAGGAATTAATAGCTAGAAAATCTCAATGAATGTCTAATTTATATGCAATTATTTAATAGGATGCAGTTTCTGTGCTGTTTATTCCTGTAGTTCTTTACGCGCAGCACAGTGGGGCAATCAGAGCTTTTCATAATAGAATAATATTTAAAGATACAGGGGAGAGACGCGCATTGTTCATTTCTAAAACACTCTGATTGGCGGGGGGGGAAAATGGTTTTAGTTTTTCACAAAACGGCATGATAATTTTCCTCTCGCGCCTGAAAGGCTTTGAAGTTCAAGGAGAGATGTAAAACGACAGGAGACTGCATGTGATGGTGGGGCAAATACGCCTACTGTTCAAATGGATACTACCACTCTTGCTTACAATAAACATGGCTGTCTCTCTTCAGAAGCGATCTGATAGAAATCTGAGCAGGTGGCACAGTAACGCATGGGTTCACTTTATAATCGGTATTTTCCTTTGCACCTTATTTTAAAGGGGACCTTTTTTTCTTGAAGGTCTCTAAAACCCACAGCAGACAGCAGATGAAGAAATAATCTTTCATGGTTGAGGCACATCTGGAAAAAAAAAGCTATTCTGAAAGAAAAACTCTGAAAGCAAGGAAGAAGCAAAAGTGTCTGTACAGGAATGTTTGGAGTAAATCATTTTAAATGCTTGACCGAGTCTTATCAGTTGTGTTCGATGCTTATTTCTACTGAGGAGAACACTCGGCTAACTCTTTCTCGTCCTGAAGGTCTAGTGTGTTTTTAAATGTTATCCTTACAGAGTAAGCTTCAACAAAATGATTTCCCACACAAGCCCCTCCACACTATGTCAAAGAGGAGGAGGAGGGGGGCTGACAAAATGGAGAAAGGAGCAAGAAACAATAGAGAAAAGATGATAGACAGATGAAGACAAATCCAAAACAGATAAATTCACCTTGAGTATGAGTGGTGAGCTGGGCTTCAGCTCTAGCATGCCTGAAGGGCTCAACGGTTCAAACACAGGGTCCGGGTGGTAGCTGAAAGTCTCGTTTACCACCAGCACAGAGCGCACGTCATCCATCACAAAGCCGATCTCGTCGGGACTGGTGCCGGACTCAGAAAAGCCTTTATCAGATCCGGCCACAGAGGGCGCCAGACACACCATGACAGTGTTGTTGAGTACTGTGCAGCTCTAGAGAGGGGAAAAATATAAATGAATAGAGGATGAGTGACAAAGAAATTAGGAAGAAAAAACAACACGTGGAAGACAGGAAGCAACCTTTCTATCGTGTCTACGTTGTTTCCAACTATAACGTTATATAAAAAACATTTTATATAAAAGATCACATAAACTAACACAAAATCAATGCATGCAGCGGCTGAAATGAGAGTCATTAAATGTCATCATAATGATATAAAGAGGAAGAGGCTGGCTTAATAACATCAGTGTTGTAATCAGTGTTGATATCATCAGGAAATCCCCAGTGGGGTTCGACACTTATATCAGTCACCGAGGAACAAATTAGGCTGTAATGACACACAGAGAAACAAGAGAGGTCAGTCTGTAGCTGTTAACGATAACGCAGCACGGCTTAGGAGACCTTTGCATAGATTCACAGCGCGTTATAGCCTTCTATTATGTTCCGTATGTCACAAAGCGACATGCTCACACACAAAAGGTGAGTGGTTTATAGGTCAACAGAACTATTAACCAACGCAAATAAAAATGACTGCAGAGAGACGGCCAAAGAAAAAGGAAGGGATATTTTTACTTTCAGCTAAGATCGGAAGTGGGAGAAAGGTTAGCTAAGCCCCATGGTGTTAGGTGAAGAGAGGGGGATTTGCCAGAGCTTCTTTATTGCTGGTTGACATTTTAAAGGTTAAACTGCTAAAAGGAAATTCAACATCAAAAACAAACAGAAAATGGGCCCTTGGCTGGTTGACTGACGGGTCAGGTGTGGGCGTCTGTGTCCCAGGAGTGCGTGTATTGTCTGTAAATCTGTTTTTTTTTTTAACGGAGAGCGAGAGAGACAGCTAAGAGAGACACTTGTGTGCCTGGGTTGCTCTCATTCCGTCTCACTTGCCAAGCCAAGTCACTGCTTTTTCGGGTTTTGTCGATAGAAACTGCATGCAGGTGTCTGAGTCCAACCACTTACGTTCTCTGACTTGGCAGATCCATACTTGGCTCTCATTTTAGGCTCCTTAACGGTTGCCAGATTGGTTCCAGTAATGGTCAACAAGGTTCCTCCACTAAAAAACAGATATAACAAGTCATATTATAGAGAAACGCAAAACAAACACAATTACACAATGTTACCGTGAAGAAAAACGCTTTAGTCTACTTTTGCGTCACATGATCGTGTCTCTCCTGCTGCAGTGCTGAGCAGGTCTATCAGTAGAGATAAATGTTCATAAATCTGTTCTCCGTTGGAACCAGGAGGGCCCTCTAGTTGGACATCTACCATTAGTGCTCCCTCCTGCTGTACACTTTCACCTGCTTACTCATGGAAATACATTTTCAGGTAATGATAGCAATGCTACAACTCTAGCATGCATGTTAAAAGCTTGTTTAAACCTATAGGTGGGACTGTTTAATAGGGGGGGCAAAGAGGTAGGTAGCATTTAGCCGTTCTTTGCCATCCTTCCAAGCTTTTGGGTATTTTCAGTGTATTAAAGTTTCACTGCAGCATTTCAGCATGGAGACTCGTCCCTGGCAGTGATCTGACATATTTTGTAACCTTTACACCTGTGACCTATTCAGGGTTATGTGCCACTGACCAGCAGAGACACGAGTAACATGGGCGAGAGGCCCATCTCCCCACATTGGCTTCTCAGCAACCTCTACTGGTCTAAGAGGCTGAACTTTATCTGATGTGAGGTGTTCTGACAACAGCTAAATAAGTTAGCGAAAAAACTTCAGGCATGCTGAGGCTTACAGGCCACGGCCATGAGCGGTCACTGGCAATCAAAACGCTGTTTATTAGGTTGTAACGGACAATGCCACAACAAAAAAAACAGCATTGTGTAGATCATTGTTGAAGTGTGAACATCTTGAAAGCGAGCTCCTCTGCAAGAATACCAGTCATTTCAGTGTGTCATTTTTGAGCAGTGGCGGCTGAAGCCTTGCAATTGCCCAACTAGTTCCACAGTGGAGCATCTTAAACAGTAAACCCAAGCGCAGAGAGTTGGCTGTAATTCGTAACCTTAAGGTGAGAGTAACACCTGTGGAAGGAGGGAGAGAGAGAGAGAGAGTGTTGTAGAGAGAGACATTTAAACACACATGCACACTTCTTAGCGGAATATTAGCTCAAAAAACATCTGCAAAAACTGCTTCTGATTATTACTCCAACTACTCGACCTAAGGGGTAGTTCTGTGAGTACAAGTATACGTATATTATTGGATATAGTGTGTACACTATGCCACAGTGCGTAAACAAGATGTCTGTGTTAGTGTCCCGTTATATCTGCATGTCTGTGCTGTTAGCCTGAGAACATCCTCCTGAAGGGAGGGAACAAGTCTCAATCATGTCAGATTTGGGATTTGGACAAAGTAGGCTCTGCACCGTTTGAACTAACCCCTGCTACAGGGTCACAAAAGGGGAAGTGGTGACAGAATCGCTTGGTAAGTAAAAGCACAAATGGCCCGGAGAATCACGCACCTCCTCCTCGCTGAGTGAAACGCCAAACACACGCCGGGGGCCAAGGTTACTTTGCACCCCCAAGGCTGGAGCCAACCCTTTTATCATTTTCCGCCGTCTAGCCCCTCAACCTGTCTTTCATTCTGTTCCAAATGTGACTTCTCCTCCGCTCACACCTTTTTCGCATGACGAGAGACTTTTTGTCTCCCAGCAGAGTTTTTTAATGTAACTCCCATTTTCACCTCAGCCCCCTGTGGTGATGCAGCAGTGGACTCTTGTGCTGCTTGAACAGACAATGTGTCTGCTGCAAAAATCCACTGTGGCCAAATAAACACACCAGTGAATCAGAAAAGATACAGTAACCCCCTTCTCCTAATAGAACGGTTTTAATATGAGAATGTTGAGCAAATGCAGACATGTGAGAGTTTAAAAACAATAAAATGTGAAGAATAATGTATAGAAAGTTCAATGAGACCGTGAACAGTGTTTGTGCGCGAGTGTGTTTGTGTTTATATGGAGGTTTCGTTTCTGAGCCGAGGAGTTTGTAGGTCATGCTATTGAGCCCATTAGCATTTGGAAGCTTTGGGCATTTTCTTTCTCTTCCTTCACCACGCCGCTTGTGTTTGCACAGGAAATCTTCCTGTGGCTATGTAGTCTCATTTCAATAAGTCAAGTAATATTTACAGATCTATCTCTGCTGCAGCTCATCAACTAGCAGAGGACTCCTTCAGGAACCTCCTTTACTGTTACTCTCAAAGATTTACTTCTGGAACATAAGGATAAACAGAATAAATAATATCCATCTGAAAAGCAAGAACAGTGTGGAAATACAGAGGAATGTTTGTTTCCCAGCGCCAGGCGGGGAATATGCCAGCAGAATAATACATTTATCACCTTTTTACAGCACACAAGACTTCATATTTCAGTTTAGTTGGCAAAGCTCTTTGGAAGAAATCAAGGCACAGCGCACCATAACCAGGGATTAATAATGTACTGATGGATCTCCTCTGTAAATTTCTATCAAGCAGAACGGAGAATTGAGAAGTGCTTTGATGTATATCACAAATCATGAACTAATCATATCCCATGTTAATGTCTCTCACAATGCGTGACAAAGTGCCAACCCAGTGTAGGTTCTGGAAAAGCTGGGAATGTCTCCTCACCTGGCAATGCTCCAGTCAGGTTCAATCTTCAAGATGGTCGGATCATCTGTGTAGTTGAATTTGACCTCTGGGTTCCTCAGCTCAGCCGAGTTTATGTCCACCATGACTGGGGTGGTGCCTGGTGTTTGTCCGGCCGGGGTCACACACACTATTTCCTTGCTACTCCGCCTGGAAAAGCAGTAGATGAAGGTAATGCAGAAAGACACAAGAGAAAGATGTTACACATAAAGCTCTCTGAAGGCATCTGGGAACTTTGTGCCACTGTAGTATAGTGAAGTTCTTGAAATGGATTTTTCTCAAGGAGTATTTTAGAGGTGACTCTGACAGACTCACAGAAAAAACTGAAGTGACTGGGCAGAAAAAAACAACTTAATTCACTCCTTAAATAATAAATAAATAAAATATCCGATGCTACAGAAAAGCAGACCGACACACATAATGGTGACACAGTCACCCATTCACAAGGCCAGCATCTTTCAGCCTGTCCAGCCACGGTTTCATCAGCCCGAACCACAGAGTGCTATACTTCAAAGCTCCCCCTCTCTCTCTGTCTGTTGCTCCTTCCCTCCTGCGCTTTCTCTGGCTGATAGATCTGAAGTGGCAGATCGGGCTGGTCGTGTCTCTGTGCGATGTAACTCCCTCCCTAGCAGACTGGCAGCCAGCTGTGACCTGCTGTGAAACTTTGTGCCACTGCCAGAAACTTTGTGCTCCACTCCAGTGGCTCATTCCACGGTGCCCTCCCCCCCTAATGGGGCAACACTGCTGGGCAAACAGCGGGTCGACAGCTACCGGTGAGTTGTGTGTACATATCCGTGTACGTGGGTAAACACAGTGTGCAGAACAGGTGCACATGCACAGTGTGGAGGTCTGTGAAGTTGCCTATAAATACAGCGCGCAGGTAGAAGATTAACACTATTTAAGTCTATGCTTTGCATTATTCCTCATATGCTAACATCCTAAGTGTGTGTAAGCGGGTGTGTGTGCACGGTGCACGCATGATGGCAGGCAGCACAGTGTGAATTTTGGGCATGAGAAGAGCAAGCTGATCTGTACACAAATCCTCCCCCTTTATCTGCTGTGAAAGTGGAATCCACAGAAGGACGGGAGATGATGGAGAAGATGAAAGAGTAAAAAAAAACCATTTTAGCGGCTCTATCCTGGCGGCTTGCAGTAGGGCGGGGTTGGGAAACTGAGCAAAAATTGTGAACGAAAGCAAAAACAGGGGAATTGGGCATCACTGTTGGACTCCTGCAGTCTCCCAAGAAGCAATTACACAAGTATCCTCAGACTAAAAGTGGACTGAAAAGGGGATCAAAATAGAGGAGAAAAAATCAAGGACAATATAGAAAAAAGAAACAGGTTATCCACATTTCACTAGTGCTGCGTTTCCATGGCAATCATTGCTGTTGAGAATGCCTGTAGTGCCGGTTAGGTATTTTTGACAAGGTTGTGGCCACACAAAAGAAAGCCAAGAGGGGATACACACAGAAAGAAAGGAGAGGGAAAGAAAAGGGGTTGCAGAGGGAGATAAGAGGATGAGTGACTCAGGGTAAATAGGTTTTGATTAAAGCAGAGGCCTCACTGAATACAAGACACATTAAAGAGATGGACTCAACCAGTTCATTACGTTGGCCATAAAGGTTATTGCTGCTCAGTGAATGAAAGGCCAAGACTATTATGTTCACCTTTCTCAGGATGTGCTACAGAGCTTTAAATTGGCCTTTACTTTTTCTTTTGATATGATATAAAAAGAACTTGATAGGTCCAAGCTCATTAGTTTAACCTGTCACTTGTTGCCAGAGAGAAGGAAGCCACTAGAATAAAAACACAAGCTTTATAGACAAGTTGCTTCTAAAGAGAGAAACAAGAGAAAAGTGAAATGAGAAAAAACCATTAAAACACATTTTTTGTTCTATTTTCCAATTGTGATTTTGACCAGGGACACACCTGCCTGGAAATTCTTCTCAGTATATACAGTACGTGCTTGCTTTACTTGACTAAGACTCTCTAGCTTTATTTTCTTTGCCATCTTCCAGACACCATACATGGGTGGATTATGGTCCAGAACCAGTTCACTGTCCTTTTACCAAGAAGGGACAAGAAGCAATACAGTTCTTGGCTTGAGGGATTAGAGTCATATCAAATGTCTCCTCCTCTGAAAATCCTGCCCCGGTGTCTCGCTGAGTGAGTGACAACGAAAGCTAATGGCAGCAGATTATTCTAAAGACTAAAACAAAAGTGAACAATTACATATCTCAAACACGAGTTCAAGGCAGACAAAGTGTGTTACCAATTATAAGCTGCGCCATATAATTCCTCTCAAATTATAGTCATATCTCTGTCAAAATGAGGGTCATGCACTTAAGTTATTCACAGCACAACTGTGATACAATGATATCAGCTTCCCAGAAATAAGCTACACTATCATTTTTACAATTGCAGCGCTGCAGGTGCTTTTAACAAGGAACTACTATAATTGCTAAAAGGAAAAGACTGATGGCAGACTGATGAAGCAAGCAACAGATACGAGGAAAAGAAGTCGCAGTGCATTTCTTCAATATATAGTCTAAAAGTGTGCAGTGAGAGCACAAACTAATCAGACATGGCCTAATTCCATTGCATATTGCAACAGTAAAGCCACAGGGGCATCAAAAAGCTTTTATGCACAGTCACAGTCCCTCCCTCTCTGACAGTGCAATGGATGTTTAAACTGCTCACTTTCCCCAGTTAAAGCAGCAATTTGTGACTCAGTCACAACACAGTACTTACAGTATATTTCTTTGAAGTACTCAATATCAGATGTTACTTTAATTGATATACACTGTGAGCGTAAACCAGTACTACAGTTTTTGAAGTAAAAAAATATAAATACTGCTAGAAATAATTTTATAGTATACATTATTATTATAAAAAAATAAACAAGATGTAAACGTATTTTAGATGTGCTGACCTTTCAAAGCGGCAGGCATTAAGTCCTATCTTCACAGATACTGCGCTGCCTGCATTGAGATGACTGCCTTCAATGGTGATCCTGGTTCCCCCAGACAGTGGGCCGGTGGAAGGCTGGACACGGGTGAAGTATGGAGACTAAAGAGGGACACAGGAGCGGTCGGTCAATCGTGGCTGCAACAAATATCTACATTTGTCAAATCCAGTATTAAACTGCATCTATATAGCTGTACATTAAATGATCAAAGCTTACCACAAAGGTGAAGGCCTTGGTTGAGACTGCTTTGTAGTCAGGGTGAATGCAGTCCCTCACGCACACCTCCACCTGAGCCTCTTGCACCCTGTAACCTGTCGCGTCATTCAGCCGGCACACAATCCTGAACAAGGGAAACACAGAGGTGTAGAGATGACTTCACGCAACACTGCTGTAAAAAGAAATACACAAACTTCATGGTATTAAATTATTGTTTTAAGAAAGAAGGGGACGGAAACAATACAGAAATGTAAACACTGATAAAAACAACAAAAAGTGATCTATTAATGTAAATCTGCTGTGCTCTGATAATGAGGAGTTTTCTTAGCGTGTGTCTGCATCACTCGAGAACCACGAGCGCCATACTTGGCCATGTGTGCTGGCTGGCCAAATGAAAATCCACTGGACATAGGACTGAGCGAAGGGAGGAGTGTCTGTCTAGCCCAAGGCGGAGAACACACACTTCATGTTTCACCCTCTGTAGACACACTTGACTGTTAATTAACCAGAGCGCGCAAATGAATGAGTCAGAGAGAAAGGCTGCAGAGTACAGATGAGAGAGGGAGGTAGACAAGCAAAGAGAGAGAAACTGAGAGAGAGGGTTGAAGTAAGAGAGGCTGATTAATTGAACAGGCTCATATCCTTCACATCTTCTCAGCCCCCCCTCCCCCTCTGAGATGAGTTATTAACTCTCCTGCTTCCATCCTCCCTGCAGGTGGCCATGGCAACTGCAGCACTGCAGCGACAATAAATTTTACATTCTGATGCCGTGTGTTTAGATTGTTTTTATTTCCTTTTCATTTACTCTCAGGTCTGCCACAGTGACATGGTCCGTCATTAAAATGCTGGGCAGCTCCCCGTTAGAAACTGCGACTTTCCTTACATCATTAACGTACAGATGACAGGTGGCTACACCGAGCTGTTATTACGTGGTGCATTTGTAAAGACGACAACATTATAAATTATACCTCACTCGATCAAGGAACGGCAGTGGAATGTGCCACTAAAGATTTTGCAAATGTCATTAGTTTGCATAGAAAGCACAACTAAAACTATAAAAAGCGAAATGCTGGAATCGATTTTTACTAGTGGCAATAATTTTCTATGTTTAATGTGGAATCAAATCCATCTGGTAATTATTTAATGATTGAGGTGAATGTCACTTTAGTTACACAAACAGGGAATGTGTGCTGGGTGGTAGAAGTGCTGGGCCAAAAAGGAAGGAAGGAAGGAAGGCAGGCAGGAAGGAAGGAAGGAAGAGCAAGAACAACAGCCAGCCCACCCTTCTCCATCCTCCCTCCAGCGGCTGACCTTTGACCTACGCTGTCAATCCTATAACCCTGTCCTGTCTGGTGTGCTATAGCTCTGATGGGGTCACAAGGATGACGAGAGCAACAGGGCCACTAATGGCACCGTATGGGTAACATCACTTTTAATTAGCATGACAGCCTCAGTGCTAGCCATGTCCTATTCCTCTTCCTGCAGATGCTATGGCAACAGACTAAGGCAGTGTAACAGGACTGACCACGTTAAACATCGACATCTAGTTGGTTTCGAATGTAATTGGTAGGACAGAGTGAACATGTGGTAAAGAAAAAGTTCAAACACAGAAGCACCTAATATTACTCTATGGCTAACGAAACACGCAAAAATAGCATGTTCCACATGGATATGACAATATATGAGGTTATAAATTATAAATAACGGCTGACATGTCACCGCCATACTTCTAAACCCATTCTGGGAACACCTGTCATCAGAAGAGAGATCAGCACAGCATTCGGTTGTCCTGACTGTCAAACCATCCGTCACATTTCTTCCGTTTCCTTCTTAGCAAGGGGACAGAGAGAAAACGAAATCTGCTGGGACTGTTCTGCACAACTCAGCAAACGGGCATTTGTGCACAAATGACAGCTACACAGTTGAAGACAGAATATTGGGGACACCTGCTGTGATGAGCATCCCCATGTTTTTCCTCACACTAAATTGCATCTTCTCTGCTTCTGGCTGCCTTTAACATAAAAGCGAGTGTGTTATTGAAGACCCCAAAAGTGATGCACGGTTATAAGGAAGCATAGGCATCTCACTGGCACCTCACTGACTTATAATTGTCAATTCTTTACTACGTTTCACTCTTACATGAGTGCTACGTACATTATTGCAATGAGGCAGCCTCTATATTTACAGTGAAACAGTTCAGTCATGTCCTGCTGACTATACCTCTGTGGGACAACGTTCATTTAATTTTTGGGGGGCGCTGCACAAGCCAAACGCTTCCCAGAATATAGAACTGAAGTTTTTCTACGTCTCACACAGTAAACATAACTTAATCAGAGGGACTGTTCATATGACAACCTTTTATCTGTAGAGCAATTTTTAGAGGATATAAACCACCCACTTCAAATGTCATTACATTTTTCACAGAACGGGCAGAATTAATTCTGATCAAGGTGATTACACAGGATCATTCAATTTTGATTGAGCTACTATTCTCATTATCAGGCAAATAAAAGGTCCCGTGTAAACTCTGCTGCAGTCAGATATGCCTACCCTTGCAGAAAGACTAGAAGTACGAAATCCACCATGGACAACGAACTGGTTTTGTTACTTTACAAAGAGAAAGCATTTAACCCTCTGTTGGTTTTACCAGAACAGACATCTGAAAAGAAGAGTTACAATGTGTTTGTCTTCACTAAGTGTTATTATTAGGCACAAGAAAGCTAGGAAGTAGATCGTCCAAAACAAGAAGAGTGTCAACGTACTGCTCAGCGCTGATGTACTGGTCCTCCTGAGGGTTGCACGTCACCTTGCCAATACGAACTCCATTTTGGATGTCTTTGAATTGCAGACCCAGGTTCTCACCCATGATGGTCAGCATGGTTCCTCCCTGTCTGGGTCCCGTCTCTGGAAACAACTGGTTGGAAGAACAAACGAAAGAGGACATGAATAAAAATATACAACACAAGTGAGAACTTTTAGCTATATCAGTGCATCACTGAACATCACACTGACAATTTACTAAAGTCATTATGGTCATTTCCCATTTTTGCATGAATCACATACTTGTAGCCTCATTAGGTGAAATTATAAATGACCTTGGATCCATTAAATCCACCTCAACTCAGTCAGACAATGACGACCTGCCAACTGACAGACTCAACCTGAACCCACCCATCAAGCCCCAATTTACATCTCTCATTTAACCTTGTGACGATTAATCTACTGAATATAATTACTGCGCAAAGCAACCTCTGCCCCCCCTCTTCCCCCAAGAGATCTGCGAAAGGTGTGCAGAGGTGCTAATGGCTACCCGAGGCCAGCCCAGTCTCTAATCACTGTCCAATTCATAGAGCCCCCAATGTAGACAATGGTCCCTTTGGTAACCAGTCATTACTAATTAGGGATAAATCTAACTGGATTAGAACCTGGCAGTGGGTAGGGTCATTAGTTGTGAATGGGTGAAAGGAAGGAGAAAAGCACGAGACATTGGTAGCTGCGTGTCATGGGGTGCGGGTGTAGGTAAGGTCACGCTTTGACCGCTCTTGCAATGTAAGAAAAAAAACATTAATTCATGGTCATTAAAGGAAATTGTCCAGTCCCATTCAACAACTAACTGCAAGGTGGCCATATAAGAGTTTCTCCAATGTCACTCTCTGGTTCTCCTTGTTCCTCTAAAGGCCAGCACTGTCAAGACAATTTGCATCTGGTTAACAATTTGATTAGTTTGTCATACTTGGCCAAAGATGAACTTTATGCCAAAGAACTCTGCAAGAATATTTGTTGATTTGAATTTCAGCTAGCAGAATTAACTGATTTGAAATAGGCCTGTTTTCCCTATAATGCAAACCTGGTGTTGATGTTGCTTAATCTGAAGGTGTAAGACACTGGCCTGAAGCGCTGTAGAGGGTAGTAGGTTAAACCTGTGATTTCCTCTATTTTCCTGAGTGGGATCTGGATGTGTTGTCCAACAAAGGCATTGGGCAGTCTACACTTTTAAGAGAAGCGTTAATAGTCCTGTGCACGGCTTTTCTGTCTTCCGCTGTGAGGCCCGCATACCACACCCCCAGACCGTATGTTAATATGCTCTCCACAGAGCAGGGATAGAAAGCCAGCAGAAGCTTCTTGTCCAACTTATTTTTTCTGACAAAAGGAAAGTGCTAAGCCTTCTTCAGACCTTTCTGTTGAACGTTAAGGAAACATTGGCAGAGCTGCGAGTGCCCAGAAATGTAAAGGTGGTCACATTTTCTATGTGTTCACTGTTGACAAAGAGGGGAGAGTGGTCCTGTCTGTGTCTCCAGAAGTCCACAATGAGTTCATGTGTTGGACTTGGTTTTAGAGCACCAGACAAACAGTTTTTCAACCTCAGCCCTCTATACCACCGAGATCAGCCCAAAATAGTGGGCACATGAGAGCAGAAGACTGACTGTACCATAAACTTATTCTTCTTTAGTTAATCTGAAGCTGGTTACCTGAAGAAAATGACTAGAATCAAAGGAAAACTGCTTTGTCTCTGTCCAGAGCCTTGTTTAATGCATACAAAAAACCAAGCGTATACAAGGGTTGCTGACCAGCGGCGCCTACTGTTAGGCAACCCTGAACAATGCCTGCCAGCATACTCGGCATTGTTCAGATATGAGATGGGTATCAATCTTTTTATAGACATCAAGAGAATACTGTAAGTACATTTCCAAAATGTTGAGTATCTGCTGCTTCTCAGATAAATTAGATTCACACTGTCAACCGGCTCTCGAAAACTCTATTTCTCCACCTGGTACCTCACAGGGATCTCGCAGTCTAACATCATTATATAAATGGTGGCAGCCTAGTAAAAGCCACAGGTGTTCAAGACACCACTAACAGAAGGACACAATGGGAACAAAGCCCATGGTCATGCAGGCCAGAACTGAAATGCCACAGTGATATAATTAAGAGGTGTTTTCCATCTTACAGCTTCTGATGAACATCTCTCTTTTTTCCTTTGCCCTTTCCCTCTTCCTCTCCAGACTTGTCTCTTTAATTCACTTTCTCTGTGTCTTTGTTAGTCTGCCATAATGCATATATTTTCGCTGGAGAGAAAAGAGTGAATGGCACAAAGCAGTGCACCAGTCGAAATCTTCAGATATGCTAATCAAATCTCTCTTCCTCCATAAGCACCAGCTAATCCAAACAACAACACACACACACAAATTGTTGTTACATCCACAACTGAACAGCACAAACAAAAAGAGGTTTTTGATAAAAACCACCAGCCTAAACACTCGCTCTATTCTCCTCTCGCCGTCACAGCGCTCCACACCCATTCAAACTCCCTTTTTTCTCTCTGTCTCCGACTTGTGTTCCCGTTGTGTTGGAGGCTTTGTGTGAGGCCTATTGTGGCTGGCTGAGCGGCAGTGCACAGATAGCATCTGCTAGTTAAAGGAGGAGAAGGAGTAAGCAGGGGACAGAGAGAGATGATATGAACATCACGTAAGGTTTCTGAAGTTTATCTGTGATATGAAAGCCTCTTTAAAACAAAAACTTTCAAACAACGATGGGGACAAAGTGATGAAGGAGGGGGCAGAATGCTTTTTCTACTAAAGGGCTGCGTGTGACGAAGTGAATATAAAATCTTAAATATCTGAAACAAAACAGAGGACATCCGCCTCTAAAGAGGACACAAAGCCATTGATGCTGGAATGGGATGTTGGAGATGGGAAATGAGAAGATATTAAGAGGTAGAAGATACATGGAAGAAGATAAGAAAAGAAAACAGGAGGGGAATAGAGGCCAATATTGAAGCTTAACAACACATGGGGGAAAGAATGCAAAATACTCATATCATAATTTCACAATCACAAAAGAAACAAACACACAAAAACATGCCAAGATACTAAAAATGCACAAACACCCCCACACTTATTCTGGCCTGTGCTGTTTTAATTGGTTTCTAAGGGCTAGTTGTAATGCTCCTGCTGTCCCCTAGGAAAAGGCAGACACAAGATGATGAATGATGGAGGATCAGGCAGCATCCAAGGCCAGTACTAGGACACTTCTGTAGTACGCTATGAGACGGCATCAGTGGAACTGTACCAAGTTTTATACGATTAAAACACTATGTGTATTTGTGGCTGTGAATGTGATTTTGAGGGTACCACACAAGCCCCCCCTTTGTTTTGTGGACTTCATTCGATTGAAAACATTTGAATGATTTCTTCTAACAAAGTGTTTTAGGTAGGTGATGTCGGAGTACTCTCTGCATGTGTATGCTCACAAAAGGATGTTGTGAAAGGAGTAATTATTATTAATATTAGTGCATAATGTCAATTCCAAAAAAAAACACAGTATGAACTCTGCTGTAATGGCCAAATTCTTGTAATTAAAAAAAAACAAAACAACTTTGAGTCTAAAACATCAAACGCTGTTTACCCTGAGAACTGTACTTAGGTACCAGTGCTCCAACAGTGGAACTGTACCAAGCTGCATACTATTAAACACTGTCAAAACCTGGAAATGACATCAAATGGGCTCAATAATGGCTGCTTTAAAAGCCGTGTGTATGTTGCATGTAAGACGTGTGTGTGCTCGGTCACACTCTCCCTCCAGTAGCGTTTCCTTCTCAGCTGAACACACATTCTCCAGTCCAAATGAAATTAGTGTATAATCCGCTAGCTAATGGCCACACAGCAGCAAGCATGCTCCCTAAACGAACAAAGGCGAAGGCAAAAGAAATAAAAAGAGGGGGATCAAATAGGAAAAGAGGGATTTGATGGAAAAAGGAGGAGGAATATTCTATTTGTGTGGCGGCTGTGATGCTCTTTGGGAGAACTAAAGAATGAAAAGGCAGAAGACTGGGGAGAGATTTTCTTTGTCACCTGCAGATGTTCTCTTGGCATTAAATGTCACACTGTAAATGTCAAAGGTGGAGCGGAGAGGTGCGACTGGCAGCGTGGCTCGCTGATAACGGTTCCTCCTGTGTCTCTCCTTCTTTGTCTCGGCCTCTGTGTTCTCAAACCAGCAGTATGTTTTCACTCCCGCTGTTTTTGAAGCTCTCCTGCTTCTTCGCTGCCACCGACATCTTGCCCCGAGGCCAGGATTTACCCCTCAATATGCATGTAAGAGCACATGCGCACGCACACACAGTCCTACACCCCCAACTCCAATCTGTCTTACACATTACAGACACACACCACCCAACTGCCGCTGTATGCTGGTGTCAAAGAGATAACTGAAGTGAGCATGAAGCAAGAGAGAGCATTAGCTAACAGATTTATCTATGTGCCAGTGCCCCAATTATAGAGTAGCGCCATTACATATTCAGAGAGACAAATCTGCGTCACGCAGGAAATGTTCTGAGGGCTCCAGCCCTACAAAGTCTGCGCGAGTGAAATGGACATGCAATTACAAAGCACACATATATTTCACACTCATTTAGAAGGGAGAGAAATGGTACTCTTATAGATAGTTTAACAAAAACATGCAGTGTTGAAGGCTTTAGAGAGAACGAGGAAAAAAATACAGAAGGACAAATGTGTAAACAAGAAGAACAAGTTCGAATCCCCGTCTGACTCCTAGTCCATCCCCTACCAGACACCCAGCGCTAGCTCCTTGTAAGTCGCTTTGGATAAAGACGTCTGCCAAGCAAAGCAAAGTAAAGTAAAGTGTTAAACTTTGCCATGTTTGTGTGTCTGTGTTAACACACACATGTGCATCAGTCCCACTGGTGAGCTGTAGAGAGGGTGACCCAGGTCACAGTCAGATGAGGACCACTGCCACCCTTACTGGTGACAACAGATAGGTACGCCACGGTGTTTAGACGCCTCAGCTCACCCGGACCGTCACATGTACACACAGGAACACACACACACACACACACACACATTCTGCAGCCATGGTGGGACACATTCCACATTCTCTCCGTCTTTGTCTTTCCCGCTCACACACTGTCTAGACAATCATCATCGCGACCTCCTCAGGTGTGTAAGTGTGTGTGTAGCCATCATCTCTAATCATGTCAGTAAGTCAAGTCTTGGTGTGTGTGAACTGCCTCCTCCCGGCTGGCCCATCTGTGTTATGCTTGTAGCTACGGTGAAGGCTTCTAAGTTGTCTATCCT
>JAUMHF010000021.1:7068645-7110393 GCA_032359275.1 Microctenopoma steveboyesi
TCCTACCATGCCCGGTTCACTCACTGCAGCCAAGACCATGACGCAGCACAGGTAGGGATGAGTTTTTATCTAGTACTTTTACCAATGAGCTGGCTTTGGTAAACTTCCAATTTGTGCCAAAAGGCAGGTATTCGGTTACAAGATGAACCGAACAAGGGACGATCGCAGCTCTGTTACAAAGGGCTTATTGTTACTCAGGCCCCCTCGACTCTCTCTGACCCATCTGGTTTTTTGGGAAGTACAGTTGCTAGGAAACACTCAAACCCAAACAGCAGCTCAAATGGATGCTTTAACGTTAGCAGTGAAGTTTTTCTTTAGCATCTAGCATCTCCGTGCAAAGTTCAACATGCACTGTGTGTAATGCAACAACCCATCTCAGCGGTGGGTGTGTGTACTGCTCCTGTTCAGTCAGGTATGTAGCATGCTGAGCAGGTATGTGTACCGTATGTGTGAGCCTGTGTCATGTGTCACTGTCACAGCTCACCTTAGTGATCTTGGGGTGCGCACAGCGGCTGTTTCCTGTGGTGGCGTGCATCCATGTGGTCTCTGGGGGAGTGCACTCCTGTCTCAAGGAGCACTTCTTCTCCTGCACGCACCAGCCGCACTCAAACCTGGGGTTTGCCTTCAGACACATGCCACAGCTGTCCCGTAATGCATAACACTTATACAAGTGAGCTGCAGAGAAGAAGAAGAAGAAGAAGAAGAAGCGACGTTATTAGTGCGAGTAATGAGGCTGAGCACGAAGAAAATAACCAAATAACCTCACGGTTATTGTTAAATAGTTTGCATTGAATTATTACAGAACAAGCCAACTAAGTAGACAAACAACCCTAAGGTTTGTTTTTTCTAAATGTACCTACATTTTAGTTTCTCAACTCTTTAAGTATAAATTACAAAACTTATTCAATGTCACGGACGTGTAAGTTGAGTTAAGACATTATTTCCCAAAGGCCTCAGGAATAGTACAGTGAAATCTTTTTCCTCTCTCCACTACACCATCCCTAAATCCCATTGGTCACGGAGCAACTTTAAAGCAACCCTGTACCAATTAACGGCTGTTAAACGGCACTTCTCTAATTACATTAACATATCAGTATTTAAGATAAATGAGCATCACTCAGACTCCACCAGATGAGTACTATGATTGAGAACTAGGGAAGGGTGTGGGCAGTCAAGACAGACTGACATCTATAATTGGGCTGCAGGTTGCTTCCTGGTGCACAGCAGGAAATTTACACTCACACTATAACACGGATGCATGTTGCTAATATTGTACACGGCTGCAATTTTGCGACATTACATCCTTTGGAATGAAAAAACCATTGACTGCACTTGACTGTATAGCCCTAATGAACGTAACTGACTGTGGATTGCAGTGTCCCAGAGCTCATGCACATGTATCGTATACGTTACAAGCCCATCAATATAATACATCAGTCACAGCTAAAAGCTTGAGAAATATATGAAATCTGAGACTACAACAGCTTGCTGAGTTCATTTAGACTACATGGGAGTGACATTAACAGAGGGAACAAAGTGCCTCTGTTGTGTTACCTTATATTACTGACAAAATGGCAACAATCAGAGGTTCACAGACCTGACCCATGTAACAACTTCTAACCTTAAATACTACATAATCCCAGCTCATCGCTGTATCTTTAACCATCAAAGTGTAACAACTGGGACCAGACAATGAAGCTCTCTCTGTTGTGCAAAACTCCCTCATGCACGCGCTGTATCGAACACAGTGGAGGCAGATGTTTCTGTGCCTCACAGCATGAGAATAATGTTACAGCCCCCTGCTGTGCTGCACAGGCCACAATAATTATGCAGAAAGCCCTATAAAGACTGTCCTACAAGTAATTATATCCAACAGACATGATCTCATTGTCTTCTCCCCATAGTGGAGCATCCACTGTGTGTATGTCGTTGATCATTACTCAAATGGTTCTTTGTCCGGAGAATAATATGTGAACATTTATCATATTTCAAAATGCTAGATGAAGAGAGGAAGATCTACACTTTCTGTGCATGAACATACAATACTAATACATGTCACCCTACAAATGGACACTGATGAACCTACTCCATAATGTAATATAATGTCATTGAGATATTTATAATGTAAAAGGGTTTGTGATTTAAACCCATCTTGTCAATAAATTATGAGTTGAGCATTACAGATTTTGCCCAATTTAATTACTAATTGAACTGCACTTACTATTCCACTTCCAGTTCACTTTCAGTCACACATACAGTATAAACCCAATACCACGATAAATAGGCAAAGTCTAACTGATACCATCTTAATTTTATGTTTTGTATGAATGATTTTAAGTATGAAATCTCACTGTTGAGTAACTGAAATAATTACCAGTAAAAGGAAAACAATTATTAATCAGCATTTATTGGATGAACAATCCTTTGTATAAAGTATAAAGAATGCCTAAAGCTGTAGTCTTTGAACATAATCTATTGGCCTATTAATTTAAAGCACAGCAGTTCACAACAGTGTTTATACATTTCAATTAAATCACCCACTGCGGATAAAGGTTACTTCTGTGACCTACAGTACTGCAGCTCCTAAATCTTTACCCATCAACAGGGGCCCATTGAGGGCTGGGTCTGGCTGGCCAACATTTAATGGTGTGGGGGATATTTTCTTGGTACATTTGGGGCCCCATCCCTTTATGACCACAGTGTACCTATCCTCTGACGGCTACTTCCAGCAGGATAATGCACCATGTCATGAAGCTCGCATCTTCTCAGACTGGTTTCTTGAACATGACAATGAGTTCACTGTATTCAAATGGCCTCCACAGTCACCATATCTCAATCCAATACAGCACTTTTTGGTTTTGTGAAACGGGACATTAGCATCATGGACATGCAGCCGACAGATCTGCAGCACCTGCGTGATGCTGTCATGTCAATATGGACCAATATCTCAGAGGAATGTTTCCAGTACCTGGTTGAATCTATGCCACGGAGGATTAAGGCAGTTCTTAAGGCAAAAAGGGTCCAACGTGGTACTAGCAAGGTGTGGCTAATAAAGTGGCCGGCCAGTGTATATACATTCGCTGAATACAAATGTCCTAATGTACAATACCGTTTGTGTGCGGTAAGTGTAAGTGAAATCACCACAGATATCTACAGGCATGAAAATGTAACAGGAAAACAAAGCTTTAAGGTGAATTAAAAAACATTTTTACTAAATACCAGCCACTTGTAGAACAGTAATAACAATATAATAATAATGAAATAAAAATTAAACATATCATTTAGAGGCCATTATGTGTTATGTTTACCACACTGGTACCATAAGCACAAACTCACCTTTGATGTTAAACGGGTTATCGATGACAAAGTTTCCATTCCAAACCACAGACAGGTCCACTGGCAGGTCGCTGATGTCATTGCCCTCATAGGTATACTGAAATATGAAACAGCAACGAAAATTGAATAGATAATTACACATCGTAACCTAAAACAATATTCTTCTGACACTAATAACATCATCATAGGACTAGTCTATGCCTTTCAATATAGTATCACATTTCTAAGAGAAAAAAATCCAAACTCAGTTCTGCTAGTGGCTCACAGTAATGTCATACCCTGCAGTGCTCCCACAGTTGAAGGGCCATAAAAATGAATGATGAGAGACAGGCTATATTGTGATTTTAACACGCAGCACATCCACTGCTGCCTGGCAGAGCGCTGAGTTGATTAAGAGATTCGAATCCCCATCACTGTATGACTCATTCCATTCCAGTGATGAACAAAAAGCGTAATATATCTCCAACAATAATATTCTCATCTAATTTCATTTTTGCATCCTGAACTAATAAGAGTTGAAATGTAATTGACTCGTCTTTGGCATAATCAGTTTTGTGGAATCATTTTAAATGAGACAACAAGCTTCAAAAGCGTTGATGTGATGGGTGTGTGTTAACGGCAAAAGAGCTCCTGTGAGACCCGTCCCACCCAGCGAACAAATAAATTATCACTGGTGATTATCGCTGGCAAATAAAATGCTGCTTCAGAAGTTACACTGCACCACTGAATCATCTAAAAATCCTCATTCATCATGAACCCCGCACCCTCCAATCTGAGGCGCACTCTGCATTAATATCTGCTCCCGTCATTAGAAGTTTTGCATATAACATAAAAACAGATGCTAGATAGCAAGGGGTTTCTCCTCCTCTGCTTTCAGGCCACCGTCACCTCGTGATGTGAGGCTGATGGCTGCTAAGACTGGAGACAGGCCACGTTAACCTAATGCCTCTCTCAGTTCAAGGGTGCCCAGTCACTCTCACTACCACTTGTATGGTCACCATCTTCAGTGGCCTTGGGGGTGAGAGATAGCAGGACTATTCTACTTTAGAGGAGTGGTGATAAAATCCTATGTGAAAGCCTTGAGCCTAAGGCTATGGGGCCCTCGCAGATTGAATCTAGCTACAACTTTGCCATTATGTGATATCATCCATTGCAGTGTGATACTGTGAGATTTATCTTGACATCTGTAATAATAGTGAATTTAAATAGATTTGAGGGGGAAAGGATAGAGAAATGTGCATAGAGATGATAAGAAAATAAGAGGACACGGCAATGTCACGATGTGTGAATGGTTGATTAATTCATTCTTAACTTTTGCGATTGGATAATTTACATCCCTAAAGACACAGATGCTAATGTCCAAATGTAGGAGGATGTCCCATGCGTCTCACAACTCCTACGTTGCTATTAGAGTTCATTTGAAAAAAGCGTTCTTGAAAAATGTCTTCTCTGGCACATATTGACACAGATTTATTGTGCAGACATGAGCTGGCATGCAAAACACTAAATGTGACAACTTTATGTTTCTAAATTTATATTTACAAGTATTCAAGTTCAGATTTTAGACTTTTATTAGACAAAACGAGATCTGACGACTATGCTCTGCGAGTTTCTAAATGGTGGTCTTTGCACAATTTTTTATAGATTAAAATATGCAGCAGATTAATTGGTAAGAAAAGAAACAAGAATCTTAGAGTATACACAGCAAACACAGCAGATATGCCAATCCTACTGCAGTGCTGTCATCCAGTATACGGAGGGGAAGATACGAAGAGACAAGGATAATGGGAGAAAGGTGACAAGTGATGGTAAAGAGTGGAAAATGTTGAGATGGCTGATTGCTTAGAAACACACAGATGGGTTGAGCTGGAACAAGTGCAGTGCAGGGAGAAAATAAATGAAAAGATTTAAAAAAGAAGAATGAAAAATGGGGTAGGGAAAGGGGGTAGAAAGCAGATCATATGGAGGCAGGGGTGAAGGAGAAATGGCGAGGGCAAGATGGATAGAGAGAGGTGATTGTGTGTTATTCTGTGGACACCATTCATTTACACATGGAATAAGAGGCTGATGCTGGGCTGAGCTGGTGGGGGCTAAAGTGAAATTGGCATTTTCAATTTGTTCGCTGACATGTCTGCCTTGGTCTTTTCACGCATTCCTCTGCCTCGCCCTCTCTCACAATCCTCCTTTCCACCCCCTTCTTTTTCCTCTCTCCCTACCTCTCGTTATTTTCTCTCTCCACCTCTTTACAAACCTCCTTCCCAATCGCTTCTTCTCTCAATCTCAGTCAGACTTTCTCTCCTCTGCCTCTACCTCTAACAACGCCCACAGTCAAACAACGAAATATTGAGCAGATACCTTTATCGCATATTCCAAACATTCAGAGAAACACGTGTGCAAAGAGAACTATAAATATGCATTTTGCACATGGGACACTTTCCAGAGATGGATGCCAGCAAATGCATCAAAGGCAGACCACATAGAATATACAGGAAATGAAAATGATAAATAAAAAACACATGCAAACA
Organism: Microctenopoma steveboyesi; assembly: GCA_032359275.1. Taxonomy (NCBI): domain Eukaryota; kingdom Metazoa; phylum Chordata; class Actinopteri; order Anabantiformes; family Anabantidae; genus Microctenopoma; species Microctenopoma steveboyesi. Next base: position 7,074,507 of record JAUMHF010000021.1, read on the forward strand.
CAAGAAGATAAGGCTCTCACACAACACGTTTTTTAGATGTCAGCTAGTATGTCTCTCCCCCGGCCTATGAACTGTCTTTCTCTCCCCTCCCTACTTTCTTCTGCACCCAGAGACCACCCAGTCTGCCTGGGAACAAGAGTACTTCTTCACTGGGTAGAGGTGGAGAGAACCCGAGTGTCAAGACAATGAAAGAAGAAAAGGACGAGGAAGAGAAGGGGAGATGGTCAGGGACACTGCACTGAGAACAGTAAAACTTAAATAAACTCAGCAAGGAGATAAAGAGGGCAAGTGAGAGGGGGAGAAAACTGACGAGACAGATGAGATAAGACAGAGAGTGAAAGGCCAGAGAAGCAACTGGGACAAAGATGGTGAAGAAGGGAGGCAGAGAGAGAGAGAGAGAGAGAGAGAGTTGCTGCATAGTTGAGAACTGCTGTTTAAGGTAGAAAGCACTTCAGATTCTTGCTGACGTTAAGCAACAGGTGGGTTTATGACATTAATGTACCATAAATAAAAAAAACAAAACATAATATGACAAACACTGGAAGTAGTCAAAACCAAAACAACAGCAGCAGCAATAAAGGCTCCACTAAGTTTTATTTGAACTGAACAATTTATAAGTTATTCATCATTAGAGGTTTCTAAATGACTTCTTCGTCTTTCTAACTCTAAGACACAGGTGTCAAACTCGGGGTCCTCTTGGGCCACAGCCCTGCCTATTTTCCAAATAACCTTACACTTACAGCTGCTGATTGACTGAACACACCTGTACCAGGCAATCAGCAACATGTAGGCTGGAAAACCTGCAGGACTGTGGTCCTCGAGGACTGGAGTTCGACACCCCTGCGTAAGAGATCCCACAAGCTAATAGGATCCTACCTGGCTAATGATAAACCAAACTGCAGCTAAGCTTAAGCTTAAATTCAACTGGACACAGAAGTTACTTGAATCATTGATTAACATTACATTATGCAAGGTCCTAAACCTTGCTATGTAAAGTGCCCTGAAATGACTTTCGTTGTGATTCGACGCTATACAAATAAAGATGAATTGAATTGTATTGAATTGAATTATATTTTTAGAAAACAAGGTAAAATATGCCAAAGTTGCTTGTTTTGTCCAACCATGAGCCCCAAACTAAAGATATTCTTGTACAATAAACTAATTAAAACATATTCAAAGAAATTATGTATATTATCATTTTATCTGCCTTAATATATAAATGAATTGAACTGCGCTTTATCAAATATGCTCTCTGGAACCTGTACACTGCACAAAACACACACAAAATAAAGGTTCGGCGGTGACGACGGCTAATACAATAACAATGCCTGCCCCCTTTTTATCCATATTACAGGAACCTGTCTGTGTTTGCACATCCAGCCTCAAAGGGGTATCTGTGTTGAGAGAGGGGGAACTGGGATCTGTTTGACGATGTACTTTCACTCAGCAAAAACATGAATATTTCGTTAGGGGGAAGTGTGTATGTGCGTGTAAGTGTGTTTAATGGGCATCAGAGGATGGGGGAGGTCTAGGAAAGGTTAGGTTATGATCCAAAGCTCATCTCCTCTCATTGCAACAAAGGCTTATTAAACTTTCATACTGAACCAGCATTGTTGCACGATGCACAGTTCAGGGAATACACACACACACACACATTGTACATGGTTTATTCACTTCACATCAGATTCCGAAAACAAAATGCAAATGTTAAGTAGGTTACTCTCTAAAAGGTCAGACAGAAAAATGTTAATCGAGGAACTAAATCACAGAATTGTCTCTTCTGTGACTTTACCCCAAAAGATTCGGGGAACCAATCTCTTGTTTCTGTTGGTCACGTGTATAAGTGACAATGGACAAAACACTGAAACCCCATAGGGAGTTCTGTCACCTATGTGGTGGTTCAGCAACCATTTCTAAATAAATAGTTAAAAATGTAAATTTAAAAATTGTTGAATTTGAAAAAACCTAAAAGATAATGTGGAACAAAATAGAGAAAAAGTAGAACAAATGTTGCTTCACAATAGGTTTTCAGTAGAAAGTGCTGAAGCAAACACTAAAGCATCTGGAGGAGGGGAGAAGCAAGGATAGACGGATGGAGAATGGGGAGTGAGGCAAGGAAGGTTTGAAGTAACAATGGTTACCTTCTGTGAGGGTCACAACCCGATAATTAGTCATTCTGAAGGTGTGCGCCAGCTGGATGGTTAAAAATATCAAATTAGCCCAGGGCAAACCCAAACCTGGGATATAAACCTATTGCTAGTTTCTCCCTCTTTGCCAAGCTCTCTTGAGGTTAGGACAGTTATAAAAAGTATGACCTGACACTTATCAAGATAGTTTTGTGTAAAGCACATGTCACTGGCACAGTGCAAAAGCAGAAAGTAGAGGACACAGACTGAATGTGAGATGTTATTTGCCATTCAAGCTAAAGCAGTGAAATTTATGTGTTTCAATGCCTATGGTAGATGCATACCCCGTTACACACACACACACACACACACACACACACTTACAGGCAAATATTAGTAATCAAGGATCAAGTAGTAATCCTTCCTATAGCTTAGTGTGTGTATGTGTGGGGTCAGGCAGCTTGGAATTAGCCCCCACTCATAATAGGGGCCTGTTAGGCAGTGCTAATCGCTAATGCTAACAGGATTGGAGCATCGCCGGACCCAGTTACCCAGCTTATCTCTTGTGGCAGCGTGCACGCACACACACACACACGCGACAGATTCATGCTCGAACACATACTTTGTTTATTGGTGGAAGGAAAAAGAAAGCGGAGAGCGAGAAAAGTGCTGGCTTGAGGGAAAAATAATGCTGCCATAGCCAATGTTTCGTATTTTCCAGCCTACGCATTAAGCTAGTGTAAGCTCACTAGATTTCTCTCCGGACTAAAGGCTGATTTCTGGTTGTTTGCAGAAGTGACCATATTTCCCAGCTCTGTTAAGTCATGCCATTCTTCTGGTGGCCACTGTCTTCTCCGCTCTGCCACACAACCTTTTCTTTCTGCAAGTCACCAATTCACTCAAACAAATCACTGCAGTACCTCGCCATTTCTCTCAGCTACACAACACAAGGAAACAACCGGAGAAATGTTAAATATCGTCATTGATAGAGACACAAAGATAAGAGAACAACTTACAAAATCGTTCACATACACCGGCCCAGGAACTGATTAATTTCAGTGTTCCTATTGAGTTCAGGCCATTAATAAAAGAGATACCAGCCAAATGCACTACACGCACTAACTCCTTGCTCCCTTATTTTAATATGTGACAGTTTGGTTTACTATTTATTATGATAATTTGAGATGGAGAGACACTGAAGTAGGCAGAGGTCATCCCTCAGGTTCAGCCACCTCTCTTTTTATCAAGCTAACAGCAAGATAGTCTTTCTAAATCATCTTTGGATCACTTGCATATTAAAACATCTCAGAGAAATGGAACTAAATGTTACATTTATTACCGACTACCTAGACAATTTAGTTTCTCGCTTTATTGTTTTTTTTTTCTCTATATAATGTTAGAATATAGGGTAAAATATGAATCAATATCTTCACAATGCTTGTTTTGTCAAGCCAACAGTGGAAACAAAATATATTAATGTACAATAAACTAAATGAAAAACATTAGATATTCATTAATAAGCAGGAAAAAACAATTCAATGTGATCAATTGTCTGAACAAATTGTTTCAGCTCCAAAGTAAATGAATAGTTGGTGTGTCTTCATCCATAGCATTGTGTTTGTTAGTTTTTTATAATGTAATGAAGAGAAAGAATATATAAAGCAAAGGGTATAGATATTAGAGATGGAAAGACAGAGAGACGGAAATGAGAAATGGATGAAGAAACTGAGGTGGATTAGGGTTATGAGAACGGGGTTGGGAAGTTGACATATGCTGATAGCATTGCAGCAATTAATTATTATTTATCCAAGACAGGAGTGTGGGAGCTCTGCTCTTCACCTGTCAGAAAGGAGGAGAGGCAACAAGCCAATGACGGGAGAGAAATGAAGACGAAGGAGGAGGCTGGGGAGTTAAGAGGGGGTAGAGTATATAGAGATGCCTTCCCCTTGACCTTCCTGCTTTTTCAGCTGGAAGATCAGACAGGAGCCAGCATAGACATAAACACACCATTACCTCCTAAATGTGTATATACACAACGACACAAGGCACTCGACATCACTAAATTGTAAAAAGACACCGTACATCAGCTGATTTACATACACACGGAATGTCAACGATTAATCATCATTAATAATCCAATCAATAATCAACCAATAATGCAAAAATAAATCTACTCTATTAACTATATTCTGATGTAGTACCTGAGCAAGCCACTAGTTACTGCATCTCGTTGACTGGACGGAGTTACAGCTGTTAGTGGACAGCCTGCGGGGCAGAATAAAACAAATGCACATACTCGCCATCAAATGGAAAATCTTCTGTGCTTACTGTGCTGTGTAGTTGTGTTGGTGCACACTGCAGCAGAAACTTACTGGCAGTTTCCAGGTTGAGCTTTTGCAACATGAGTCTCATGCTAATGCTAATCTTCAACAGGAGCAGCTCGCTAAGGCCTTTTTCAGACAGATAGCTTTGAAACACAGCCTCTGGCAGTGTTTTAGCGCAAGGGAGCCGAGTTTAACCCAGATTGAAAGATGAGCTAAGACTGTTGAATCTCCAATGCTAATGTTTAGCATCTCCAGCAATTTAGCCCCAGCTGTACAGATCTTTAGAGTTAGCTGCCGTGAACTAGCGAACACATGTTGTCCTCTCAGTGCAGTCTATGCTATCACATGACAGAGAAACAAAGTAAAGGAATAACAACTGGTCCTCAATTCCATTTAAATTCCAAGAAATGTCCTCTAACTCTTTGGGTACGCTTGCACACTCAACCGATACAGAGTCTGCTAGCCAATTAAAGCAGTGTCAGTGTGTGCTGTGCCTGAGTGTGGTGGCAGGTCTACTGTTTATATCTCATTACGCTGTGCCAGGCCATGACAGACCAGGCTGTACCATGCTCCGCTGAGCCTACCCTCCACCGGCCAACGCCAAGGCCCTCATTAGCCTCGTCTCTGCCATGTTTATCACTGTGCAAGTGCTATGTATGCGTATGAAATAATGCATCTAAAAGATAATACAATTTTATATAAAATGCTAAATGTTAGTTTTTTTAAATCAATGATATAAGTTAAAAAAAATTCCAGAAAGGTGTCTAATGACTTTTATTCATCTTTCTTGTCTGCCATCCTCCTCTTATTTCCTATTGGAAGATAGCAGGAGGGAGGTTTGGATAGCATTTTCTTTCTATTGATAAATGAAATCCTGCATAAAACAGGCATTTTCTATTTTCTCAGGTTACCTAAATGTAATATTAAAATGAGTTGATGAGCTAAATCATGTTGGTGGACATACTTTTTTACAGCCATGTATTTCTCCTCTTTCACCCCAAATGATGCCTCTGTCTGGTCTCTCTTGCTCCTCCTCTTGTTCATCTTTCACACTCCTTCTTCTCTGGCTGTTTCTCCCTCCAAACTTTCTTTCCGCTCCTTCCTCTTTGTTTCTACTTATTTATTTCTCACTTCACTATCTTCTCCAAATCTGTACGGCTGCTTTCTTATTTTGTTGTCTTCCTGTATCTGTGTGTGTGTTTGTGCGCAAGAGAGCTCATGCACATACACACGAGCGTCCATCTCTGCTGTTGCTCCACTGCAATTCATCATCATTTTATCTGCCTTAATTGGATGCCATCAGGACCCCTGATACTTCCCATCTCTCCTTTAACAAACAGCTGCTCTGCTCACACACAGAAGAATAACACACAGACACACACCATATCCCAAACTAGATTTTCTCCTCTGTTCCTGTGTCTGCTTCTTTCTTCCTCCCCCCCTCTCGCTGGTAAAGGAGTGGGAGAAAAAGGGTGATGGAGTGGCCGAGCGTTTTATCAGACAGAAAGTAATGGTGTAAGGCCTGCGCAGATATTATCTGTCCTTTCATTCCTGCCCTCCGGGGAGAAGCAACATAGAAGGATAAAGAGGGGAAGAAGAGGGCAAAAATGGAGACACTGAAGTACAAATGGACAAAATGCTAAGAACAGGGGGAGATAAAGGACTGGAGAAGGGAAAACCACAACCATTCAATCCTCTTCTCTCTACGCTGGACGACACCCAGCTGTGCTCCATCAGTGATCCTGACCCCAGAGTGTGGTCGTTTGTGTGTACAAGCTTTAAGTGTACATCTGTTTATTCACTCCCATGAACCCTTTGGCACTTCCCAGCCCACAGCTCAGCATCCTATTGGCCCTGGCGCCCTCACCTCAGCCTCGGATTGGCTCCCGCTCACCAGGAAGCTGTCTGGGCTGGGTAAGGAAACTGGAAAGAACCAATATGGAAACCAGCTTGTTGTTTTGGTTGCTGTTGACCGGCGTTAACTACTACCATAAGGCCTGAGGGATGGCTCCGTATGTGTCAGTGGTAATGTCGGCTGTTTTGGCACTAATAAATATGGAGAGGACTTGTTCTTTTTTTTGCAAAATCACCAATGTTTTCCCCAATCAACTTGCTACAGGACCTTGGACAATCTGCCATTTCATCAACTTTTTCAGGTTCCAAAAATGTTAAATTATGTTTGGCTAAGTGTTTCACATTATAACAATTTAGAGCTTTGAGCTATTTTACTCTAAACATTTGATTCCTCAAAGTCTTTACCACCTTGCCTTTATATAGCGTACACTCTTTGTCATGCCATATGCTTCCTCTTTCCCCTCTGGGATCACTTGGTGTGTTACAGTAGCCTTATAGAGAAATTCTATAGCACTATTTTTTTTCCGCCATAAACAGATACAGTCAATACCCGGCAAGGTTAGTATAGAGCTGAAATTACATATATTGTGTGAGTCACATATACAGTAGGTTATTGACAGTCTCCTGTTAGGGAAAACTACGTAAGACTATTGAGTCATTACGGTCACTGTTAAAGGAGAAGAGCATGAGAAAGAAGAGCTTAAACATGATCTGAATGTTGATATCCTCCGTATCCTGTGGACAGTTATCTTCTTTTGGATAGCGTGCTGATATTGTATGAAAGAGAGGAGAATGAGTTTTGGCCTCAGGGGGGACTTTTGAGCTGGGTTTTACTCTCACACTCTCTCATCTCCCTCTGTTCTCTTCTATATCACTCTCCCTCTCACTTTTCTCCATTCATATCACCTGAAATTGTCTACTACACGCTTTAATTTCCCTAGTCTCCTCTCTTTGCCATTTTTAACCGCGTTTCACCACTATCTAGTATCACATCTCTTCCTGTCTCCCCTCTTCCTTTCTAAGCTCATCTGCGTTAACCCATTCCTCTGCTTTGTCCTCTCCAACTCTCTCATCCCTTTTAGTACGTTATATGAATCCTTTTCACAGTGCTTGCCTTTCCTACAATAATGGGTAGTGGGTTTGTCATAGTAGCAAACTCTTATGTTTATCTTTTAGGCTAAACTGTAGATTAGCAGGCCCTGTGTTTATCCCATTGATTAGCAAGCCCCTTCCAAACAGTCTTCCTACAGTGCTATAATGGAAATTGCACACACAAACACACAGCTGTCCTGGGATCCATTGCCTTAGGTATATTGAATGATGCACATACATACACAAGCACATGCACACACATATTATATATATTAACCCCTACCCCCATAGCTGTGTGCCTACACACCGAGGCAGAAATGTGTGTACAGCATAACAGATGAAGTCGCTTCGTACTGCAGAGTCATACATGATTCATCGAGTTAGTTCTAAACACTGTTAAAGAAGAAACAAACACAGAGGGGTGTGCATGTAAATTGGGGATGTGAAGGTCTATAAACGCATAAACTAATATTTAAGTCCCTCATTCCTTTGAAAGACTGCTCCAGAGCTATAATAAGATTCTAATCGTAATAATTTATGGCACATAATTATAAGCTCAGTCCTGGGTGAATTATGTCTTAATGGCAAGTTCATGCAGCTGGCACTTTTTTTCATACACTGAATCCAGTGAGGGCCTCATGCTGATGCGATGAAGGCTTTACATCGATATCTGACCATGCATTCAAGCTGGCACAGCTAATTGCTAACAAGGGACAAGCACTGACAGCTCAAGGCTAATTGCTGCTAGCACGTCTTCTTTGTGGACATCAAATAGAGAAATGTAGCTTTTGGCTGCGGCCGGGCTATTTTGTTGATTAGCACTGGTCTTGCAGCTACAATAAACGGTCAATAAACAGACATCTCTGCAGAGAGACGAACCCGTCGCTGGCTAATTAGCAATCGCCTCACAAACAACTGGCTAGGTGTGTTAGCACTTGAAGACAGTCTGCCGATACAGACAAAATCAAATGCCGTGCCTGCTGTCACAGTGGCTGGTGTGTAGCGTACACGTGTCTGCTGTGTGACTGAAAAAACTGTGACTATTAAGACAAGGTGTAGGATGTAGACAAGGTGCTAAAGCTACTTAGCCAGACATAACAACCGCAAGATTTTTCTAGTTTATTTTAACCTGTCAAACATTTTGTTGTTCGTGTGACATGTTGTGGCGATAGCTGCCTCACCTTCATTTAAAACAAAATTAACAGCACTAGATCTCGTCTCAGTGTTGCCGCATTGCATTACACTGCAAGACAAAAATATGGGGAAAAAGAGAGAAATGAAGAAGATGCAGTGGGGAAAGTAGGGAATGGCAGGAAAAAGAAAGTATGACAGATAAGAGAAGGAGAGAGGCTCGGAGAAAGATGGGCTCTACAGGCAGAAAGAGGAAGAGAGAGGGAGAGGTATAGAGCTGAGGTGTAAACATGATCAATCCGCTCCCAACTAGGTTCAGAGACAGACTTCCTCTTCACATTTTCAGCCTCAGTGAAGCACATCGCTAGCTACCTCTTATCTATCACGCTAGTTTGAAGCTGTGCAAACACACACATACGTACATACACACAGCCATATTTCAACACACAACACAGGCATGGGGCCTTCACACACAAACACCTCTACCTACAAATCCTCTGTGTACACACACACACACACACACACACACACACACACACACACACTCTTATTAGAAACTTCTGCCAAAAAAAACATCCTTGAGAACACTTTAATCCGACACACGCCCTTCATCACTAGCAGCTGAAGGAATAAATACATCAGAAAAATCCTAGAAGCATGGATTTAAATGGCTGACAAGCTTTACACTCAATAATATACATTATCTAACACAAGTTAATAAAATAAATGATGAACTGGAGCAGTATAGACTAAGAACATCTTATTTATTCTTGTGTTAATTCAAATATGACCTCTTCTCATCAGTATCCATTACTTCACTTTGTTGCATCAATTCAGTGTGTGAAATCAGAATTGGGCCATTTATCTAGATTGTAACCAAGACAGTGTCTAAACAGTGCATGGTGATCTATCAGGCCAATGAGCATGTTGGTGTCCAAAGTGGTCATTAGTTGTAGAAAGCCATTACTTAAACCCTGACCAAGTCAATGCCCTCACTGGGCTCATGATTTACTTACCTTGTGGCACTTATTAGGTCAAGATTAATACTGCTAAATGACTAAACGTCAAGACTAAATAAAAGTAAAGGATGATTTGTCCGATCATAAAGTATTCTTGTCTTTTGAACAACTATGCTTAACATTAACTGTTTTATTATATTAGTGTCTTAATAAAAGAATGTCAGCCATTATGTATTTCCTCACCCAACCATCTTTGACTCTTGAAACACTGACTCCTCTTGAAACACAGAATAACATCTGAGGTTTTCTTGGTATTTAAATCTACTGTAACTACTCGGACTTATGAACATCACCAAATTATTTGCTGTGTTCTCCACAATCACCAGGATTCAAATGGCATCACATTGGCCGCCCACATTACCCAAAACAATTTTTTAAGACTCACCGCTGTTTTCTGGCACTGGATTGAGGTGCTGTTGAAACGCAGGGCAGGGACACTGTGGGTCTCCCCCTGAATGTGGAAGACACACTCGTAGTTCCTCTGTCCGGACTGTGGCTGTGGCAGGTTCTTGGCTGCTAATGTGATCGGCTTGGTCACTCCGACGGGGATGTAGATCTGGGTTGATGGTAGAATCTGAGGGCAGTCCTGCAAGGTTGGACAAAAAGACAGACTCTTTAACTTTTGCCCTCTAAAGGAAGAGGTTGGGGTGATTCAATACTGAAGAGCAAAGAAACAAGGCACAAATAGTTCACAGGTAAGAGAAGGAACGATAAAATATACTATCAGTTAAAAAGGATGTACTGTGACACAGTGATGTGTTGAAGGATTGTGCAACACTTCCACTGGCCCTGCACTATATATAAATGATACATGACAAGAAGTGACTAAAGAGATCTTCATGAAGAGTTCACAAAAGAATATCTGCCCGATAAACGAATGTGGATCACAGTGCTGCATTGTTAAGGCAGGAAGAGGAGTCCAGTGCATTATGTTCATGAGTTGAAAGCAGTAATGAGCTTTTTTTTTATGTCTGCTTGTGTGTGCATTTGTGTATGCACATCAGTCAGTGATGCTGGCCAGAGCTCACAGGATCTTGTTTAGATCATCTGGAAACAGTCCATCCACTGGCTCACATCATTGAAGAACACAACCCTGAAGGGTGTGTGTGTGTGTGTGTGTGTGTGTGTGTGTGTGTGTGTGTGTGTGTGTGTGTGTGCGTGTGCGTGTGTGTCCGCGCGTAGATCATAGATGAGTAGGACATGTGTAGGTTATAGGACAATCCACTCAGTTTATGATGCTTCCTGGATTTGCATGTGCTGGAAGGAATGAAGTCATTACTGTGTTCATGTCACAATTTGGAAGCGATGCAGAACTCATCAACAGCAAATACGAGGGGCTGGAAAAGAAGAGAAGGAGGGTGTGATGGCTCATATTCGACACGAGTCAAAGCTTAGGTGGAACAAACCCACCCTGTAATCCGAGTGGGTTAGTTCCAAAAGGTAACAAGTCAGACCCCTGATGACAAATCACACAGACAGAGGGGACAGAAACCTGTCCAGAACATTGAGTTGCCAGGGTTGTTGCAGCCAGTCAGCGCTACTGTACAAAGTCAAAAGAACTCAGGCTGCATACTCCACACTTCAACAGCTTCTCCTTTAAGAAGATAGCTGCTTCCCGGTCATTGAATGTTTCTTTCCTCTGCTCTACTCTGAGCTGTTGTACATTAGAAGCTACAGCACGTCCCCGGGGCCTGAGCACAATGCCGGAGTTTGTTCATTAGCCTGCTTGGTCCTGGCCTTGTGCGTCTGATCACAGACAAACACATGCACACCACATAATGAGAGGAGGGAATACTATAGGAGAAAGAACCAGGCTACAACAACCTGATGTATAATCAACTAGGAGGAATCAAGAGAAGACAAAAGAGATTGTTCAGGAGAAGGAAGTGAGGAAGACAAGAGCATTGTGATAGGAGGAAGAGGAAAAAGGGTGTAGTGAAGGGTGGATGAAAAGAGTAGGGGGAGACTTAAAGGGAGGGTAGAGAAATGTGAAGGGAGAAGATGAAGAAGCAAGTTTATTTGGGAACACATCAAAGTGAGACAGGAGAGTCAGATAGCTGGGCGTGGTGATGTGAGGAGAGGAAGAACAGACGCAGAGGTGATAAAAAGAGGGCTGAATGGAAACAATATAGAATAGAGAAACAGAAGAATCAAATGTGATACAAGATATTTCAGACTGGGAATGTGAGAAGGCAGCGAGGAATGCCTGGTTCTCCCCGTCTCTTTATCCACCCCCTTTATTCATTCTTCAATCTATACAGCTTCATCCAGACCATGTACCCAGGGCCCCACAACAACATGCTACTTAATTAACTGCCTGGAGCCTCAGACAATGCTTGATGGAGGGGGGCAGAGACGGAGAGAGAGACAATGAATCAAGGGAGAGATTCCTTCTCACTTCTGAAGTCCCGTCTCAGTAAAGTGGATGCTTGTGTCAAAAGCTCTAGGCTCTTGCATTGTCCAGGAGAAAAAGAAAGGTTTCAGCATCCTGCTGCTAAAGCTACCTTGCAGAAGCCAGTGTGTCAGAAACTAGCACTGCCTGTAGCGCAAACTGCAGCCAACCAATATTTTATTCATCAGTCTATCGACTTTGTGTCAGCTCAGCTGACTGCATGTCGTTTTCACTGGCAATGATCTTTCCTTATAAGAAGATCATCACCTTTCCTACTTTCAATCCTTTATATTGCCATTTTGAGCTAGAATCCCGGGGTTCTGTACTGCAGTACAAAATTGAGACAGTGTGGGTTTATTATAGTGGTTTCATGAGCAGTATGTAGTCTGATTTTGTACAAGCTTTTTTAGCTCTGTTACCATACCAGGTAACAGAAAACAGAGTTTTTAGAAACTAACTATGCAAGAATATATCGGAAAAGTTAGGCGACCTGCTGCTGCATACAATTAATCAAAACCCCAGGACTTCAAGGTCTGACTGTTTTGATAATGTAAGCCAACAGGAAGTGAATGAATGCTGGTATAGTTCATGGGTGACGTGTTGCAAGAGTTCAGAAATCAAATTGCTCAAAACTCTTTTTTTTTTTAATATAACGTCACACTGCATCCCAATAAAAATGAAAAGGAGTTTTAGGAAGGAGATGGAAGGAGGAGGAAAGAGAACACACAGAGGGAAAGGGATAAAGGAAAAAGTCCTAAGCAGAGAGAAACTTTTTCATCAGTATCTGTGACAGGTGCCAAAACAGTTCAAAGCCGGCATTAGGGCTATAAAGTGCAGAGTACATTGAAACAATATTTCACCAGGGGGATTCGTTTGAAGCTGGAATAGCAACCCCCACCACCTTTTTCCTGACTTCTCAGCTTTCATTTCATCCGTGAAGACGGATGCTGTGGTTTTCTTGGCCAGATGTGATGCTCCATCCGTTTCATTTCAGGAAGACGAACAGGGGACAGAGAGAGGGGGAGGGGGTGTGTGTGTGGGTGTAGTATGAAAAGGTGATTTTAGCTTCTCCCTTCAAACAAACACACCTCACATTCAGAGCAGATACATGTGCACGCAAAGAGGAAGAGATGTGTGAAGGAATGCGCAGTACAGATGGTTTCTCCACACAAACATAGCATAAGACACATCTGCCTAATTTTGAGATTCTGATCACCGTCTTTCTATTCTGACATCTTCATCAACATTTTAACACCAACAGATGTTGATATTGTAGCACAAAATTGCTTTGGCAAATCAGAAATTCTGTTTTATGAACGCTGACGTTAAGACAAGTTGAGTAAACAAAACCCCATCTTTATAGGTGAAGCACGTTCTCACACCTTGATCGGACTGGGCTGTATTTCTACCTGTTTTTGTGAGTATATATAAAATAGTCGTGTCGGTAGACGTCCAGGTCAAGTAGCCTGAAGGATTTCTTTACCTTACAGTGTTTATTTTCTCTCCAACGCCACTATTAGCTTTCCTGCCTAAGGCTGGAACCACAATTCCCACTATTACAGAGATTAAGACGTATGTATTACTTAAATAAAAATGATTGGACTTTAATTACAACCTTTAATGAACTGCACAAATAAACCAAAACCATAATTTACAAACGTCCTACTGGGCTTAACATACAGTACAGTTTTTCACGTCTTACTGCGAACGACCCAGATTCACTGAACACCACCACCTGCCACCATGTGGCAGGTGGATGAGATAATCTTGACTTTTGAACAAGCACCAACAACAGATCTTTAGATGGTCGACAGGCAAGTGTGTTCAGACGCAGAAACAGAGATTACAATCAAGGCATACAGTGGGTGGGGTAGAGGGGGAGTGAGGGGTAGGAGCAGAGTGGTACATAGAAATAAATAAATAAATGTATTAAAAAGGCCAAAAGAATTCTGAAGGCTTCGACATAGCCTGACAAGATATAAATTAATAAACCTCCAAAAGTGGCACGCATATGTAATGAGGCGAGTGTCTGGTCGTTTTTTTGAAGCACACCCATCTCCCTCCAACCCCCCAACTCAAGTCCATTCATAATTAATTAGCTGCCTCTGTGATGTGGGGACTATAGATCAGGGAGGAGAAAAAATAACATGCTAAATAATGAAGTAAAGCGATATGGGGAGCCAAGGGGAGAGATGGCATAGACCGCCACAGTGGAAAAAGGGGGACACAGTGTGTGTGTGTGTGTGTGTGTGTGTGTGTGTGCGTGTGTGTGTGTGTGTGTGTGTGTGTATCACAGGGTCCTGACAAAGAGTTATGTGAACAATGTTGAATGCTCCCTCCTGTCCACTTGTCACCAAGCCTTGTGAAAGAGGTAACGCAAAAAAAAAGCAACAAAGAGCTGGCTGCAACCGTGATCTAAGAAGTCCAACCTACCTAGTCACAATACACCAAACATTAACATTATATCATAATGCATGAGGTGGATCCTTTTATCTAAGTAACGTAATGTGGCCCAGTGGTCAATGTTTTGTCTGTGCGCAACTCCAGTGGGAAGGAAACATCTAACCCATCTAACTCTTCTTACGACCTTACAATTAATGTTGGACAATAAAACCGAGGCAATAGTTATTTGAGCCATTTGTTGAATTTTTTTTAATTATTACTTAACTACCTTAACTAAAAATATGTATATTTAAAGAAGGCATTTGACTGGTTGAAGTTTAGATTGGAAGAATGAATTAACCAGAGTGTTTTTTACATGATTTTGATTGGAATTTGAGGCATATGGTCAATAGAAGTCTCCCTCCAAATCTTTCTACAATGAACTTATGTGCAACATAATGTCACAATGACATGCCATACATCACGCACTCACAGCTAGGACCATGTAGCTCTATTTACCTTCTGGGTAGCTGCAGGCCAGCTGCCATGTATTGGTTTGAGTGTGTGATTGTGTGGGTGTTTGGGTGTGTCTGTGCACTTGTCTGGGACTTCTACCAGCCAGAAGATGAGAGGCGCGAGACAAAAAAGCCTACTCATTAAATCGCTGGTTAAAAAACATTAGCATGTCTGTATGTATCAATGTCAAATACATTATAGTAAGTACAGTACAGGTGTTTGAGTATTAACATAAGTAAATATCCACACAAGCTACGGGTGTGGTACATACACGAAAGCATAGAATGTGTGAGGTAACATGTATGTGCACGCAAAGTTGTGGCGAGCTCATTAGCAGAGAGAAACCAGAAAGATGTTCTGTAACCAACCAGACACTTACTGTGGGGGAAAAAAAGGAGGAAGAGAGGGAGGCAGGGATAGAGTGGAACAACTTAATAAGGCAGCAACATGTAGAACACTGCAGGAGCGAGAGAAGCGGAGGAAGAAGAGGGACTTTGAACCTTGAAAGGGACTGTGAGATTGTCCACCCACACCCTTCGTTCCCGAGCAGAGTAGTGATGCAGGGAGAAACGAAGAGAGGGAGAGATGAAGAGTCAGCGGGAAAAGCGAGCAAGTGCAAAGGAAGGAGAAAGGAGAGTTTGAATTAAAATGAGAGGCATGTGTCATGAATGTTATTCAGCTTGGATTATCAAAGTCTCACAGAGCATGTACCTACATACATACATACACTCTCACTGTGTGCTTTGATGTGCCACCCAGGCACACATACATGTTGATTTCATCTTCTAATCCCTCATCCTTGACTTACAAGCAAGCTGCCAAACCTACACAGTTTATCCCCTTGATGCAAATGACACAGTATCCTATAAAACAATAAAAAAAAGCAGAACTATATGAGCATTTTTATCCTTATGGTTTTTTATAGAGTAAGGGGTAGAGGGGGTGTCTGGTGCTTCGTTATCATTCTAACCCAGATATGTCAGCAGCAATCAAACCTTGTGCTTTTCAGCTTTTCAAAGACAGACCTTGATTTCAGGCGTAGATACACTATCTGCTGCTGCCTATGGCTCATCTATGCACACGGTGCCACGTTTTAGAGAGACATAGTAAAACTGTGAAATCTGGTAATTCACCTCTCGAAGACCATATTTAACTAATTTATATTTGTAAAATATAAAGGTAAAATGTGGTTATCAATACGCAGTGGGGAAATACTGATTACTAATTAACAATTTAGCAGTCAACAAAAAGCTGTACCCAGCAACATGTTGATTTGTGCCGCTAGAAGCAAACAGAAAATCTCATATGCTTTAATCTTACTTAGGAACGACTTACACTAGAGCCTCTGAATATATGCTGCTTATAATTAAATTATCTCCTTCTGTTCATATGTGCCTCACAATGATGTTTACAAAAATAAAAAGTTGTATAATACTATACATAAATACACTGCCCATTATATTTTTGCTTCACACACCAACTCACACAATAGAGAAACCACTCAATTCATTACAAAGCCACCAAATGTGAAGAAATGAACATAGCTTCAATGACAAACGTGATGTCTTTGCATTTTAGAAAAATAAATGGCCACATTTAATGTATTAAATTCACATTTTAAAACCTTTGTGACACCCAGTGTCTATCAAGGTTGCATGTGGTACATCACTGACTGTCATGGTCTTCCACCAGAGTGCAATCATAATGGACGCTGGAGTAAAAATCAGTGCAGGGCACTTTACTAAAACCGCATGGTGAAAAGCCCAACATGACAGAGACAGTTAGCTAGTCCTCTAGGATTGGACAACACAGCAGGCTGCAGGATTTTTCCCTCCGTCTCTTTTTCTGTATGCTTCTCCATCACAGCAGGAAGTCGCCGTTTCTCAATCACACTCTCTCCCGTTCTCTCTGCACCTTTGAGTTTGTTTTTTTCTTCTGCTTGCTTTGCAGCGTTATTCATCTATCTCCCACTGCCGTCAACTCTTTCTCTCAGTGACTCTGCATTTATCTCTCTTGATGGCAAAAATGCAATATTCATCTGTGCTCACCATTACGCAGGCTGACTATGAAGGCTGCGGAAGCGAAGATTTAATAGAACCTGAATAATTAAACCTACCGGGACCTGTGACTGACACACACTCAGAAAGGCAAAAACACTGAAACACACTGATGCAAGCCTTGCAAACCCCTGTGCATCCGTCACATGGTCTGTGTGGGTGCATGTTTAAGTGAATGCTATTAGCTCTTCATTAAGTTCCCACCTGATCCTGCATGCATTGTTGCATCAGCATGCTGCAGCAGGGTGATACTCGCTGCATCAGTGGGTTAAGCTGGGTGGCAGAGGATTTTATTAAAAAGAGAATAATCTAGATGAAATATTACACCCAGCACTTGTGCTTTCCAGTGAGTAGCTCCACTGTCAAACGGGGATTAGCACTTTCCAACCAATTAAGAGG
Source organism: Microctenopoma steveboyesi (assembly GCA_032359275.1). Taxonomy (NCBI): domain Eukaryota; kingdom Metazoa; phylum Chordata; class Actinopteri; order Anabantiformes; family Anabantidae; genus Microctenopoma; species Microctenopoma steveboyesi. The sequence goes on from JAUMHF010000021.1 coordinate 7,091,799, forward strand.
GTCCTTCAAATCAGCCTAAACATAACATTTAGAGCAAGGTGCATTTGCTTTAACTCACACCTTTCCATAAATATAACTCGGCTGTCCTTGTAGAATTGTCTGCTAAGCATACTTCTTAGAGTACGACAGGCTGCTCTCTCCACAGTGTCTCCCAGCCATGGCGACCCGTGCACCCTGCCTTCTGTTGTTAAGGGATGCACAACGCAATCACTTTAGGTAAAGCGTCTGAAAATGCATAAGAAATAGGTGAAGGAAAAGGACAAGCTGCAGGAAGGTGGAGCTACATATAGCGGCAAAGAAAAGGAGATGTGAACTAATAACATGCACATGTGACAGACAGTGTGTTCGACTGTGAAAGCATCTGTGCGCAAGTACAAACAATAGGACCAGTCTTCAGAGAGAAGGTCCAAATTTCCGACATACAGTATAAACATGAGGGAAGCAGAGGTGTGTGTCAATTACAGCACACACGCACACGCACACGCACACGCACACGCACACGCACACGCACACGCACACACACACACACACACACACACACACACACACACACACACACACACACAGTGCTACGACAAGACTGAAGGGCTGAAGTTTGAGGGCAGATTGAATGTTTTAAGTTTAAAAAGCGTTTGAAGTGAGCTGCGGCCCTACCAACACCAAACCAAGGGTTAAACACTAGACGGTCACGGTCCGACTGAGGTCCATCTGGCAAAAGAGGCATGTGGTTACTTCACCCTGTCGCCTCCACTTCCTCTCCATGTTCCCTCTCTTTCTCTCGCTCCCTCTTTTCCCTCCAACACTGGAGCACATTTGGAAAATAAATTGCGTCAGTCTGAATGTAATCTGCTGCTTGTTACTCCCAGAATTTCTCGACTTGCCTCCCTGCCCTTGTCTTTCTTTCTTACTTTATGTTTTTTTACTTCACTTCTCTCTATGTTTACATCTGGTCTCAATTACAGCGCCCCTGTCTGTCTTTGATTTGTCCTCGGTGAAATACATATACCGCTGGAAAGGCTGTAGAGCTGCACGGGGGATAACAGCCCACCTCCACACATTTTCTCATTTATTTGTTCCTTCTTCCAGACATTGTTTTATTAAATATGGATTAGAAGCGTTCTCTCTTAATATTAGATCAAAACCCGTGTGTGGGTGTGTGTTTATGAGAGTCCGGCTACGAACTACATGATGCCCTTAGGTGGAGAGAGGAAAAGAATTGACTATTAAATAGAAGTGCAAACAACGAAATGCCACAGAGATAAAATGAGAAGTTGTATACAATGACAGATGAGGTGGGAAAAGAAGAGAGGAAGAGAAAATACCGTATGTGAAAAAGGGCAGTGACGTGGGAAGTGCTTGGGAATCGAGGGAAGGAAAATAGAAAGGATGATTAGGAAGAGTGAAAATAGATGTTACTAAAAGATAAAGGCACTGAGAGAGAGAGAAAGGAAAAGCAAGAACAAGAAAGAGTAGATAATACTCCACTTCTCGCCTATTTCGCCCTGCTCCTCACCCACGTACGCCCTGCAGCCTTGAGCTGCTGGTTGTGCTTCGGCTGATAAGAACCAGTGACAGTCACACAAACAAGTTAAAGCTGCGGAGACAAACACACATGTAGAACCATGCGCACAGTGAGGCCCCTTGAGCAGCTCTGGCCTACAATCTGCGGGATGACCTACTATGGGGAATGTGTGCGTGTGTTCTGCTCAGTGTCTCAGTGCCAGCCAGGAAAAACACTGTGCGCCAGAATGTCACAGTCCGGGGCCTTAACACCTCCATCAGAAATAACCTATCGGCTGTAGAGAGAGAGAGAGAGTGCGTGTGTGTATGTGCGTGCGTGCGTGTGTGTGTGCGTGCATGCGTGCGTTCGTGCGTGCGTGCGTGTGCGTGAGACGGAGACACAGAGAGGATATGTTTTCGTGACTGTTTAAGAATGTGTCAGTAGGCTGTAAGTATATGCACTTAGTTAAGGGCGTGCACCAGATTGACAGCGTCTGAGAAAATATGTTCATGTGTGTTGTTTGCTTTGTTCAGAGTGCAGCCTATGTGGAACCTCTCTCGTTAATGTAATGTCCCGGGACACTGTGTCAAACACTAACTAACAGGAGAGCTAGTGTCCCTGCGATATGAGCATCTCCTGTACTGTGTGTGTTAGGTGTGGTAAAGGTGCGGTTCAACATTTTGAGACAGATCTTTTTTCCCCCCTTTCTTTCCAAGACTTAGATGAGGAGATCAATGCTGTAAACGTGTAGTTCAGCTTGATTAAATAGCAAATGGCCTGAGTCTGCTCAAAGACACACTAATTATTATTAGTCTATATCTATATGGTTATATCTCAGTCTGAGGTTTTCTAGGCCAGGACCAGCTTACGTCCTGGCTTAGCACCAACTCTAAGCTGAGACATAGTACACCATTTAACTCTACAAATGCTGAATTGTCATTTTTACACCTTCATTTTTTCAGGCTAGCCTGTTCCTCTCATTTGTAGTTCTTCATACAAAGCTAATTGAGTGGTAGCTCCATTGCTTTAATGATTTTCTTTCAAATAGATGCACAGTGCTGGAGAAAGAATAGGTGGAGGGTAGTCAAATGAACAAGCGTGGGTGACATTACTTAACCCATCCATGCAAAAGAGACGTGAGGAGTTTGCTTGATGATCTATCAAGATAATTTTAATATATAAACAAAAATAACTGTCCCAGAAACCTAAGAGTTGGTTGTGCCTCGCTGCAATAACTGGCAATAAGTCTTTCATGTCGCTGTAGAAGAATTTTGGCATGCAAATATAAAAACAAAAAACTAGAGAAAGGACAGGAAAATACTTTTTCATAGCACTAGAGACTTTCTAAAATAAAGAAATTCATTACCAGATCCACACATGTATTTTCACATTAATGTGGAGAAAACTCTAAAACTAAAAGTAGTGGAACTGTAAGAAGCAGAAGCTACTATGACCGATGCCAATGAACACTATTACATTTTAAAAAAAACATTTTGATAGTAACTGCTGCATCCTGGCAGAAATTGGAGTTTGGATATAACTGCAAACCACTTAAACACATGTGGAAGAAACATCAAAATGTTGATATTTGGAAATGATGCCCACCACTTTTTTATTGTCCTCAGTCTGCTCAATCCCAGAAAGTGATATAGAAAGCAAAGAAAGTGAGCCAGATGGAAGGGGAAGCGGGGTAAATCAAGCGCCAGAGATGGGAGTGGTGAGGTAGCGGTGTATCCACAAATCTCAATCAAGTTAACCGCAGCCTTGATTGCTCGAGTGAGACTGAGCCTTGCTTTGCAGCAAAACAAACAAGTAAGCATGTCCTAACATAGCTGAGCTCAACCAGCTTGAACCTTGCCTGGCACTCATCATGGCTTTGGCTCAGAATAGCACTTTCTCTCTAGGGGTATGGAAGGAGAAAGGAGTGAGAGATTAGAGGAGACTGGGGGAGTGGAGAAAGAAACGTCAGGGAAGTTTCTTAAAAAAGGCAACGAGACAAAGGAGGAAAAGGAAAAAAATTAATACATTTTACCATGTGAACGAAGGAATAATTGAGCTGGTAAAGTTTCGTCCTTCCTCTATTCATCCTCTTCCTCTCTCTGCTTTTTTTGTTTTTATAATAAAGTAACTCTTACTTCTCTCCTGCAATTTTCCGCCTGGTCGACCCTTAATTTGAGAATTTGTTTGTTGTGCCATTGGAGGCATTGTTGATTCATGCATATTTGATTTGGAAATGTCACTCATTATATTTATTTCCTCCTCGCTTACTCTGTCTATCCATTTCTATCCCTCTCTTTACACAGTCAAGCAAACAAACAACAGTTTTACTACTCGCTTGACTTGTTTAATACATTTTTTTGTTGGATCTTCTTTCTTTTCACTTCTCTACTTCTTTGCCTGAGAGTCACAAAAAAATCGTATTTTACATGGTGCACGGTCCTTTGGTTGAACAAATTACAGATTTAAACAAAAGTAGAGCATAAAAAACAGAGAAAAAAAAAAAGAAAAATTACTCATCTGCAAACTGCTAAGCCCCTGTGTTGCCATGGTAACATAGGATTCAAATTCTGTTAGAAGACAGTAAAAACTGTCATAATTGTTAAATGTTTATTATATACATAATGGTAACACTCACAAATTTTTTCTCACTAAGTTGCGACTATTCTTTCTCACATTTTTAACATTTCTGTCAAGCCATTTAAGAAATGAGACTGAGGATACATCAGCCCCTTTCAGCCCTGTGTGAAAACGTCTATCTGGCCTTCGATGCATTCTTCTGCAGGAGACAGTAAAATATATGCTATCAGGAGAATCTATTTAGCTTCATGTTAAACACTGCTATTTGTGTTTGTGTCTTCTTTCTCCTTAATTTAACAAAATATTATTCACAAACGAGGGAATGTGAGGAAAGAGGATGAAAATGAGGGGTGAATGAGCTTAGAGTGAGGGTGAGGTAAAGACAGAAAGATGAACCCTGGAGAGGAGAGGTCTAGCCTACAGGAAGATCTGTACTTGTTGGGGCAATAAAAGCGCAACTAATGGATATGGCAGCTATGAGGAGGATAATGAATGATTCTGTGTGTGTGTATGTGTGTGTGTGCGTCTTACTGTCAAAATGATACCCCATACTGCACGGAAAACACAAAGTATGGTAGCTGTGTGTGCGTGTGTGTGTTGGGCGACAGTCCAGATGATGAATTCTCTGGCGGAGCATGTGGTTGGTGGTTTCATGTGTGGATGAGGTGACAGGAGAGGGCTCTGTATCCACGTGGCACTGTAAGCCAGTCATGTGTGCTCATACCGTCATTCTCCCTGCTGCCTCTTCCACTCCTCCACCCTCTCAATCTCCTCAACCTCCACCACGCATTTGTCTCCTTTCCCCTGACATACGGTTTTGTTAATGCTCCTCCTGGTGTGCCTCAGATCACACAGCACCAAAAGCAAGTGTCTACCTAGACCCTGAAAAGATATAGATATATATATATATATATATCCTAAATGTCATCAAATGAAAAGAAAAGAACTACATGCTGCAACTTGTGTCAGTCTCAAGAGACCTAGTTTCCTGCCATCCACCAATATTACTACTTAGTTTATATGTTTACTCGCACTGTGCATCCTGCTTTCCTCTATTTTCTCTTTCATCACTGCAGGCCTTTCCTGTTTATCCATCCGTTGCCCCTCTGGCCTCTCTCAGCTCAGAGTTTGCTAGCCAGCGCTCGCCCCATGTCTTGCAGATGGGTGCACTAATCCGCTAACGTTAGCTCCGTGAGGCGTGAAGACTGGGCGCATGTTTTGAATGGGCACACAGGCTGTGGTTTAGCATGCTTGTGTCTGGGATTCTTCACAGCACCAGTTGAGAAAAGAGATAAAGAGGAAAGTAATTGGATAAAGGTTGACCAATTAATAAAGGCCAGTAATTCAGGCCAGCCAGCAAGGGGAGCTTTAATCTGCACAGAGATAACAGGGAGAGTCAAACCACCAACATGAGGCGATAGCACGGAATTGTGTATATGTACGTTTATGTGTGTGAGGTGTCAAGCAGATAAAGCGCAGGCTTGACTGTCAGTTACTTGGTTGTACACTGGATTTACATCCCTAAGTCCACTGAGAAGATGTACATTTGAATCATTTTCCGTGTGTGGTAATATATACAGGACACAGAGAGCTGCAGTGAAAACATAATATCGCCGTGTGTCCCTCACTAATATCCTTGCATGCAGCAGTTGACAAACACTTGTTATGCCTTGCATGTCGCCCACTGTAGCTGCCACTCGGCACGACTGATATTAGCTTTTATGCAAATGCAGCATTTCGCCATGTAAGAACAAGGCAGTATTTCCATAGACATAGTCATTCATCCCAGTCTGCTTATGGCCTTATGGGCCACGACAGAATTATTGCTGCACAGTACACAAGCTGTTGTCACTGTGCCAAGAGCCCCTATTACACATACAGACAGCAGACAAACACAGCAGGGTGATGTGAAAAACCCCCGAGGCGAAAGCCACAGAAAGTGTGTGCAAAGGTGTGTGTGTGCTGCCGAATACAATTTGTGCCTACGTTGTTATAAATTGTGTTTGCATGTGGGATGAAATGAGCAAACATAGTATATGTGGAAAAATAGGTGTTGTATCGCAGAGGAACTACGGTAGATTTGTCCAAATGCACAGATAATACAGAAATTACATTCAGCAACACTAATGCAGCATTTTTGGCTTATTTTACATTTATGTGGAGGGAAATGTGCAGAAAATTCTATCTGAACTACACAACAATCTGCTGTGAAAATGGCAGCATGCCTCTGTGTGAGTCCTACCTCCGAGATGTTGACACGTCCTTCCTGGAAAGAGCAGTCGTTGGCATTCTGGGTGCACATGTGACGGTACTTGCACCAGTGGCACGGGAACGAGCCATTTACACAGGAGAGGCAGCTGAAACAGAGAGACGCGAAGACACCGTTAGGGAGGGGTTACCTGCCTTCTGAGTCGAGTCTAAATTATTTATCTTACTGCATTTACACTTCACTTGAAGGGTGATGGAATCAAACAGGACAGACTGAGGTGGTATCAGCTAGTAAAATTCACATGTGAAAAGAAGAATGAGTCATATCTCTGTGTCAAGTCAACTGACAGATATATGCGTTTCATTTTTTCATGATCATGTAATCAAGTATAGCTGTGTTTTTTTTTTAGATTGACTAAATTGTTTTTCAGTTTATCATCCAGTTTGGACATTTCCCCTTGTGTCTTAAATCCTCTCTCTCTCTCTCTCTCTCTCACCTTTTATCCCCCCGTCTGCCATCGCATCTATCAACTGTCTGAACCTTCTCCCCCCACATAATTCCCTTTATTCAATCCCTCTCCCACCCTTTGCTTGCAACCCTCCACTGCATCTTTCTTCTACATTTTCAATGATCCCCCTCATAATCAGCCGTCTCTCTGCATACATTTCTCTCTTTCTATACTTCTCCTGTATCGCCCTTCCCATCCATTCAACAGTTAGCCTTTCTTTCTGTCCCTCTGTCTCTGCCTCCCTCACTCTATCCATCCCTTTCATTCACTGCCATCTCATTTTTAAAAGCTCTCTCCCTGCTCTTTGTCTAAAGCGCTCTTTCATCCGCGGGGCCAAGAGTGCTCTACCATTTTAAATTCACCTGCTTTAGCCGAGATGAGGTGCAGATAGACGGGCTGAAATGAGCAAATGAGATAGATGGATGAAAGAAGAGAGGGAAAGAGAGAGAGGGATCAAAAGAAGGTAGATTTCCCTCAGAGAGGCGGAGACGCCAGGTATCGTGGGAGAGAAGGTAGAAAATGAGGAGGAGGGGCGATGCAGCTCACAGGGCTCTGCATGGGAGCCTCCTGGGAAGAGGAGGAAACATTAGTTTGGACATTAGGCAGTGAATATGAGAGTGTGTGTGTGACCTGTGGTAAAGAGCTGGACAGGTTGGAGTGAACAGTTTATCAACACAGCTTCATGTTATTGGTGCTCTCTCAGCCCTGGAGAGACGCTCCGCTACACGGCGTCTCTGTATTATCTAATGTGGCCATTATGAGTTTACAAATGGAACAGTTTCCTTTTATTACAAAGATTACTAAAGCATTTTGTCCTCTGCATTTACTTTCAGAATTTCTTCCCTGTGAATTATTTACCTCTTACTGTTTGTGTGAACATATGGTTTATTGAAAATACAATAAAAAAACTGCATTTAATACAGTCAGGGAAGGCCTAGCCTAGATCCATAACAATAAAACAGTGGATAGAGCTCAACATGCAGGCTCCGTTGTATTCATCTACATCTGTCAAGTGTGAATCTGTTCAAACTGCTATGAGCAAACTCCAGACAAGCTCTCGAGTGTGTTTTAACCCTGCGCGAAACGGAGCTACCGTTCCTCTCATCCAATTGAAAAAACGATGGCTTTGACTCTCAAGCTTTAAGATGCAGCCCATAAACGAATCCATCAAACCCCTGCGTGGATTCATTTGGATCAATTAGGGCCACTCATTTGTTAGGTGCGCACTTTAAGCGATCGTTTCCAGCCCAGACCCCTCCTTTTGAGCGAGATCAGAGGCTGGAGCTTAATTCAATCCCACCGCCGCTTTAATTGGTCAATTTAGCATTGTGCTGAGAGAAGCTGTCCATTTAGAATGAGGGATGTGCGACTAAGGAAATAACAGGCCTTCTAATACCACACAAGAGCAAATAGCAGATTTGTCAATGTTGCCTGCAAATGGAGGCAAACTGATTAGGCTGCACTGGGTTAGGTTAGCATCCAGTTCTCAGACTCAAAGAGCAAATCTGGGGTTTTAATTCAATGTTTTGCCACAAATGAGTTGGTAAGAAATGGAAGGATGGGGGGGGGTCAATTCTGCACAAAGGACCAGATGACATCGCTGGTGCAAGACACATGAACACAGGGCGAGTTCGTCGGGCTCATTGTGCAGCTCACTGGGGTTTGTTAGCTTGGCAACAATCACTACTTTGAATGTCAAAGTATTTTTTGGGGGGGGGAGTGGGGGCCCACCGGTGAATCAGTGCTCATTAAAATACAGTACAACACCAGCTTAACGCAGCAGGTAACCAGAACCAAGCAGTGCACAGTACAATGTATAGTTTGTACCCAAACACCCGTCAACACATCTGTCGCCAAACCCAGATAATAATCATTTTGATCTTGACTTTTATCTATTATTCATGACAAATCAACCTTGTTAGTGGAGCGGTGACTTTGAAATAACGAGCAAAATATCAGTAGGTAACCGCTCTCATCTTTTTGTGACTTTAACGAGTAGGCCCTTTGAAATAACAGGTATTTTATTTTCAATGCCATTCTGCGCAGCCCCAAGGCCAGCAGTGGGCCCTGTCTGACAACCCCCCGATGCTCGCAGTTGGTTTCACTGAAGTAACTGGGACCCACCATCACGAGTGCCGAACTGCTTTTTTTAGCCTGGGTGCAAACTCCTTTTAAGCATAAGCCCACCCAGGGCAATGCGGGGATGTTTTGATAGTTGCCTTGCGTGGTCTGCTTTCTTCAGACCCCCCAGTATATCCTTATTGCTCTTCCCTGTCACTCGCCACTGCCCTTAGCCACTCAGAGGCTTTCAGTGGCTGTAGACACGTTTCCCGTATGGCCACGCTCATAATGCTAATTTAATCTGTTCATATTCAGATGCTAATTGAGCTACAGTAGCTCTGGCGCTGCTGTGATTTTTTTTTCAGAACCTGACACAATAGACAAAAGTGATTTCCTCCTCTCTCTCTTCTCCTCGATCAGTTTACAGTGGTAAATACAATCCGCGCTACTGGTGAGGTGTGTTTGACAGTTCTACACAAAATGGTTACGATTCATTTGTATGGAGGTTGAAAATAGTGGATACTAGATCCCGGTAAATATGCACCTATGAAGGATTATTTGTGCACATAATTGTATTAATGCATGTCTGAATGTTTAGTTTCTCTACAGCGTTGTACAGTTGTCATTATCTGTCGAAAAGTTGTAGTCTCTCTTTCTGTGACATTCAACATGCTGTTTCCCTCCAATTATTCCAAAAAACCCTGAATAAACCCACATATGACCCAGTCACTGGCCAAGCCAGACATTAACCACAGCAAGCAGAGGTGCTTCATTCAGTCCTACACAAACATTAACATCCAATTCATTGGCAGACTATTCTCCACATCTTTAATAAATGGGGGGTTGTGGAATGAGAAAAGGAGTATGGAAATATTTAATTAAGGAGCAATCATGGCCGTGGGTGATTTTCTATTTCAATCTCAGCAACGCTTAAACTGAAACACTGAGAATTCTAATTAGATTAATACCACTATGCAAATTTATGGCATTTTTGAAAAGGCAAGGGTGACAATATAATCACTTGAGTAAATAAGCGGGAGGTGTGTTTTTTTTTTTTTCCTTCAATAGGGGTTTCATGCATCGGTGTAAACGAGTAAACCATTAAGAAAGTCAATGGGGCAATTCCAAAGTTTAGCTCATATTTTGTCTTACTGCAAATATAGAACACGTGTAAATACTGTAGGAAATATGGGGCTGAGGAATAGTTGCACGGGAATTCTTTCCCAGTTAATGACATTGTTTCTGCTTGGAAATGTGATTCAGCATGCTGTGAGAATGTCTGTTTCTCTGCTTCACCACGTAAAAGCCTGCAGTATTTGGAGCCTCAACCCATTAGAGGAAAACTCTGTAAGGAATGACCAAGCATTCTGAAAACAGGGCCTTGCATGTGGCTGTGCGATGCCTGAAGTCATTACGCCAACAACATTACCAGTCTGATCTCATCAGATGCCACACACTGATGCCCGGGGGGGCACGGCGAGTTTGCAGGCCACAGTGCCAGCTCCAAATGGAATTCTTATCTCAGCATCTCGCTTTGCCATCAGAGTGGCTGCTGAAGATGCAACGTACCATATCTGTAACTTCATTAATGTGGCCATTACATCACTCTGAGCCAGTATTAGATAAGCTTAGGGAGCGGATTTAATTAGAGTTCATTGGAGTAATATCGCCAAATGGCCAACGCTTTTGTCTCTGTTATTTTTCAAAAAAATTTTCACCTTTGTTTGCAAGATCGCTGTCATATTAGGACGTTTAGTGTGAGATCAAATTTTAATGCATCTATTAGGAGATTACGCTACATCTATTATCTATTTTACAATGAGGCAATTTGTACACACTGGATCTGATGCAAGAGTTACCCCAGACTGCCAAAGGCACTGGCAGCTAGAGCAAACATCACATGGTTCTTAAGGGAGCTGAATTAACCGTGAGCTGACATTGTAAACTACCACACCCTTAACCAGCTGAGCTAATCATCATTGCTGTGGCAGGGGATTTGTGTACGAGGGTAGAGAGACTGGGGAGCAGGGTTAAGGGTCACAGTAACGGATTAGGTGTCCAAGACATTCAGGTCGCCAATGAGCTCTAAGTGACGGAGTGGAGAGAGGTGTAGCTGTGCATGTCAATCTGTGTGTGTGTGTGTGTGTGCAGGCAATCCTCGATGGGGGCTCATCTAACATCCAGAGGGAAGTTAGGACAGAGCACTGTGGTACCCCAGGGACCTCCAAGCCATCTGCTGCCTTGAGGCTAATACCCCAGCAGACGTTCCAGTCTCCTCTGGATAAGCTACCGACGGTAGGAGGGAGGGTACAGCGTTGGGGGTGCGGAGTATTTGGAGGATACCTCGGCAGGGTGCATCAGGCTTGTGGTTGGACTGACTTAAGGGTGTGGCTCATTGGGTAGCAAAGATTTTTAGCAGAAGGTGGATTAGGAGAATCAGCGAACTGTGACGGGGCAGAGAGCTGAGGGTGTCTGCAGTGTGAGGGAGGCCTTGTTCATCATATTAAAAAACAGCATATTCATGTCTTTACCATAAACAGAGTAAAAAATATCTGAGCGTGAGCTTTATCAAGAAGAGAAGATTAAGGTCTGTGATTGGGCGACATCAAGGCAGACCATTATGTAATGAATTAGTCATTAGTATCATTAGGGAGTATTACAGGTTATTATAATAATAAGAGTAGAATTACATGGTGATAAGTTTCTCATCTATGGCACATTCGATTTTTTGCTACAATGGTAACACAAGCCTCATGGAGGGTAGAGTGCTGGGGGGTATTTGTGCGTCTAACTGTACCTCACGAACAGTAACATGAGACAGTCCATAGGGATGTTGGGCAGAGAGCCCATGTCTTCTTTTTAAAAAACTAAAATCAGCAAAAAATTAATAGTTAATTCAAAAATATGTAAATTACTGTGACTTACGATTGGTGGACGCTGCAATTGTAGAAGACAAAGTCAACGCTGGCAAACTTCTTGCCTGTCTCCTTAGACTTAAGATAAAGCTTCACCACCCGCTTGTCACCTGCATAAAAAAACATGAAGAATACAACTGCATAAAACACAAGAAATATAACAGTGATACTGACACTGTCTAAATATTTTGAGTTTAGAGATCATTTAATTACAAACAGCTATAACAAATTCTGCCGAATGGCTATTTATTAAAAGAAACAAATTGTGTTTATATCAAAGTGGTTCATCCACACGTCAGACTTCAAATTTGAATTCCATTTGTGTGACCTCCACAGATACGATGCGTACAGAAAGAAACACTGTAGCTTAGCAACACGCAGCTCATGTCACACCCACAGCAGGGTGGCATTAAAAATAGCTGCACCAATCAGGGTTTGGATGCCAGAGCTGATGAGAACTCGTAATGGGGCATAATGGGCTCAGTTGAAGAACAACTGAGATGTCTCTTTGAGGAAACTTAGAGCATACTATGTGACATGTTTTCAGCACTTTGAATACAGATACCAAACATCTTTGCGCTGTGACAGATTTCTACATGAAACAGGTGCATCATCTATGCAAAAAAAAAAAAAAAAAAGATAGCCCGCAGTGAAGTATTTGCTTTGAAAAGAAGTTAGGAGCATAACCACTGTCGTTTAGATAGGAAACCATAAATGAAAATGAAACTGACAACAGTGCGTAATGTATGATAATGGGAATTCGAAGACAGTTCTATTTTCAGTAGGTAACGATACGCTTCTGTTTGCGGCTTTGAAAGTAAATGGCCAAGCATTATTGGTGGTGACAAGATATTCTGAACACAGACACACCAAGCAAATCATCCGGTAACATTAAAATTCAGCTGCGGCCAATGCATAGACTTGAAGCGATTGGACTCCAGCGGAAATGTCAACAAAGATCCCTCAGAACACACATCAGCCCATGTTGATGAATATATATCGTACGGTGCTATACAGTACATAACAGGGAGGACAAGAATAAATGAAAAGACTAATGTCATATGGAACAGTATAAGCCTCAAAACTAAACTATTCCTCATGTGTGTCATGAAAACTCCCCACATCCTGCCCCGACTGCTCATGGCTACCACCCTGTGACCTCACTACCCCGATGACGTCAGCCATCACCCTTCCTGTTCCGACCTTTGTTCCTTGTGATTGGGATGACGTCCTTGACGGAAGGAGACAGGCAGAAGATGTGTCCACCCTGGATTCGTCCCTCCGTCTCGACGTAGTCCTCGAAGGAGCAGTTGACCCCCACTGACAGATCGGGCACGTTACGAGCTTGGAGGACCAGCTAGACCGAGAAAAAGAGGTAGACATTAGATCAATAGACGGACATGGTGTACATGGATTGATACAAGATATGGCATGAGTGTTAATTGGTGTTGGGGGGAGGAGGGAGTGCAGTGCTGGCATGTGTGTGTATGACATCCGCAGGGATAAAAGTGGCTGCGCCAGTCACGACAGGAGCGAGGTTAGAGTGTGCGTCTGAATGTGCAGAAAGAAGCGGAGGCAAACGGGAATCAGGCAAAGCTATGTGCTTCCACTGAGGAGCTGCTGACAGGAGCTCTCATACACACACCCTTACATATTTGCATAATATAGATGGTAAGCCTCAAAATTTCATAGCAATTCAACTCAGGTTGTAATTTGCCGAGACCACTTAGAATTCACAGTCTTCTGTGATGAGCAGTTGCCCTATTAGACCCATCAGAACAAGCCGTAGGTCCATTCGTCCTACTTGGTGTGTAGCAGAGGATGAGAAGGGATGTCTGGTAAATAAATCGTATAGTTCAGAGGTTTTTTTGGAAGGCCAGTCGAACTTGAATATGTATGGATGTACTTGTGTGTGTAAAAAGATTCAGTAAATATATCTGTCTTGGGGAAGAGTCAGATGGCAGCACAGGGTGTTGCAAAAAAAGTAAAAGAAGCTTATACATAAGGAACAATTTCGTATTTTACAGTGAAAGACAAGCTGTCAGTGTAAAAATACAAGCTTCAAAAGAAGTGGTTCACTCTGGGTATACAGCCTTAGGACAGAGAAAACAGTGCTGACTCAGCTGAAGTGAAAAAGCAGCATCCTTTGGCACCACTACTGACATGTGGTCGTACAGCAGAGACTTACATAGTATATATGGTGTACTAACGACCAACTGTTTGCAGAGATGATCAAAGTAGTGATTCTAAATATAGTCCTGATTATACTAAAATTCAAATTAAAAGGAACCCAGAGCAGAGTTACAGTGTTTACATTCAACACATTATGTATGTTATTTGAACCCAAAGTGTCCAGCTTTTCTACAGAAAGAGACATACCTGGACTTCAGACATGGTGACAGATATGTTTCCTGGCTGAACAGTGAGCTCCACGCACTGTCTCTGGTCGGAGGCAAATCTCTGGGGCTCTCCAGCTCGTTCACAGCGATCCTTGCGTGAACAACTATTGGAAAGAGAGGGGAGGGAGTAGGTATGGGAGTGAAAAGCAGATGGGTGGGAAAGAACGTAGGGATACGAGAGGTGAAGAGGACGAGGGAAGGCACAGAAGGGATATGAGCAACGGTTAAACTAATACGACAATCATATTAAGATGACAAACAGGAACAGCCATCACCGTCACACAGAAATGGGAGCAATAATACAAGACAAATAGGCTAATAGGCCTCCCTAGCCATTACTGTAGGCCTTTACATCATTACCTTATTGGCCCTGACATTTGTGCACAACCGCTAAGCAATATGAACATCCAGCCCCCCCTCATATTTTCAGTTTATAGCATCACCCAAATCAAACGTCTTGGGAAATATACAAGCAATCATTAAAGTTTCTCTGAGCCGTAAAAATGATACAATTCCTACCAGGTGTATATCAATGGGGTCAGCAATTTCCCCTGCCTATTACAAGCCAACTGATCCTGCTAAAACTCAGCATACAGCCCCGTATCGTAGCAGTTTTACTATTAGCTATTCATAATGTATTAGCTATCACTTCGCCTTTGTGCTAACAACAACTGGTCCCGGCGGTGAGAGCAAAGTGCTGATGCTGCACTCTGAGAGGACTTAACAATAACGGAGAGGGAGAAAAAAATTCCTAACTGCCTCGTCCATGCAGCAGCCCCCCGGCCCCCCCTCATTTAGTTAGCCTTCACTTGAGCTCAGCAAGAAAAAGCTGTCACCAACCACTCCCCTGAGAGTCACACACACACACACACACACACACTCACAGTACAAATGTGAGTCGAGATGCACGCGGTATTTACACGTTTTCTCATTACGGACCTCTTTTCTTTCTACTGCTCCTCTGCTGACGTGTGTGTTAAAATCAGGTGAATGATGTGTGCTAATTTGCCTGGAAACACCTGCGTGTGTGTATATTCTATTCCACTGTTGATTGAAACCACCATGGCTCTTAATAAGATGTGGCTAAAAACACCAGAGGGCTGAAATGAGGCTTATAAATAATTTGCCTATTAATGCTCGCCCATTTTGTCGGCAAGGCCCTCAGCTAGATTTGCCAACACCGTCAGGTAGGAAATGAGCAAGCTGCATTCAAGACACAAGGTCGAAATGTGCCCAAATGAAGGGTTATCAAGTCCATTGTGGTTGTGTGTGTAATTTAAAATTGCGTATGTGTTCTATCAGCTAAAAACCCAGGTGGTGTGTGTACCTCGAGGAACGACGCGTTGGTGATGTGTTTGTAACTTTAATTAATGCACTGTGAGATGGCGTTATGCCAAAACGCTTGAGGTGTTCCAAATGTGGTTTAACATGGCTCACCTTTCAATAACATGTAACCATTCTCACACCCTCCCTCTCACACACACACACACACACACAAACACACACACAGGGCCTACAGCCAGAGGACGTAAATAGAGAGATCACATAAAGACAGTGTCACGTCACTTCACCTAGTTGCTGGCAAAAGTTACAAATAATTAAAAAGTGCACACACAAAATAAAAAAGGTGAGCACCACGGAGATAAATAAGAGTTTCAGTGATGAACACTGGCAAGCTGTCCTGTTATTTCTATGTTATTAACAGATTTATCCAGTTGACAGACTTACAGATGAAATTGTGATATTGTGACTACTTGATAGGTGCTAAAGGCATTTACACACGTAATTACAAGCTGCTGAAAATCAACTGATCTGATCGGACTGATTACCTATACACACTCAGTACTGTTGAGAATTGCACAAACCTTATGTATACACATACAAACATCTATATACAGTATACACAGTACATATATAGTATAAATGATCATTTAAACATTATCTGGTTTCCCTGAGCTGCTGGTTTCACAACTACAGGTTATGCATTACAACAGGCTGCATTAAAGGGCAAGGGGGGGTCTGATGTGTGGATAGGCGTGTGTGGCACTTACATATTGTGGAGGACACACCATCCACAGTGAGGGTCTCTGGAGCCCAAACACTCCCCACAAGTGCTGTACTGCTCACAGCTCTCCACTGGAACTCTGACCACCTAAAGACACAGATATAGAGATAGTCATTAGAATCCTCATTGTAAACTAACTTAGGAAATTAAGCATGAACATAGAAACGTGGATGAGCATATGACGGCTTCTCCAACTTATTCAACATCAAACTTGTGCTCAGCAAAGAGTGTGTTTGTTCCTTTCTGAGACAGACAATGTGCATGTGTGTGTTCTGGTGAGAAATTCCGGACCAGCGGTGTGTGACAGCTTCCAGTCAAGCGTGTATAGGAGACGCCTCGCAGTGCATGCTGGGATACCTTACAGGTGGCCGAGGCAACAGTGCTGTGAATGACAAGTGACCTCTAAAGCCAACGGGAGGCAGAGGAGCAGGAGGGTAGATCCCCAGTGTGTGTATATGAAAAAGTTAATTCAAGTGTCTGAAAAGAGTCTGTACAACAAAGTCATGATGCTGGTGAGTGTGTGTGTGTGTGTGTGTGTGTGTGTGTGTCAGTCATTCACAGACACATTGGAAGTATGAGCTTGGTGATAGGCCACAGATGTTGCCTAAGAAGTAAGCCCTCCACTCAAGTTAAAGGTGATGACAGATGGTTCACAATATGGTCCCAATGGGTCTGAAAGTGTGTGTGTGTGTGTATTTTGAGATATTCACAAGAGATTGAGTATGTTGAAGTGTGTGACAGACAGATTGCAAACATATGCACAGAATGCTAGTATGTGACAACGTGAGTGTGTGTGTGTGTGTGCGTGCGAGCACGTGTGGTGAAAGTGTCAGCGCCGCATTTAACTTTTCTTCGCCAACAGGGCTCGGGTTGATGAGTGGCTTGATCACCATTTCATGATGTGTCTGTAGATCAAGTTGCCACTGCAGGCTGGTTTTAAATCATGCAACAGAGTGCGAGTGAGTCGTTCAGTAAGTAACCGCGTTTAACAACCCTACCCCTGGGTAACACCATTAAAGCGTGGATATATACACACACAGCTTTAACCATGAGAGCCCCGTTCGAGTGGTATGTGAAGAGTGGTGCAGACTTTTGTTGTGAGGGAACACGAAGAGACGAACAGGGAGATAAGGGGAGAGAGAAACATGGCAGATAGACGATTGAGGCCCAGGTTAAGAGATAAAGCTGGTTGGTTGTAGCACAAAGCAATGCAGAGCGAACGTATTAAAAAAAGTGGTGCTGGGATTTCTCTACGAGCCTTAAGTACTCGACCAATGCGAGAAAGATATGACTTTTTATGCTCTGAAATGATTTGTAACAGACTGGCTTTGATGCTTTTTGATGGAACAACACTGCTCAGACAGAGCATTGGGAATGAAGTGCTCGATGCCCTGTGCCACTAATGCTGCCCGTTTTCTCTGTATAGATTTACTTATTTCCATTACTCTATATCTTCCTTGTGCACATTTAACTTCCCTGAAATCGTCTTTTTAGATATATGCTACAGGCCGAACCATGCTATCACTCCTCAAAGTCAATACAAGCCTCAATACGGAAGCTTTCTAGCTGGCTTTCAGCCCAGAGACGGACGTTGATGTTGACTGCGATGCAAACGAGCAACAGTAAGGATGGTAGTGGAGAAGAGAGGAAAGTAGTCATCTACTGGAAGCGCTGGATGGATGGGTGGGTGGATGGATAGAAGAAAAAGGGACTCATAGAAGACATACACACAGGGTGAATTGGCAGGGACATTGTACTGAGTAGATGGGATATGGTGGTAGACTGCTGCTATGTGTCATTGTCAGAATGAATATGAGTCTAGTTTTAGCTGAAAGGAGAACTGAAAGGAGGATAGAAGAAGGGATTGGTATGCCTTAAATAAAAAAAAAAGGTTGACAGAGGGGGAAAAGAGGCGTGACTAATCGAGCAGATCATGAATATATGAATCAGTTTGGTTGTAAACAGTATATATGTGGACATCAACCAATTTCCCTTTTCTTCATCATAAATCCATCTGACTGATTGAGCACAATGGCTCATATAAATATTACTACTATAGTATAACCTCGTCATAGTCTTGTGTAATGATAGACATGTCCTATTGTTTAGAATTGTTCCTATAGTAGTAGCAGTATTAGTAGTAGAGACAGTTTAAGCTCTATTCAGAGGGAGTGAAACACAGCTGTTGTGGTGGTAGGGGGCTATGATGGTTGTTTTTCCCAGTGGGGATATAAAATACTTTACTAGAGCCCAGCCCTGCACTTGTATGACTGCATGTAGATTCAAACAGTGTGTGTGTGTGTGTGTGTGTGTGTGTGTGTGTGTGTGTGTGTGTGTGTGTGTGTGTGTGTGTGTGTGTG
>JAUMHF010000021.1:7110493-7124078 GCA_032359275.1 Microctenopoma steveboyesi
GGGAGACACACAGTGTGTGTGTGTGTGTGTGTGTGTGTGTGTGTGTGTGTGTGTGTGTGTGTGTGTGTGTGTGTGTGTGTGCATGTATGTGTCGGGAACACTGCTTACCCACAGACACACATTCTTGCTGCCTCCCGCATTCTGTGTCGCTCGACGGCTCTTTTAATGAAAGCCAATTCCTGACAGCCCACCACATTACTCCTTTAAATGACCTTATAAACCAAGCCCGCCATCTCCTCTCTCTCGCAATCCCCTTATTTACAATAGCTTCCTTCAGTATAACTCAATTCTCCTTTCTTGCTCAGTCCTCCATCCCGTCCACAGAGCAATGCCATGACATATCCTCCCTATTATAAACTTTCCACCTCTCCTCTCCAGTCTGTTTTTACAGAGCACTATCACCTGCCTTTAAACATCCAGCTAACAGGCTTTGCAACGGTCACCCCCAAAACCCAGAGGACCTGTAAAGCTTTCAGCGCAGCTTTTCATTGGTTGTTAAAGCTAAGACATAAAAGGATCAGCCTTGTCGCAGCTTATTTTAAACATTCAAATACAGTAGACGAGAAGAAGAGGGGTTAGAGGAGAGATGTCCTCCAGAAGAGAGCCCCATCTCTGGGTTATACCATCTGGGAAGAAGAAATCACAGTTTGTTTTCTGTTATTTTTGGATAACAGTTTGAGATTCTGCATCATAAATTAGTTACACCCATGCCTCCCTCAACTCCTTGTGCTTAACACTCAACCTTATATGGCTCTAGTCTTGCAGCCAACGAACCTAGTTCAGGAACTTGTTTTAAGTAGGAAAGATCAAAGTGTGGGATGTCAATGAAAGAAAAAGCAGCTGTGTCCGACTTCACTCCTTATGAATCATTCAGGGTGTTACTTTGTCTGAATTATCATTCCCTATATACCGCTGAAAGTATCTCACTTGGGTTGTGCAGCAGGACAATGATCCAAAACAGACCAGCAAGACCATCTGAATGGTTTAGGAATAAAAAACAAAATAAAGGTTATAAAGTTCAGACCTGAATCCAACTGAGATGCTGTGGCATGACCTTAAAAAGGTGGTTTATACACAGATACCCCCAGGTCAGGCTGAATTAAAGCAATTCTGCAAAGAAGAGTGGACTAAAATTTCTCCACAGCGATGTGAAAGACTTAGTTATCGCAAACGCTTGATTGCAGTTGTCGTCTTAATAAAAAAAATTATTAATTGCTTAATTGGGTTATCTTTGTCTGATATTTAAATGTATTGGATTATCTGAAGCTTTTAAGTATGACAAATATGCCCCGCCCAAAAAAATCAGTAAGAGGGCAAGCACTTTTTCAAGGTGTATAGGAATGAGTGAATAGGAAGAGATTAGTTAGATTTCCATCAGCAAATGTTATATTCGGGAAACATCTTCTGTTTATGTGTAACCAGTGATATACAGATACAACTGATCTACGTCTGTACAGTGTTGGCATCAGTGTGTCGTGGCTACAATAAACCATCCTTTTTTAGATTTTGTAGATTTTGCAGCTATCCCCTTAGGTGTGCAGTGACATGGCTCTCAACAGGGGGGTGCTCATGTAAGGGATCTAGTTCTTCCAGTGCAGGAATACATGGAGACAGAGGGGGTGGTTGTATCAAAGGCTATGTTAGCATGTGCGCATTGACTGGATTGTAAGGGGCTTATGAGATCAATGACTGGATAGGAGCTTGGTGTGTTGACTGATTAGAGATAAGCACCAAGGCAAACAAGACTAAAGAAAGGGTGAGGTGCTAAAGGATGGCTAGAGACTGAAGGTGGGCAGAGGTTGTGTAGTATGAGAGATGAAAAGTGAGAGAGCAATCACACAGTGTTCAATTGAAAAAAAAACATCCTCCTGTCCCGTTCCATTTACTGACAGATGTCCAAATACTAAATCGCTGTAAGACTGCAAAGAATTTATCGACAGATCTGACCGATGTGGTCAACTCGAAATGTTTGCCACAGTTTGCAGTTTAAGTGAATCAGGTCTTTGCTGTTTGTGTCACACTGGAGAAGCATAGTGCTCCCTGTTGTACCTGTAATCTCCTGTTTTCTGTTTGAAAACTAACTCCCTGCAGTATTTTTTTCACCCACTGCCCTTCCTGTATTTTGCTATCTTTATCTCTCTTGTATAGTGTTTTGTATCCCGTTTCTCCTTACCCAGCAACTCTCCTTCTCATTCGCCTCTTTAATTTATCTTTTTATCCCCCTTCCCCTGCACTGGGCTCAGTTATTCAGCTGCGCTATTGTTTTTGCTCTTCTGAAATACTGGTTTGATCTGTTCTTCAACTTTCCATCTCAGAGAAAACAAGAGGCAGATTTATCTGACTTATTTGTCATATGTACGTGCACATACAGTATTGTGAGTTTGAGGCCAATAAAGTTGACAACTCAAACCTTTTCTTCCAGAAAGTTGCTATGAGACACATGTGGTGTCATAGCAACATAGACACATGTACAATATATAAAAGCACAAGCACGCAAAGTACCTGCAATAAGATTATGCCTCAGCTGCAGGGGTTATGTGTAAGCACTTTTTCAAATTTTCTTCAAAATTCTTGATTTATACATCTGGGGAAGATGTTGTTGAGGACAGCCGCCGACGGTGCTACTAGACGGTTCAATGTCTTGTTCATCAACATGGATTGAACCACGATCTCTTTGGTCCTAAGACAGTTCACTCTACCAACTGACTAATAGCTACTACCATGAGAGTGAAGTGGTCTTTAAGATTCATTACAATGGCTGCATAATTCAAACAGACACTGGTAATGCAACTGCCTTCTGGAGTTTTTAAAGTCGTTTAAAGAAATAAAAGAAGAGAAGAAGTAGAAAGCAAGAAAATGAAAACAAATAGAGAGAGGCTTTTATTTTGAAGGGGGCACATCTGAAATAATTGTAACAGTGATGACAGGACACAGAAACAAAATAACGAGAAAAATAAAGAAGTGGAATCCCATCACTCTTCATAGACACGTGGACAGTCCCATTAAGAGTCAATCTCAAACCATAGGTCAATACACTCTCATTGTTTGTGTAGCCATTTGTCTGTAATACTCTGTCCTTCTAGCAAGAGGAAGTCGGATAGAAAGAGTGTGGAGAGCAAACAAGAAAGACTGAGATGAGACAGATATTGAAAAACTGAAGAAGAAAACAAAGAATCAGAACAAAGAGAGTAGTGAGAGAGAAAATACGAGGTAAATGCGAGCAGCTAAGGTAGACGGGCCTAGGGGTCTTCTAATTAAGTGAGGATGGGAGAAGCTGGCTGCCTAGTAAATGACTCTGTCACTTTAGCAAATGGACTTTGTGAGGAGTGAGGAGCCACACAACTGGCATTTCCATTAGCACTGCCGAGCGATCCACCACAACATGCACAGACACAGAGAAACAGAAGAGAAGGGGAAAAGGGGACAAATACTGATTTTCTTTATTTGCTCTCAGTGGATGTGAAAGTTGTGCCTGTTAGGATGTACAGTATGGATCAATGTGACTGTGGAGAACGGAGCAGAACTGACGTCAAAATAAGGTACGCCTTTCAAAATAATAACTAAACAATTAGAAGTTCTTTTAACCTAGAAAGTTCAAGTCTCCCAGCCATCATCGGGGATATTTTCTCATTTTTGACAAGGCCTTGAAACAGTTTTCACAGACTGAACTGTTGATGTGTAGCATCCCTTTAATGTACAACCACTGATCACAGATCATTTAAAATGCCCAACATTTGTCTGTTTGACTGTAAACTGACTCTCATTAGGTTTTAGACTTTTGGCCGATCAAAACTATCTCAAGAAGTCACTCTGGCTCCTAGAAACTTTAATTGAGGGGAAAATAACACGTTCATAATGAAACTAATGATTAGTTGTAGTAGTGTATTTCCAAGTGTAATATAGTTATTAATATCATGTTCTCCGTTTTGTCATTTCTGACAGTGAATGCTAAAAGAAAATCTGTTATTCCACTTTTCCAATCAGCTTTTCCCCATTTGATATTTCATAACTGGGTGTGACGAAGCCTGCTGGGTACGAATTTGAAAATAAATTTGACTTGGATTCAAAACAATTCCCCATGCATGAGAGACATTTGATTGTTCTACCCAGTGCGTCTCGTGGTTAAGGTATGAGGCTGATACAGCGATGTGCCACTCAGAGCAGCTCCGTGGGTAATGCCAGCTTTTGATTGGCCTCCTTCCATGACAATCAGTCAGAGCCACATCTTTCTGCCCCAATCACTGTCAAGCAACAGGAGGACCGATTGTACGGCCAAGTGATGGTGATTGAGAAGAAAGGGGAGGAGGGGGAGACGGAGGGAGAGGGAAACCATTAACCTCTTTATCCATCTCGCTGTGCTTTCTAACCCTATCAGTTTGATCTATCACGCCATCCTTTGGGAAAAGACAGCAAAGTAAAACAGAGAGAGATGAGAGAAAGACAGAGCTATCTAGTGACAGCTAGACTTCCATTAGGACTGATAGCATCACACCCAAGACAAGTGTCTGAGCACAGTATTCTGATGGGGCACACATGCACTCAATCAAGCACACACATTTTTGGTCAAATGGGGAAAAGCGCAAAAGAGGATGGCGGTCAGAGAAGAGGGGAATGAGAAAAGACAAAAAACAGAAAACAGAAGACAGAGGAGAAGATGGAGGAAAACATGTCTCCAATCAATTTCCCTTCTTCCTCCTTTCCTGCTCACTGGGCTGGACTAAGATGGAAGGAAAGGACATAAGACAAAGACACAACTGATGGAAACATGGAGGCAATGAAGGAATTTGGGCTCCACCTACAGAATTTATTACTCTTTGAATAGGATGTTGTCTCCACACATATTTGCCATAATTAAAGGAAATCTTTTACATTTTTTATCATTTTCTCTTCTTTCGTATCATAAAAAGGAGGCAGAAGCAGAATAATATTAATCAGCATGAAGATTTGATTCTAAATTAACTGTAAATTATTATCAATTCCAATTGTGTGTGTGTGTGTGCTGTGTCCTTGAGATGAGGGAGGTGCTGTAATGGTTTGAACTCTGTAATTGAGAGCCATATACCCACATGGCTACACCCAACCCCGTTCTAGTCACTGTACTCACATCTTTGCCTCACTGCACCAGGTCTATTAACATTTACATAACAATGACCACTTGTGTGTGTGTGCGTGTGTGAGTAGGGGACATATGAGCATTTATTCAAGCTTTATATTGTCAAGCCAGTGAACGGAGAAGATGAAACTGGAGCTCTGCTCGTGAATCTAAATGAGGTTAGTTAGTGGGCTCAGTTCATGAACAAAACAGAAGCATAAATAATAAAAGGCAAGTAGGTAAAAAAAAAAAGTCAACCTAAATCAAATCACAGTTGCTGAGTGCTGCATGTACTTTCTGAATGATGAAGCAAAATGTCAGCCAACAGCGGCTGATGTTTAAACGCTACATTATGCGCTTGTTAACTTCAGCAGTTCTTCAGTCGGCCAGAGTTTGATAAATTGTGGAAAATTAATCTTTGAGCTACTTAAAGCTGACTGATTAGCTGCATCTAGTTCACTACGATGTCAACGCTGATTGATACAACCAGCTGCTTATTATGTGTGTTGTCAGTCTGCGCTAATGTGTTTGCAAACGAGATTGGCAGCGAACCAGTAATATGTGAATGTAAACAGATCACACACACACACACACGCACGTGTGCACGCACACACAAACACACCAGAGGATTGATGTCTGATGAAACCCTATGGGTAAGATATTTCTTGATGACGGCTTGTTGATAGAGCCACCAACACAATACAGACTATTGTTTGCTATTGTAGCGACTCCAAACCAAAGGCTTGTGAATGGCTTTGAGTGTGTGTGTGTGTGTGTGCGTGTGTGTGCGTGTGTGCGTGAGTATGTGTGTGCGCTCA
Source organism: Microctenopoma steveboyesi (assembly GCA_032359275.1). Taxonomy (NCBI): domain Eukaryota; kingdom Metazoa; phylum Chordata; class Actinopteri; order Anabantiformes; family Anabantidae; genus Microctenopoma; species Microctenopoma steveboyesi. The sequence goes on from JAUMHF010000021.1 coordinate 7,116,404, forward strand.
TTGCCCTATCCAGATTCCTGGGGGTCTTGGTAAAATGTGTGGAGGGAGAAATTTCTTCCAGATGCTGAATGGAAAGTCAAACAATGGTGTTAGCCCACACACACGCACACACACAAACACACACACACAGATTTATGTGTGAATGCTGCATATGTTTACAAATGCAGATTCCTACAAAGATGTGCAAATGTGGTTGTATCAACACATGAACCATCACTGGTACAAAATGCAATTGAGACGTACAGTACAGCTTTTATGTGCCCACACACAGAACCACCCATTGTACCGTCGCTGACACTTGAACAGAGGCTGTCTCATGCATACACATAATACATAATTTCCCTCCACAGTATCAAGTCATCCAAGTCCTTCTCTTGTCTGCTCCCAGGACGCTCACACTCTCCAAACACAGCCCCCCCCCCCACACACACTCCAGAACAGATGAATATTCATGCTTTTAGAAAGTAACTAGCGCCGCGCACCACATCAATATCATAGCGCGGTTGCCATCAAAGACACCAGGATGTGTGCGTATGTGTACAAAGGGAGCGAGACTGGCAGCTGCAGCATCAAATTCAGATGGAGCTTTTTACCTTCTTGGCTTTAAGACAGAAGAGGACAGTCTCGACCGAGCCGAGGCGCCATGAGATGATTTACCACTGTGGCGGTATTTACACAAAAGAGAGATGCTTCAAAAAGTTAGTGCCGAGATAAAAGCGAGACAATCGTGTGTGTGAAGCTCTTCACATTCCAGGGAGACGCTCCGGAAGCAAATGGATTCCAACTTCCACCCACAATTATCCAGTTGTGATATAAAGAGACTGGTAGAGAACGAAATAATGTTTAGTGATTATGACAACATTTCTAAAAGCTTTACCTGCTGGCTTGAACACACAGAGTCTACATGTGCTAAAAAACGCAATGAGCACACAGTAAGAACAAACCAATACACAACTGACTGCAGTCGAGTAAACTGGTTTAAATTTCCTGTAATAACATACTGCCTCATCAAACACACACACACAGCAGGCCGGCTTCTCCCGCTGTCATATCCTCCATTGATAATAACGACAGTGATGAATATAGCTGGAACAGAGCGAGTCATAAATCACAGGGCCTCGCCCCTAATTCTGACTCACCGCTTAGGCCTACATTTATGTGTGTGTTTGTGTGAGCATGGGAGCACAGAAAGGAGGACTTGTGGGCTACGCATCACTGGATATGTCTAGTGACACCTTAATGTGCTTGGCTTGTCTGAGGAATCCCTGTAGGCGCGCACACACACACACCCACACACACACAGACTTGCAGAATGAGATCAGGGCTGTGTGTTGCTCCTTCATATGTACACAGGGGAAGATGGTTGCACATTTGAGAAAGCCACCAAAAATATGTGTGTGTGTGTGTGTGTGTGTGTGTGTGTGTGTGTGTGCGTGGAGGAGAGAGAGAGGAGAGAAAAGGGGGATGCCGAAGCAATAGTGAGAGATCATTAAAAACATGACAATGGAATCAGTAGAAGGCAGTAAAGAGGGAAGAACTCAATTTGGTCTGCGATGGAAATAAGTGTGCGTGTGTGTGTGTGTGTGTGTGTGCACGCGCGCGAGCATGGTTGCGCGTTTCTGTTTAGTGGCCGATGCATGGATTTATAAAAGTACAGATGGGCCATACCTGGATAGATGGAGGGCAGAGGATAAAGATGAGATTGAGGGCTGCAGTAGGGAATTGCACCCTCTAGTTATTAGTGCTAGAAAGGGGGTTTAACTAGGAGGCCTGGTAACCGCAATCCTCCCGTTCTGCTTAACCCAAGCCTGCTATCCATTAATGGGGATCAAACGCACAGCGAGATGAAGGAGTGTATGTGAGTGTGAAAGAGAAGGTGGGGGAGTTCTGAAGAAAGGGGCTTGGTGGGAGGTGGATGGAGACAAAATGTCCTTCAGAGTAAATGGCTTTACGTTTGTGTGTGTGTGTGTGTGTGTGTGTGTGTGTGTGTGTGTGTGTGAAGCGTGTGGGCCTGAGCATATGTTCTTGTCTAGGGTCCACAAGTAAAGACCAGCACGTGCATTAGTCTTCTCTGCACTAGCTACTAAGACACAGTGCAGCAGGTCACACAGACACTAACACCGACTGTGTTCACCTCCACCCGACTCATTCAGTAGATTTAAAGGCAGAATTCGACCATATATAAAGTTAAATGGCCAAATCCTAATGATGGCTATACGGAATCAGCTTTAACTTAGCGTAGTATAACTACAATATATGTATACATGCCTGGAAATATATAATAAGACATATGTTATTAAAAGAATGGAGAGACTGGACAAAGATCAAATCATTCTAGACTGAGATTATTACGTTATATGTTTCCGCACGAACAACTAGGCCGGTTTTTTATATCTGCTCGAGTAGTAAATGTGTTCTTCCAACTTTTCTGTGTAGGCCACGTAAACTTTCATTTACATAAGTTCAACACTACCCAGTCGTAACATATTAGTTTATTAGCAATGCGAAGTGAGCGTCACAGATTATCACTTTAATTATTGCAGCTCCAGTTATGAACCACTGGCCTCTGGCAAAAAAAAAAAAACAGTTTTATAGCCCGACATGCCTCGAACAGCTTTCCCTAAACAGGCCTCAGTATCTTACCCTTTTTAATCAGACAGTCTTTTCCCAAAGCCCTTTTTAAATCTATTAAATACAGACATATTCACATCATGTACAACCTCACTTTCCTTTCTCCCCCCCCGCCCCTCCATCTCTGCTTCCTTCACTCACCACACTAATGAGACAGAAAAATGAGGGGAGCAGCTGGGCCTGGGGAGCGACAGAGATGCGACACGCTCTCCTCCGCCTCCACCCACCCCCCTCCCCTTCCTCTCCCCTGTTTCACCATCAAAGTGTACACAGTCCTCGCCAGCAGTGGAGCTAGTAATGACCACGGGAGCGCGCACACACACACACACACCACATGTAACCATGAACACACTCTATATGTCTGTGTGTAATTATTAGCAAATCATAAGATTGGAAATGTCTGTAGCGAGTGTGTGTGTGTGTGTGTGTGAACATGTCTTTAGCTGTCATGTCTTTTTAGTCAATACCATCGTTGTGAAGACAAAGTGCTTTTTGAGGGTCAAGACTTTGGTTTCTTAAGGGAAAGACTCTTCTCTTGCATTTGGAGTTCGGTATTTTGTTGTGATGATTGTAGGGGGCATTGTAATTGTAATGTAATGTGATTGTACTGTACACCACACAACATCATAACTCAGATTCTGTGTAACTTGTAACGCTGCCATCTGGTTTGAGCACCTCAGCTCAGTCATTTTGTATTGCATTTTGTTTTGGGTGCTTCTCCAACAACCAACTCACCTGTCTGTCAGTCAGCGTGTAGATGTGCTGCTGGTCTGGGCTGAACAGCATGTCTCTCAGTAAGGCACTTCCTGCCTCACTTACAGTCACCTTCTCATATTGCACCGCTGGGCGGTTGGGACTGACAGAGTTGACCAGGATCTACAGGGAAACACAAAGGAAAACACATTTAGAAACAAGCGAGGGTTGTACAAAGTCCTAAATACAATGTAGGTCACGGATGACTGTAATGACTCCTCTCAGGCATCATGGGCAGGTAACAGACAGCGTAGGAACTGTGAAAAGCAGCATTGTAGTAGCATTATAATTGTGACAGGACTTTAAGCGAGATATATTTTACACAAAAAGATTTCCCGGTAGAAGTCTTGTAAATAAAAAGATGAAACCGAAAGATGATGTCTTCCTTTTAAGCAGCTGCAGAACGATCCCTGCTAGCTCAGTAAATGTCACATTACAGTGTGGAAATAATGTAACTGTTATACCTCAAGCACACCAGAATCATTCCCTCTATATGTGCAGCGTATACAATAACAACACAACGAAACAATGTGACAAATTAATCTTTGTTTATCTACATCTCATATCCTCTTGCAATATCTATGAACAACATCTCAATCCATTTTTCTTCCAGACAAACGGAAACAGGACAAAAAAGCTGCGTTCAGGTCAGCAGCAACAGGTGGTTTTTACTATAGTGGTTGGAGGGGGGGGGCGGTAAAGCACTTAACTCAAAGGGTGTGTTAATAGCAGTATCGAGTATTGTATCATTATTGTGAAGTGAGGCACGATTACAGAGGGAGATGTATGGATTAATGAGGAGATTATGGTGTTATTACAGCTACAGAGCAGAGCGCTCCACTCAGCACATGGGAGGAACCAGGGAAAACACCTTCAAAACTCACATCATGCCAAGTGAGTAGGAAAACACTGTAGTCCATAAACTGTAGTCAATAAAGCTCTGCCTGTCGATGTCAACGAAATCCTAATCACCAGATACACCTGTAAACAAGAATATACATCGAATGTTTCTCTGTGCTCGGAATGAAGAACAATTCACCCAGATATGGAAGCGAATGGTGCAGATAGAAGATGTGAGATTGGCTGACGGGAGCGGCTGGGAGCCAAAGTCTCCTCAGCAGCAAATGAAAATCGCAGAGCGACGAGGGGGGGTGGGGGGTCGGGGGAGAGTATCAGCGCTCCATTACGGAGCTTTGTCGACTCTCACTGCTATCAGCCTATACTGACAAGGAGGGGATAGGAGACAATAACTAGCTGGAAAATGATACTCCACACACAGAGACACGCACAAATAGGTTCATAGCACAAATAATCAGACAGCGATAAATATGCAGGTGCTAATAGTTTTTTGATATATACATGTATATATGTACGCGCACACAAACACACGCGCACAGGAGGACGAACATACGTGCGAGTGCTCAACACACACCTTGCAACAATCCTATTACCTGCAACTGTGCGTGTGTGTGTGTGCCAGAGAGAGAGAGAGAGAGAGAGAGAGAGAGAAAGAGAGAGAAAGATAGAGACATAGATAGATATAAATACAGAGCAAGAGCTCATGAGGCTGTGATAAAGCACTGGAGATGAGGGGAAATATGGATGTTATTATCTAGATAATGGCTCCGTAAACAAAAGATACATTTCACTCATGGATGGCTCGCATCTAGGCAACCACGCACATGCACACACACACACACACACACACACACACACAGTATAAGTATAGACAATCAGAATAAGGAAAAATGTTGGCTGACACACACAAAGGTGAAAGATTCGTTTCTATTCTGTAGGCTCTCGCAATCGTTTTCTCCCTCATTCTCTCACAAAAACAGATTGACTATAGTTGGCAGCCACATCTATCTCTGAACCAACCAAGTCCAGTTCATTGGCTAATGACCAGTCCTAGTCTAGACTGGTTTTACACACATCATACACAGAATACAAGTCTCGTCTTCCTGTTTGTATCCATCTGCTTGTCTGTCTGTGCATCTTCCAGGCTGCTGAATACCAAATGTACAAATGACTATATTGTCACAGTTTCTCTCATTTGGTCTATTAGCAATTACAGCATCTCTCACAGAAACTAAATCTAACAAATAGGGCTTCTGTGCCGTCTGCGCTAGCTATTGTTTCACACCTCCTTTTCCCTCTTTGTTCTCTCGCTACCCTTTCCTATTTACGTGAGCACGCAGTTCATATGCAGCGCTACCGTTTGAAAGGCAACGCGCAAAGGAATCGGGAGAAGGTGAGAAAAGCTGGAAATAGACGAAGGGGCGAGTGAGAGAAGGTGACGTGCGAAAAACAACAGGTAATAAATCGACTCAAATCAATTTATCCTACAGGTGTGGCAGCTTGGCCTGAGAGTACGGAAAAGAAGAGAGAGAACAGAGGACTCTGAAACATACAAACTGAACAGATGGATGAATGGCATGCATAAGGAGTGACTGTCTAATTAAATCACACTAAGCTGTGCTCAGGAATGTAGGCTACACTAATAATCAGGGTGGGAGCTGGACGTTTAATAGATTTCATAGCTTAGCTCTACAGATATGGGTGTGCGTTCATGTGTGTGTTTACACACCTATACCACATATATCTAGAAGCACCTGAACAAACTCAAAGTTTATTTACATACACGCACAGCAGTAATGTCTGCATGTGTGAAGAAATCAATACAGACGAGTGTGATGACGGGAGATGCTGCAACAATTTCTTAGCTTGTCCGCTAAGTGCTTGATGGATAGATTCGCAAAATGACGCTGGGTTTGTGTTTTCAGGAAAAGCTCCATCTCTACACTCGTGTCAATGTGTATAATCTAACATTACCAGGCCTTAAACACATTACAGGCAAGGACACGGAGAAGCACTGAGAGAGGAAGAGGGGAAGAAGTAGAGGAGGGAACAACACTGGGGAATAATGAGGAGAGAAAGCTTCAGGGAACGGATGGCAGATGAATACTACTACTACTACTACTACTACTACTACTACTACTACTCTCAATGGCTCATATGTAAAACTCGAAATCTGACTTTTAATAGCTGCCACTCAAGTTTTTCCAAGGCCTACAATTGTTATTCTTTTTGCAGTGTTAAATTTTGTTTATCTGGGAATAAGAAAGAGATGAAGTAGTTCCTAGTGTTTTTTTCAATGTGGTTGTGCTCTCTGGAGAGCAGTGGCCCTACAGAAAAGTTTATATCTAATGCAGTAAATGAGGAAACGTTGCAGAATCATTTCTGGTGCATACTTATACAATTTCTAAAACTAACCTACGGAGCCTTCAGCCACAAAATCCCCCCAAAAGAATTTTGTTTCTCTGTCTGCAAAATGCCTTAATATTCAAATAAGACACCTAAAGTGAGGCACCATCCATACACTGTAGCATTTCCCGCTATCGCCCCTCCCCATCACACAACATGCAACATCTATTTTTTCTAATTTTATCTGTCCCCTGAGCATTAACACCTCCCTTAACCCACCAATCCACCCAAAAGCGCCTAATGCCAGGTTTTTATCTGTGCCAGGCAGGCCTGGTTAGCCCTGATAGACACATAGGATAGTTACAGCTGGTGATAGAGCGGCTGGTGGTGCGAGAGGGAGAGTTAAACGATAAGACAGTGGCACATCAATGAGAACGATGCCTGCCGTAGCTCGAGTGACAACTGATGGAGTTTGCGCACATAAATGTGAGAGATTCGGAAGCAGCGGGACAGATAGAGAGAAAGAGAGAGACTATCAACTGTATGTGTTTTCTATGGTGCTGGAGACAAGGGGGAAGAGAAAACGAAAGCTTAGTTAAAAGCAGCATTCACTGTATCAAAACAATCGGTAGGTTTAAGTAAAGAAAAGAAAAGAAAAATCAAGACACTAGTAGGTCGGGAGGGGCTTCAGATGCCTCAAGACAATGAATTAGATTCACATGGAGCAGAACAGAGTGGTCCAGGTGTTCCCATCGGTCTGCTTTAGAGCCACGAGCATGAGCACATAGCGTGACTATTTGCTTTGACATTTCTAAACAGATTTGAAGATGTGTCTGAACATATAACGTGTTTGGCTTGTTACTGACCAGCAGCACATAGAAACACACACAAACGCACACACACAGGTCCACTGGGCCATGCTACCTATGCATAATAGCAGCAGGCCCCACATTCCCGGCATTGATGTGATGTGAGCCCCAGTGCGAACGTGTATCTCAGAGTGAGAGTGAGGGTAGTATATTTTTAGGGGGCCCTGCTGAAGAAGGGGAGCTACAATGCGTCCCTCTGCAGAACAAAAGAAAATGAG
>JAUMHF010000021.1:7131870-7154366 GCA_032359275.1 Microctenopoma steveboyesi
ACACACACACACACACACACACACACACACTCCAGACATGTCATAGCAGCAGTGCCTGAGCAGCTGGTGTGGCCAGGTGGAGGACAGATGCCCCGCCTCTGTTTTGGCAGACAGCCAGGGTAAGACAATGTGGCCCATCCAACGGCTGCAGTTTCTGGGGAAGGAGGTGAGGATGGGTTTGGTTGACACCCAAAGCTATCCAGATAATACAGCCCACCCACGTTCAAACACATTCCTGCCAAATTATGACAATAAGAAGCTGTAAATGACTTGGTGCATGTTTCTGTGGGTGCCGAATTTCATGCAGCGCTGGGTGATAAGTCATAATTAAGAACAAAACTAGCAACCTTCAAATCAACAGCAACACAACCAAGAAATCCAGGAAGTGATTGTTTGCAAACTGGTTTGTTTTACACATAAATAATCTGTGAATTACAGGACAGTAAACCGTAACCGAAATATTGTGTTGCAACGCACTGGAAGCACTGAACTTAGAGAAAGAGTATACATGCATGCGGAGACCAAGGGAGGATGAAAGTAGGATAAAAAGGGAAGAAAGCTGAAGAGTGTAAGACCTTTTGAAATCAGTGGCTGCTGGCTGCCAATTACCAACAGATAATGTGCATGTGGTTTGTCTGTTTGAGTGAGGGAGAGAGTGGAAGACAAATAGAGAGAAAGGGAGAGCAGAGGTTGTCTAAAGTGGCGGCCTGCTGGGTTAACTCATTTCTCTATGTCAGCAAATGGGGACGTTCCAGGGGTACAGAGAGAGGGAAGAAAGGAGCCGATGCAGACGAGTAGGAATCGAAGAAACCAGATGCAAAGAACAGTAAAAAGACACTGACAGCAGATGACAAGAAAAGGAGACAGAGACGATGACCATCAGTCACTTTCAATCAGGAACAAGGCCAGGACATGAGCAGAGTCTAACCAACACCAAAACGGAAGGAAGGAGAAGAGACATCAAGATAAATCAGCTCTGCTTTCCTTTTTCCCTCCAACCAGCAAGTCTGTCAGTCTCATCAGTGTCTTCACAAGCACCAGGCAACATGGTCGCTCTCCTACACAGGCAAACCTTAGTCTTCCATTTTGCCAAGAGATGTGCAGAACATCTGCAGTGTTTAGACATTTGTCATTAGTCAAGGAACTAAATATACTCAAAGACACAAAAGAGGACTGGGTCCTTGACTTTCTGGATGCACTATGTGTACTTATGTAAGAAGAAAGTTAGTTTTCTGACCCAGACGTAAGAAGTAACACGCGTCACCTTTTTCTAACATGCACAGGGGAAATGCTGAACTGGTGAGAAGGTTCAACCTGGGACCAAAATAGGCGAGAGTACGAGAAAAGCCCGGCAAAGTTTCCAGACAGTCAGCTGAGTGCACTGGACTGTCTCAAAACTGCTTTTTATAGAAGCACTTGTTGTGTCTCCCCCCAATCTCTTTCTGGCTCTCCCTTGCACACACACACACACACACACACACACACACATCTGCCAGCATGTCCTGCCCTTTCCCTTCCTCCTTTCTCTTTCCCACTGCCCCACACATAGGGACAGGAAGTGTGCATGAGTAGGGGAAGTTGTCGATAAAGAAAATGAAGGAAATCCTCTGTCCTGGATTACTTTCTCTCTCTCTCTCTCTCTCTCTCTCTCTCTCTCTCTCACACACGTGTAATTACACTAACATGCACTGAAAGAGATAAGGGCTGATTGCAGGTATTATTAAATAAACTGACACACACACACACACACATATATTGATGACTCAGTTCCAGCTGTGCTTACTTGATGTGGGGAAATTAAATATCCATTCTCTCGCAGTCTCTGTTGTTTCACTACAATGTGTCATTCACGTGATTGGATTATGCAAAAATCAAACTGAATCGCGCTGTAATTGAACTGCCACAATGGCAAACAATCAGTGGTGCACAAACTGAATTACCACAACAAAAAAAGCACATATGATACACCGCACCTCTTTCTCGGTTCCTATCTCTGATGTACTGGCTTATGTGGGCACAACACACACACACACACACACACACACACACAATACGAAACAATTAATATCTCAAATGCTAACCACAAGTTACTATTAGATCGTCACACACAGAAGGAGCCGATGTGCTTGCTCGCTCTCTCTTTCCGCTCACAGACTGGACACAGCGGCAGAATGAGCCCTCAGCAGGATTCAGAGGACAATTGAAAAGCTCACTTACACTTAGATTCTTATTCTCAGAAACGAGTGTTACAGATGGCATGGCTCTCTCTTTGCGTTTAAGAACACACACTTTTGCTCCCTCCTGGGAGACGACACGGGGGAGATGCAGCGAGAGGAGGGAGGGATTTGATGTAAACATGTCTAATGGAGCTGTGTTTGCCAGGCTGCTGAGATAAGTGCCCGGTGAAAACATATCCCACATCTTTAAAATGCAATATTGCTGATACTAATAAGATGTCGCGTGTTTTCAAAAGGTAATTTACTTCATGGCTTGAAAATCTCTCGGGTAATGTTTGTTCACTTAGTAACTGTAGCCGAAGATAAACAAGTGTTATTGTCTTCTCACAAACACATTCGCGAGCTTGGTTTGTAGCCGTTCTCCATCGTTTCCTACCACCTTCCTGGAACGATTTACAGTTCAGCCTTCCCCAACACCTCCCGTTCCCTAGCCTCCTCCACTACGCTTCCCCTAATGCTTTGCCTTTCTTGCCTCTCTCCCTGCATCATTTCCAGTCAAGCCCAGTATCACAGTCCCATTGTCTTCTGGTGCATCCTCCATCTTTTCTGATGTCTCAGCTTCTGCTTGAATCAGCTGTTTGTGTGTATGAGGCAGTTTGTCCAACCTGTGGGTTTTTTCACGACTTATTTACAGAGGGGCACTGTTTCACTGTCCACCCTAACTGGGCGCTCGGGCACGCACACACACGCACACACACGCACACACACGCACGCACACGCACGCACACACACACACACACACACACAGATAAAGACACACATACGCTCACTTACACATGCAGAGTGCGCAATAAATTCAAACAAGCACAATACAACCCCCGCAACGCACATAGTGGGAGTGACGACTAATGCCAGAGAAACATCACAAGTTCCCGAGTTCATCTGGAGGTAAACTTGAATTATGCTCACAGGAGGGCACGTGATGCCGTTTTTCAACGATGAAGGAACTTGGCAGCTTATGAAAGACTTGTTTAACCATTCTAACTGCTAGCTGTGCTTAAAAGTTTAACTGCTACCATGAGTAGAAGAACCTGCTTTCAAAAGCTGCTTTTTTTTGGCCGGTAAATACAAAGTCAATGCTATGGCTTAGCACAAGAGTCAGCTAATGCTACGTTTTCATCACTAACTCAAACCAAAAATCTTTAGGTGGAAAACGAGCATATGTGATAAGTACGTGATCCTGTTGTACAATGCTGTGAAAGTATTAAACAATGGGCCTTATAGTGACAATACACAACTCCTGGTCATTTCATCATATTGCCAGATAAGAATAAATAAGGTCATTAGCTAATGGCTCTCTGAAAAACTGTGATCCATCCCTGACTGATATCTGATAATATTCTGTAAAGCTGCCAACATTTTCCTCCGAGCAGAAACTCTTCTCTCCATTTGTCATCTCTTTCTCTCGCTCTCTTCCAGCTGTCGTTTTCTCTGAGTCTATACTAATGGTCAAATTAACAACTAGCCAAGCCGTTCAGGCAGCTAATTGGTGAGGCCTGACAGAGAGATGCCCTCAATTTCCACCGCTGTCTGGTTTTATACACAAGTTTTCTTGCCACCCTAGAAACACGTCTGTTGCGTATAAGACACACACACACACACACACACACACACACACACACACACACACATTCAGTCATACACACTTTCATGCACACACACATAGTAAAGTACATGCGCAATAATCTGCTTTCACACACCCGTGAATGTAAGAGCAAGAAGTGTGGCATGCACGCATACAAACACACAGCGCGAGAGTGCTAACTCGGAGCTCGAGTTGAGAAGTCCCATTGGGAAAAGCCACTTTCCGGAACATTTTACCCAATTTGCATTGCTCCTGGCTTCGTCGCTCTCTCCAAGGAGAGGAGATAGGAATGAAGAACTAGTCACAGAGTGTGTGCATGTGCGTGCACATGCACCAGTGAATGTATGCGTCATAGCTACGGAGTGGAAGAAAACATGTACATCAGTTAAGTCCGCACTGAAAACTGGCATCTTTTATTGCTGGAGAACCAAACAAAACACTGGTTTGTGCTTTTTAAACACTGCACACTCACCCAAGCTATTTTTATCCAGTCATTCAATACTCCATTTACCTATTCCTAAACTGTTCCACCGAAGGATGCAGGTCAGGTTTGACAGCTTACATAATTGGCTGTGCACAAGTGTGCTCTGAAGAGAGTCCCCGCATGATAAAAGTTGCACATACACCACTCACACACTTAACTGGATGTGAATCTGGTTTTCATTATATCAGGAGCCCCTTGTGGGTTCTACATGCCTAATGAGGACCCTGCATTTCTAAAACTGCCACACACACACACACACACACACACACACACACACACACGTATTCTCAGTGATGAAGGACCAATGTATTAGAGAGATGATGCAACGAGAGGAGTCAGAGCTGCAAGCAATCAGTCTGATTATGTGAGCACGCGTGTGTCGCCTCTCCTCTCCTCTCCTCTCCTTCCCCGCAATCCCTCAGTCACCTCTCGCTCTCTCTCAGAGGAGTTGGGTTGTTTTGCCAAGGACTGACATTATATCATCTGGTTAGGTTAACATGGAAGGGAGAGTGTGACAAAAACACAGCTGTCAATTCATCAGGGAGTCCAGGCGAGCAGGTGGAGGATGGAAGAGAAGGTGTTCAGGTGGTCTGCGAGTCAAACAATAAAACACCAACATGGCTGTGATACAGCATTTCGTGGCCTGTATGGTGCCACGGAAAGAGGAAGAAGACACATTTTAAGCGGTTTCACTGTTGCCGTAAAAATGTGGAAACGGACAACTTGAAGCAAATAAACAACATTTTCAAATCAATCCACATTACTGTGGACAATACGTTTCACCTGATCTTTACTTTCTGGTCCTGGAGGTCACTAACAATTACAATGCTAGCTCTTTATCAGACGGCCCAATCGAAAGCTAATTTCCCTTAAAGCCTGCCTCTTAACTCTAATCACCTAGAGAGACAAACAGTAGTCAGGAATGTTACGTTTCCCTGGATTGACTCACCGCAGGACCAATAACTCTGGGTGGCATTCTGTCTTTCAGTCATAGAAACGTGGACAATATGTGCGGTGGGAAAAAAAAGTGTGATTAGTGCTGAATTAATTTGTTTACAATAAGTTTGGTCAGATCAGGGCAAACACGAAAGCACCAACATCAATATTCTTTATTTTACATAAACTCACTTGGAAATTCTGTCAGGAGTCTGTGTACAGATGGTGATGGTATTTTGTTGTGACCCCAAGCATCACTGTCACATCATATTGAGAGGTCAGTGGCGCGCACACACGCGCGCACGCACACACACACACACACACAGTGTGCCAGACATTTGAGAAGGTGAATAGGGTGCATTTGACGCTGTGCCCGTTACTGCATATGAACTTTATGTGTCTGCTTCTTTCTATCTCTCTAACATACACTTCACTCCCAGCGGCAGCCTTGACCCTCTTGCCTCCTCTTCACTCCACTGCATCACTAAATACAGCCATTTTGGTTCCCGTAGGGCCCGTGATGGAGCTTTGGTCACCTCTCGGCCACATTCATACCACTGGGTCTGTAATGAAACTATGGATTTTCCATCGGAGTCCTGACACTAACTGCCTGTTTCTCGTGCATCCAGTGCTATTCTGTACTGTATATGCGGACAAAGCTGAGAAGCTTATTCTTTTTGCAAAAACCATTTCTTTAGTTTTTTTCCCCACATCTTTCTGGCAATGACTACAGTGTTTCAACTGGAGGAATCCAAGTACTATATTCTTACTTGAGGCAATATATATTTCTAATGATGTTAAAGGAACACAACAGACTTATAATAAATTGGGAATATTTACCTAATGTGTGCTCAGATCTAAAATGTGGTTGTAAGCAGATGTAACATCAAAGTAAGTGCCGACTAAAATCTGTTCACAGCATCGGTTTTGCATGCATGATCATATCGCCACAAACATGCATAAGGCTCATCTGCACACGCACAAACGTGCAGAAAGAATGAACACGCAGAGAGAGTTAATGAGGGAGCGTGCTGTCTCTGCGGTTTCATCTCTCTCACCCTGGCTCTACCCAAACGCGCGCGCACACACACACACACACACACACACACACACACACACACACACACACACACACACACTTGCAAACACTACACACAGGGGTAAACATGACCTACAAGCCCACTTTTTTCCAACCCCAATTGAAACTGCATTCCCAGCACTGTGCTATGTGCAGCGCCAACGTTTAGCAACTATGCAGCAACCCAGATTCAATGTTGTGACGGTGTTCAAATCCCCTGCCTGCTCCACCAACATCAAGGCTCCCTGTGACACTCTCCCTCTCTCCTCATCCTTCCACTTCCTCACCATCGCCAGCCGAGGTTCCCCTGACTGCTGTTGCCATGGCAACCAAGAAGCAAGCCCCCACCACTGGGGGATTCGAAGACAACTTGGAGTAAAGACCCCTATGTTACTGGAGCCTTATTATTGGATGTGAGCTTGTGTGTGCGCTCGGGGGTGACTGAGTTTATTGTTGTGTGCTCAAATGGTCTGATCTTTTTCCGCACAATAATAAAACAGGTCTCTCACAGGCCCTCATCAAGGCACGGGAGGATAAACTGAAAACCAAACAAAGACACATATTAACATCAGACTTGTCATTGATTTAACTACAAGAGAATTCAATAAAGGGCAACTGAGTCAAAAAAAAGATTAAGAAAACCTAGTGCTTCTGGTACACACACACACACACACATCTATGTCACAGTTATCAGCAATCCAATAGGTTTTCCTGTATGGAGGCCGTTTCCCAGAAACACAGCCAACATCCTAAAAGCAGAAGCATTCGGGAGGCATTCCTCCTGATGTCACACAGCCTTCCCCTCTTCCTGTTCTTCCCCATTACAGGATCACAGGTTTCCCTCCATCCTCGGCCAGTTTTTTCATCTGTTCTGCACATTCTTATTTTTTTCTTTCTAGTACAAATAGCCGATTCACACTTAGTCCTGAATATGAGCAGATGTGTTTGTATCGTTAATACAGATGCATGAAAGACATAGATGTTCCCAGACCAACTGGAAATGATGACGTGAAACATCCTCTCCACCACACTACACAAGCTATTAACAATGCTGTCCAGCTCACATGCTCACATGTGCACACGCAACCACACAAAGGCTACAGTGCAAGAGACTAGAGTTATTTCTGGGCCACTAGTTCCCTGCCAGTGACCCATGAATACAAGGATCTTATGGATGATAAAATATAACTGGGAGTCCTCAGGCTAAAGCATAGAGCAAGCACAGGCTAAAGATGCAGCTTGTTAGCTTTAAACACATATCTTGATGCATGTTGGGTCAAGTTACATTTGCCTAAGGTAATTTCTCCACAGAAAATTAATTATTATCTGATAATAAAAATGTGTAATTCAATCAGCACAGATGTCCAGTGATTCTTTTACCCTGTTTGCAACATGATTTACATGATGATTGCCAGCATCATAAAGTGGTTACCAAACATGCAAACAGTATCAGCAAATACATTCATGTCTGCATGTTCCCATGTTCCCTGCCTGCTTTTCCTATTGTGTGTGCCTGTGCACACCACTACGTTAATGAAGGCATGTGTGTAATAATGTGTACGGGTGTATGCAGTCCCTCTCTGGGGACGCTGTTTGCTGTGCTTTAATTAGCTTAATCCACCAACAACACATGGATGGAGGAGCTATGAAGAACAGGGGTGTAAGGATGATTGAGAGAGAAATGGCACATGCACTCTCTCTCTTTCTCTCTCTCTCTCACACACACACACACACACACACACTTCCATCTTGGATCTTGGCAGTGTCAGTTGCTGGCCAGGCCATTGTGAATCCACAGGGAGGAGGAAACTGTCTCTGAAATGGCCACATGTGCTGTTGGAGGCCAACTAAACCATTTCCAAGGAGACGCTGCAATCAAACAGTAGCCAAGCTAAATGGCCAATTAAATATAATAGTGAGGGCCTAATTGGTGTTAGCCAGTTTAGAACAACACTGTGCAATTAATGTTACAGAGAAGATATGGAGGAGACTGTTGGGAGTGTCTGTGTACCTTCGTATGCTAATTTAAAAACCAGTATTTGTGGCCAAAGACCATGTTAGCATGAAAGAAGATGCACAAACAAATGCTAAGGTTGGGAATAGATGCATTTCATCTCAGTCAGCTAATGACTAATTTCATAGAGAGAAGAGAGAAGCAAAAAAATAGTGATTGTGTGAGTGAATCGAAGGGAAAGCAGAGAGGCTGGGTGAGAGAAACGAGAACTGTGGAGGTAGGCAGAGGAGACGGGCATGGAGGGGAGAGATTGATGCAAACATGACTAATTAAACACTCCATCAGTTGGAAACATTTGAACCCAAGGAAAAAATGGATAAATATTTTACCATGAAGAGGAGACAATGAGCTCTCGCCGTCTCTCTGGCTGGGCAAAGGAAAAGGAGGAATGCAGGAAAATAGAAAACAGGGAATCAGTTGAGGAGAAATAACGTTTAGCGGGAAAGTGAAAAGTAGTCTGTGCCCTTCACTTCCTTTATAAGGGCTGGAGATGGAAAAGGTAAAGGCACAAGATCACCAGTTTCTTTGCTAACTCTACTAACACTAAAACACTAAAAGCGATTAACTAAGCCACAGCTGGAACAATAGCTAATGCTTTTAATTAGCACTTAATGAAACCTTTACTCTATAATTAAAGCGAACCTGCTGCTGTACACAAAACTTAATACCAAACCCAAGTTAAGTTCACTTTAACCAACTGTTACACTAAAGATTACCCAGAGGGCATCAGACCAGCATGGGGGGGGGGGGTCGGCTTTCCGCTTGGCTGTCACCAACTCGTGCGCTAACAGGATTAGCCACAGGGTCAGTGCAATAAGGCCAGCAGTGGTCTGGAGGCAAGCAACCTAAAAACAAGGCAGACTGGAGGCAAGTTACCAAGTCGGCTAACGCTGCGACGAGGCTCGAGGCAGAATCTTTTCCCCCGGGGGGAGGCGGTGTAGGAGGGTAATTAGTTAGGCGGCGGGAGACGCCACCGCGCTGTGCGAGAGGGATGAACGCGGGCAGCTGTTGCATTTGGCTCGTGTAAGTGACTGAAAGACTCTTTGCCCAGCCATGTCCTGAAATACTCCACATTGTTGTATGGTAGCCATGGGTCAAAAATCATTCCAATAAAACCATGACTGAAGAATGAAACCCTGCAGTAAATGTATGTGGATGCGGGTGAACAGAAATTCATGTTTGTCTCCGTATACACAGACGTTAATCATCTTAATGTCACTAAACCAGAGGAACTAATCAAAAACAGTATATTAAGAATCTATTAGCTTGACAGTGCGTAATCTGATAAACGCGCTACATTCGCCTCCCATAGGAGAGGAAGTGTGTTTGTATGCACGTTTATCTAGTACTGTCAGTATTCTTCACAGTAGATTAGTTAATCTTAATCTAGTAACTCACATATTTGCATTCATTTGCACTCGTCATGTGGCCTAATAGAGATGACGAAGCTCCTCACATCCTTTTATTTACAGAGGTTTAAGAGAAGCAATGGCAGCCTGAATAGTGTCCCATTACTGTATGTGTCCTAAGTCTATGCCAGCGTATCCTTATGCAAACTTCTTTTTTTAATTCCTGCCACTTAAAGGTTGTGTAGCTTCCATGTGTGGTGGGCTTATGGAGAGCACTACCTCCGTCTCTCCTAAGCCAAGGTCTATAGTGTGAGCTGCTGGGCTTAATCACAAGGAAATGAGAGCGTGAGACTTTGTGTGAGCATGTATGTGAGATACAGCCGCCTTGTGCCAAAGGTAATCGATGCCCACTGTGCCACCCGTGCCTAACCCTCTGGACACTGTGCTGCCGTCCAATGAATCCCAATGTGTGTCCAGGTTTGTATACACCTGCACGAATGTGCTCATTTTGGCTCGTTAGCCTAAGATATGACATGCCTTCTGGTGTCGGTGTGTGTTTGTGGTGGTGTGTCTTGCCAGAAATGATTGCTCCCGAGGAGTCCTGGCACTGTGCCATCCACCAGGTGTGCTGTTGGCTGTATCAGTTGGACAGAGCAATGCCAGGACACTAAATTCCCTTCTCTACAGGCACAAATATTGCTCCATGTCAACACCAAGGACCCTTTGCAGAAAAAAAAAGCCCAGAAATTTAATTTAGAGGCTAGTATAATTTCTTGGTGTTGACACCCTGATAGTTTACAAAAATGCAATGTGTGAAACATAAATTATAACTCTCAGAATCTCATAATAAAATTCTTCAGACAAATGAAAATATTATTATAAAGAAATGCTAAATAAAGGGAACCTGAACCTTAACACATACATTATGAAAAGCAGGGATTCTTTGATGTTCTATCCCAAGATGTCTAATAGAGATGACCTAGAAAAAGACTGGCCTAGTCCTCACTTAGATCATGTGAGCATCCCAGCTTGCATCCAGACTCTTCTAATCTTGCTTTAAAAATGGATTCTAGCATGGACCATTTATTATTCATCTCCCTCCCTCTTTCCTTTCCTTCTGTCCCTTTTTCTTGCGGCTTTCTTTCCCTCACTCATCTACTCCCAACTTTGCCTCATTAACCCCTGCTAGTAGTGAATTAGGATAAGAAAGCAGAGGTGGAAAACGAGTGCAATGCAGAGTGTCAAA
Source organism: Microctenopoma steveboyesi (assembly GCA_032359275.1). Taxonomy (NCBI): domain Eukaryota; kingdom Metazoa; phylum Chordata; class Actinopteri; order Anabantiformes; family Anabantidae; genus Microctenopoma; species Microctenopoma steveboyesi. Next base: position 7,142,800 of record JAUMHF010000021.1, read on the forward strand.
GTGCATTAGAAGTGGCATTATTAACAAGTGAGCTGTTCTCATCCAATGCATTAAGTAACACAGGAGTAAGATACCCTGCATCTTAAAAGAGACTTACTCTACACATCTAACATTGCACAGGTGAAGTTCTTGGGCAATGATTGGCGTCGGGACACTGTATATGTTGCTGTTTTTGAGAGCAATCAACACTGTCGCTGACACGCGTAGGGAAGGTATCATTAGGACGGATGAAGCTGTTGTAGGATAATGGTGTGGAGTTAAAGACACTGGTTTAATGAGCCTGCATCGGTGAGTTTGTGTGCGCACAGAAAATGGGGCGGTATTAGAGGTTTTAAGAAGACCTCTAATTACTGTCTGCCCTCACAACGGAAGCTCTACATCCCATTACTTGGATATGAAAGTTAGTATGTATGAAAGTTTATGCACATACGTCTACATGTAAACTTTCTGTACTGTATGCACATTTCAACATCTGTACATGTACTGATTATGTGTTCTGCAGTTCATCTTTAATGAAAGTAAGTGATTAGAGACACTACAACTCAAAGTGTGCGCACACACACACACACACACACACACACACACACACACACACACACCGTCAACTATTATCAGGGAGAGAAATCTTTGATCACAGGAGAAGACAAAGAGCGAGCGGGAAAAGAATATGTGAGCAGCAGATGAAAGAGAAAAAATGAGACTGAGAACAGAAGCAGAGAGGCGACATGACCAAGCAATGGATGATTCCTTTTACTAATTCATTTAACTATGGTTTTACACTGGCTATTTTAGTTATAATAAGAGTTATGGATGTCGTTCAGACGCTGTTTAAGCATATAGTACCCAACAATTTTATTTATGTGGCTGCCTTTCAAACACCAAGTTGGCGTTGCATAATGTTCACTATGTGATAGTCTTTCACTCTAAAAGACTTGAGTTTAATTTTTGCTTATAAATGTGTGTGCGCGTGTGTGTGTGAGTGATGATGTCCAGAGGGAGTCGGCGCTTTGTTAGGTTGAGTGCAACCACACAAGAGAACGTGCCAACAGATGGGAGAAGGAGTCGAACTGGCAATGATGAGAGATAACTGAAACCCACATGCCTCATGAGGCTGCATGCACGCACACTGAGACGCACTCATTCTCAAAACCGGACAAATATGTAGCATCTCCAAGTCACCTTTAGCTCAGTCTACACAGACTACCTGGCCAGATAGCTCATTTGATTTCATGCCAGGTTTCAGGGTTTTTATGATGAGAAAGATATATTGTTTATGCACGGTTTGTTACGCTCACATTATGGCTTAACGGGGTGGTGGTGTAATAAGCTGTGCTGTCAGGAGAGAGAAGAAAGTGCTGCAGAAAATGACACATTTCGCTGTTAATTTGGGAACATCCTGATAAGACTGGATGACTGATGGTGCTCTGGGAAAGAGCTAAATTAAGTGGAAAAGCTTAGTGTTAAATGCAAAGTGTAAATTATCTGTTTTGTCTTGAGCGCTCGGTCTTAACGTCTTTTCCCTCTACCATACCTGATCCCTTTCATCATTTTCTACATCTCAGCTTCGCCCGTCTCCTCCTCATCTGGTGTGTGTGACCACATGCAGTTGTGTGAACTAATGACCAGGGGCTGACAAAGGCATGCACAAAGCCAGCCTCTGTGACGCAGTCCGGGCCAAACAACTCGTGGTTCAGCTGGCAGAGCCAAGTAATGACAGAAAACACACACACACACACACACGCTCACGTCACTAAGCCATAGTCTCGGATTTTACATTTTCAATTAGTACTTTTTTGAGGAGAAAGACAACACACATGTACACGCACGCATACACAGTTTCAAAAAGCACCTCTTCAATCATCAGTCCTCACTAACTACATCTACTGGTCACGTGTCACAGATACCTTTCCACAGCGTGTTTATTGTTTTTGGGTGGGTTATTTAAAGGCTGGGAGGTTGGAAACACATTTAAATGCAAACTGTAAATACACGTGCCCACAAGCACACACATATAAACACAGGGGAGCACAGGGGAGTTTGACAGGGCAGCATTATGCATCAGTGGAAAAACAATCATCAGTCAATTAAGTCGCGTAAAGGGTCTCATGATGGAGACACCAGCAGCCCCGGTGGAATACATCAATGGCTTCACACAGCAATATACACATACAAATGACAAACTGTCACTTGTTATCAAGCCCTTGCCCACTACGTGACCGGTGCAGTTACTGCTCATTCCCCCAAGACAGCAAAAGAGGAAAGTAAAAGAACAACTTGCCATCAGAAGCTGCAGGATTGCTTGATCAGATGAATGGTCTTTGAGCAGCACCTTACACTCACTGCACCCACCTGAGCCTGGCACAGGCCACAATAGACACACAGTAGGTACCAGGGGCTCCTACCACCTGGCACACAGCACATCCACATCCACAGCAGATGGCCCAAATCGACCTCAATGGAGGACGCAGCTGAGGAATCCTAGCTCATGTTTGTGTGTGCCGTGTTTAAAACAGGCACTTACAATAGGTACTGGATTATCGACTGGGATCCTCTTTAATGTCTGATGTGCTCAGACCCCCTATTGAAAGCGTGTGTGTGTGTGCAATTGTGTGTTTCTCATGGTGAATGGCCTTTCTTTGTGAATACTCAACAGTGCCCTTAAGAGCAGGAGTGCCCAAGAGAATAGCCCACAGTTTTACGCGTTTGTTCACGTGGAACTGCTCTACTGAAAAGATACAGGTGATCTAGTTAGAAAAAGCAGATAGATATGATACAGTATGTGAAATTGGCTTGTTGTCAGGTGGCCTGAATCACATGGCGACCAGTGAAAACCAAAGCCAAGCAGGCAGAAATAATGAGACTGTCAAAGGGAACTAAGGTTTTTAATCCTGAATACGAAGTGCAGCGGACGGTCCAGGCCACTGCTGTGTCCTTGACCGCAGCAGTATCCAGATGACAGTTAGAATTAGTTAATCACACCGTACTCTCCCCGTCTTTCCTCCGCCTCCTCTCGTTTTTTCTACCTTCCCATCTCTTCATCTCCCACCAAACCAGCACTCATTAGTAAAAACCTCCCCTGTGTGCGTGTGTGTCCAACGAGAGCACAGAGGGACTTCATTAGTGCATTAAACATGTTGTTTATGACACCATCGTGTTGCCCCGGACAACCTTGAGCATTACAGTTGGTTAAAAATAGACTGCGTGTAGTTAACAAGACATCAAAGTACTTCTAATCTAGGCAAATGACAAATGAAAAGATGGAACATCTTCCAGTACTGATCAAGACAAGATCTATTTATTTTTAATCTCTGCAGAAATCACAGACGTCTTTTTGTTATCTTAACTCAACTTAACTTAAATACAGAGGAAAACAGCACATTCCTGCATCCTACAAATATTCCTGTATTATTTCTAGCCCTCTCTCTCTCCCTCCCTCCCTCCCTCACCCGCAGGCACAGCTATAAAAACAGCATTCAACAGCAGTGCTCTCCAGAGGAAAGAGTGAGAACAGGAACACGCTCAGTCATGCAGTGTGTTTTCATGCACTTCAGTAACCAAGTTACAGTCGGTTCTCTCTCCGTTAAGCTGATTTCTTAATTTTCAGGAATACAAGAAACTTTGTTTTCATTATCACCCTCGCTAGATTTCTCCTGGAGAATATTGATTTCCCTGCCGCGCGTAGTCGCTAACTAAACAGAACTACCACAAAATTGTCCTCCTCCGCATAACTTCTCTTTATTTTAGACAGAAAGAGCTCTGTGGTGACTTTCTGTCACTGCGCCGTCACCTTAATGACCTTAATAACAGGACACGCCGAGTGAGGAATATTGTTCTATTCATGCTAATTGAATATTTTCAGGAGCAGGCATATTGTTTGAGGATTTTGTGTTCCAAAACACGAGGTAGCCAACAGAACCACAGGCAATTTGGCTCCGTCAATCCACGTGCACACGCGTACAATACATACTGAACATATAGCACTACTTCCCCAGGTGATGTCAACCGGAGAGCATAGCAGTGCCGACAAAAAGACGAGTGAGAATAGGCCAAATAAATGAAGGGACTGGTGCCAAGCTATGTGAATGAGTGTCATTTTGACAAATTCCCAGCACTGAATCATAGTCAACATTGTATTGTTTGTTGTCTCTTGCTCCCTCGTAAACAGAAATAAACATGCACGCACACACAAATCCATGCCATCACAGGAGCACATATTATTATGCGCCCTGTGAGTGACAAACACTGCGTGCATACACAAACACGCATTAAAGGCGCACAAACACACAGGCTCATTATACATTCATAATATTGAATGGATGACAGGTCTTGAGCAGAGCAGAGGGAAACGGGGTGCATTCTAATGAGCTACCATTTACCCCGACAGCTCTGTCCTCCATAAAGTGGATACACACAAAATATCCACAAAAGCAGGATATGACGGCGTATTAACAAACACGAAATATCTAAATAGAACTAAATCATGTATATGAACTTTATCTAAAACTCACAGCAAGAAGAGCTGTAAAAAGTATGTGCCCCCTACACCTAATAATTGGCAACGCGTCACTTTAGCCATCCATCGTACCATCTACCTGTACACCTAAAGCAGCCTGTGCTGCACAGATGATCCGAAGAGAAAAGCCATTAACCAGCCGTAGCTGCTGGAATGATTGAAGGCAAACGCTTAAGTTTGGAAGCGAGGCTGTACATGGCAGCGGCACGCGGCAGTAACATTTTATGACTGACGTGACTAAGGTGACAATCGATGAGGGAGTAGCCACAGAAGCCCATTTAAATTACTTGTTAAATGAACAGGTTATGAAGAGGCACTGTTCCTGTCCTATTAGACATGGTCACTATTAGGGAAAAATTATGTTCAAAGTGCATCTGAAGTTGGTGGTTAAAGTGGCTCCAGAGTGCTTGTGGTGAACGAATGAATGCCGTCCGCCCATTTAGTCGCATGCAGCAGAATGCTCCACACATATGAAGTGGCCAATCGAGACATTAGGACAACCTGAGAACTCGTATACAGTAGAAGCGAAATCCACTTTACCTTCTTGAGTTTGCCATTTCGCGTTCCCACAAAGGCCACGGTGTTGCCGCGGTAATCGTAAGCCGCCACTGACGTCATGCCATCGTCTTTATCTATGAAGAGGGGGATGCCTTCAATGGTGCTGGTCCCACCCAGAGGCTGGTTGAAGTCCTGACCGCAGAAGTTATCATCTATCTGCAGTGGCTGGAAGAGAGAAGAACAGAGAACAATCAGACAAAACAAGGTTTCGCCCCAGATGCAGGCGACTTAATAAGAAAAGTAACTAATGCAACTACAGACATACTTTTCATCTTGATGAGCACTAAACGCTTTCTAACTAAAACACCCAAATGTTTATTTTGTCTGGCGCAATGACTTTAAATGAGCAAGGAGGTGCAGACAACGAAAGGTAAGAGAGGTCCTACAGGGTTTCCACTGGCTACTTGTGTAGGTGCCCTAATGCTATTTTGTGATTATTCAAGGAGTTAAATAGGCTACTGAAACAGGGGCCATTCAAAACACACAATGCCTTCTCCTAAATAGTGTCCCACCATGCAAAACACTCAGCGTATTGTGAATTGTTCAGTCACGCCGGTGGCAGGGTGATAATGCTGATGACCATGTGACAATATCTGGAGCATTCCAGTATCACAAGGGGCCCATCGCCCCGGGCCATCCACTGACCCATATGATGCCTTAACCAGTCTCTCACACACTCGCATACACACACACAGATTATAATCAATTGCTATGAAGTAGGGTCAAAGTGCCACAGACAGAGATTGGTTTGTTAAACTAATATATTTTTGTACTCCGATAGTAAAGAGCGCGACTGAACGGACATCTCTGTTTAAACTCGAGCTCGCAGACACACACTCACTCACCTATGGAGTGTGTGAATGACTGTGTAATCCACAGTCTTATCACTACATCATCTGATTGATCCACGCGGCAGAAAAAGATAACGCCACGCAGCCACCCCAGCCCCGACCCTACAGCTCAGCGCATGTCAATAACCAGTTATGCTGCCTTTTTCTACCTGCTCACTCTTTTCCTCTGTCGCCTGCTGGCTGCTACAGTAACCGAGCAAACATCAATATCCCCTCCCCGTCTTTCCCCGTCTTTCCCCGTCCCCATCTGTCCATTTCTTCTCACCTAATCGCTCTGCGTCTTTTAATTCACCCATCCCCAGTCACGTATCTGTGCCTCGAACTCTCACACACCTCTTGTCCTCCTAAATGTGCAGAGATCCTGGCTATCAGCTGAATTCAACAAAGATCCTGCTACCGCTTGCCCCCTATTCCTCTCTCTCTGTACAATGTCAGATCGTAAAAGTAAAGAAATAGAGAAAGGGAGATTTTAATGGAACTCGCGTATTTGTGTGTGTGCGTGCGTGTGTGCTTGTTTAAGAAAGTGGGAACACGTACACAGCAATTACCTGAAACAACTTTCTTTTGTAGCCACTGACAGCTAGGGGGCAATTTCTTCCCTCGCAACAAAGCCAACTGACAGACAACACATGCTGACAAACACACACACAAGTGTGGACTTGTCTTTTTTACCAAGTGTGCGCACACAGATCTAGCTACAAACAACTAAATAATTCCCATTTTCTTTATCCGACACACAACTGGGGGCAATGATTTTAAACCACGTTGTTATGGAAAGAAAATCACCAGTATCTAACACATAAGTGATCGTGTGACGTCAGAGCCGAAAGGAAATGGGTTAAAAAGGTTAATCCACCTTCAATGGAGTAGGCTATGGAGCTAAAAATACTTAATACAGAAGCCCCTTGAGTCCATAAGGGTTAACGCAAACCAATCCCTCTCTTACACATACACACAATATCCTGAGTAGGGCTCTCAGGTGCACTGGAGGGTAAAGGCGCTATAGGATCCCCGCAGGTCTGGAAGGGTTAAACATCATAGATCATAGATCAGCCTGGGATAAAAGGCGTAACCCTGGAGGTTGGAAAGCATTTTAATCAGAGGTTACACTCTGATGTGGGCTCTGCAATTTAATGCGCTAAAAGATTCCCACGTGAATTTGAGCCGATGTTCAGCACGGAAAGAATAGCTGCGTCTGTATCCTCCGCAGGGTAACTGTCAGGAGACGACATTTAACACACCGCCTGTTTTTAAAAAGACGCAGAACTCCTCCGGGGATGAAAGAGTTAAACTAACAACCTTCCGCTGACATTGGAAGTGGGGTCTCACAATGCAAATGAGGAGCTTTCTTGTTGTGATTTTCATGGGATGCATGTGGTGCGCAGTGAATAAATCTGTGGAGTTAAAGTTGAAGGTTGTTGGCCTTTTCTCCTCAAGACACCTTCCCAAAAAGAGGGTGTGTGTGTCTCCTGCCCATGAGGTTTTCCCTCTAGTAACATATTAGACTATTAAAAAACACAATTCTGTCAATAAATGAATCAACAGTTTAACGTCCAGTTAAGTTTATTCTGAAATGGGTGTTAAATTAAATATAATACATCCAGTTGTGTATAAACGGTGAAACCAGATTTATGTAAAGTAACAGATAATCAAAACTATCTAGACTTAGAACCACTGAGATGTAAACTCTGATGAGAAGTGTTAATAAACACACTCAGACTGCAGCGTTATACTTCTGCTGCGTTGATATATTACATATGAGTTTTCAAGGGCAAATTTAAACATGAGCTCTTGCTGCATGACGCGTGTGCGGCTGGCCAGCAGTCGTAACTGGGTTGGTTTTCCTAGCCGAGCTGCTTCATCCACTTCACAGCGCAAAATGATGAAATACAGTCGTTTATACGGAATGGGACACGTGTGTGTGCACACGGCTCAGCCCACAAAGACACTAACGGACGACAAATATGAACAGGCCTGAAAAGGGAAATGCTGGAATAACCCTTCCTCTATAATTGCCATTTCTTTAACTTATCACGTCCGGAAAATATGCCTGGGCGCACAGTGCGCCGACCTCACATGGAATTAATCAACAAACACCCTCTTTCGGTGAAGCATGTGGACCCAGCAGAGTACAATATGGGCTTATGTACGGGAACATACGTGGTGTTGTTGATTGAATACAGTGCTGTGAGCTGCAGCCATTACGTTGGAAGGAAAGAAAACATACATGGCAAAACATACACTACCTGTCAAATGTTTGGACGCACATAGAAATGAAGCAGACGTTTTAAGCTCAAATTCTAATCGGAAATACGGTGTAGTTCGTGTGTGTTAATACTAAAGATCACTGTTGTATATAGAAAAACATACAGAGGCCTATATTCATCAAACATTAGTATCGTCTTCTAATACTACATTCTTTTTTATAGTCTTTAAACTAAGAGGGTGACACAGCTGAAGACATGGACATTTCCACGAAACATATGGTAAAGCCCGTGTGTCCAAACCTGTGTAGTAGTGTATGAATTCACTGAGCATCGGTTTCTTTTATCAGGCGACCTTTCTGGCTTAAAAAAACGTTTGTAAAGAGAAATTATGCTAAATATCTTATTAAGAGGGCAGGAAAGGAACGGGAGAGGGACAGAAGTGGACAAGACAAGGCTCCGATTCATCTGTGCGTGGTTTCATTTGTGCATGCAGACGTGTGCGTCAGAGAAAATAAAAAACAACATTTCTGTCCTCAGCAGTTATCTGCCGACTCGCCATGCAGCCAAGAGGCACAAACATACATTTCTCCTTCGTCAGACGTAACATGTAGCAGAGTGACATGGACGACGTGTGCACTATTGCAGTATGTGCGTCTGGGAAAAAGCAGAGGAGAAGTGGATGGGAAATCAACAAACGGGCACCGTTTTCTCTGCAGTCTCCCACCTTGTTTTCACATCAGATGACGAACTCTTGCCGTATACACGCACACATTACTAAGACTATGTTGGCAGATGCGGCTGCCTTTTACCTGATGTGTGTCTGTGCGCCTGGCTCCAAGCGGAGTGAAGGATTCTGTGAGACGGGCAGCTCATAAATTACGCAGAAATCTCAGCAGGGGCCTTGGACTCATGGTGGCATTGCTGGAGTTTCTTCAGAACGAATAAACACAAGCAGTGCTGCAGAGTTTGCGTGCGTGCGTGCGCAGGTGTACAAGCATGAGCCCCTGTGCTAATTTCTAAAGCAGAGGAGCAACATATCAGATGACAGCTGGTATCCATAGTTACACATTCATATTGCAGAGGTTGTATCCCTCTATGAGTTTGTCTGTGTGATTTAAGTCAGCTAACAGCACTGTAGATCAGGTCCTTTCTCTCTCTCTCTCATATATGAATATTTAACCAGCCGCAAAGTGAAAAGAGACAATGTAAAGCAGCCACACGGCATTTTTTATTTAACAATAGTAATTAAGAAATGCTGTATTTTTGATAGGACAAACTGTTTTTCTGTCTGCGTTTTCTTCCTAAATGCTGATGTTATATTGCTTTTTGTGATCCTTGATGATCAATAGTTTAGAAAAAGAGTGGGACTGTATCAGTTCCATATTCATGGGCTACAGAGCAGTAATTCTGTGCCGAGTGCACTCCAGGCAGACAGTGAAACCTCAATGAGTTGGCACCCATTCAGACAGCAGCTTCCAAAAGCTGTCGCCACATGTTTAGACCACAATCCAACTGAATGGAAGAGACAGTAGAGAAAGTATTAATACTGTATGAAATGTGCAGATAAAGGGACACGCCCATCAATGCATACAAGTGCACAGCCTCTTCAAAATGAATCAAGAGTGGTCAAGATCAAAAAGATCATCAAGTAAAATTTCCAAACCGGCTGGGAAATGTGTGTGGGTGTGTGTGGGTGTGTAGGGGGAAAGGGAATGAATAACACGCTTCCTCTCTACATCAGCAACCACCACAGGTACCCTTAAGCTAAGTACTTAACCTCTGACTGCTCCAGCTGACGGAGCAGCTCAGGGACTGGGTCAGGAGATATACATGTTTCAAAAAGAAAAGATATTTTAAGAAATGTAAAGCCTACGAGTAGCTTAAGACACAACATACCAGTTCAAATGTATATGATTCATGTGCCCAAATGTAATTGCACCACGAGATATTAAAAGGTGGATTTACAGCCAAAACATAATACATACAATATTTATTCTAGGGATTATTCTGCAGAGAATCCAAGCTGAGAGCAGGTGTGGGCCTTTAAAACGAAACTTTAAATAAACCAACAAAGACTATTAACATGCACAGTATAAGTGCAACCCCTGCCCCAGATTTGTGGATTACTTTTGATAATGATGTATGCTACACAACCCCCCACACACGGTACAGATCAATAGATAATTACACTGATAATTAGTATCATTAGAGCAGCGCTGGAGATGAGGATTTGTTGAGCTAAACACTCCTCAAAGAAAGAGAGAGAAAGGTCAGAAAAACGAGAGAGAGGGAATTAAGCGGCTCGCTCCCAGTCTGCACGGGGTCTTCTCCGAAAGGTTTTTCATTGTCCTCTAATAATGGGATGAGAGCGACACTTGAGCACCGAGTGGGCGTGACGTAGCTAGCTCGCGCATGCTACGCTACGCTCAGATGCAAATAAAAATTCTAGTGTGGTTGGAGATGAACGTACTACTAATTTCAAATCAAATCACATGATATTAACCGAAACGCGACCCACTGTGCCAATACCTGCTCAATCGGAATCTCCTGCCTCAACTCATTTAGTCTGTCAATTAACTCTGCTCATCAACGCTGCTTCAATTAATCAGGTCTAATTGCTTAAACACATTTTCCAGCACATCCTTTTAGATTAGGTCTGCAGAAATAGGACCGTGTCTTACAAAGGCCACAAATGAGTTACATTCATTAGATGATATTCATAATGATGGATTTAATACGTTTAGGAGCTGGCCTTGAAGTCAATTCCAATTTGTCTTTTTTATAACAATGTAATGAAAATCTGCTCGTTTACTTAATGTGGGCTCATGGCGTGAGGGATGTTGTAACGCCAAACAGCGGAGAGAGAGAGTCCACAGGCCTTTTTCCTAGACAAATATATTCTCGCTTTACACAACTTAAGAAGGACAGTGAGTCATTATAACAGTCTCCTACAACATGTAACGTTTTCATCTGTGATACCAGGGGAACCAGCCTATAATAACTATAATACCCATGGCAGCTTCCCTGACTAGAACAAGCACACAGAAAATCTGAATTTCCACAGCACGGCAGGGGTCTGGTATTGGTTTCAGGATCAAACTTCACCTTTGACACTGCTGGCCACACAGCAGCTGGTCTATGCAGCGTCAAAGATGACACCGGCTCGTTTCTATGACTCATTATCTCGCTGATTGATGAATTGCCTTGTGACAAAGTTCAAAAGCTTCCAAAGCTCCTATAGTGATCGAGACAAATCATGGTGAATAGTCTTTGTGTCAGATATGAAACTCACTTAGAGATCACTACCGATGCTGCGTCAGTAAGGACAAGAAATGTCACCGAGTTGGATTTTTCTTTTTCTTCTGTCCTACTACTCAAGTTCCAAAATAAGTCTTGTAATACTTTCGCTGTATTAATATCACTACACCGGCATTTATT
>JAUMHF010000021.1:7156200-7168292 GCA_032359275.1 Microctenopoma steveboyesi
ACGCACGCACGCACGCACGCACGCACGCACCTTTATTTGTATTGCTTGTAACGGGCCCAAACATTTATATTTAAAAGAAACCATCCCACTGCTCCATCAGAACACAACAAATATGAACTCCACACAGGGAGCTGACATGGCATTTGGTCATTCATCATGGCCGTGTGGCTAACAGCTGTCCAGGCCTCCCTCCCGCACCGCCCTGTTCTTTCAACCTCTCCACTGCAGGGTCAAACTAAACACATTCCGTCTCCGCCCTCACGTTACAGATGCTTTCCCACACTACTCAGTCAAATGTAGTGGAGATTGGCATTCATGAATTTGTAGCCTCGAGGTTGTAGAAGGGCATCTGAATTCCTGAAGTAGCTGGAAAACTGAGGGTGAAGCTCAGTGCCAGACACCAGCAGCTTAAAGGTTAGAGAGCTATAGATTAGGAGATTGCCAGCTCATATACCTGGATCAGCTGCAGAAATGTAACAGTGGAAATGATTCCTACTTGGGTTTAAAAGTTTGTCCTTTATTCTCAATACAACTGAAAGAACTTCTATATAGTAGGTGGCTAGTATTATTGTCTGTTCTCACTTGGCACCTTGTTAATAGTCAGATTTAAGACAGCTGATGCAGAAACATTGTGGTAATGCCGATAGAGTAAGAGGCCAACCAAAGTCAACGCAATGTCCTCATGCAATATTGTTTTAGTAACCGTGTTAAAAGTGTGGAATAGTAGTTGTATTCAATTAAGTATGTAATGTGCAGGTCATATATATTTCTGTTGATACTTCTGTTGCTCTGTTTATATGTGCTTGCTATGTTTGGCTGTACTGCACAGCATCAGCACCCACACTGAAACATGCTATTAGACACTCACCTAAGGACCAGATACTGAGGTTAAGGTCAGTGGTGGGCAGCTGACATTAAGTCAGTGCTCACGGGGCAACGTGGCAGACGTCATTGACCTGAGTGTGACCCTTACAGGCCTTGCTGCTGTTGTGGGGTCAGCCAATCAGCTCATATGCGATACTATTATATCAACGGTGACAGTTTATATGGGGAAAGGGGTTTGAGAGGATGCACAAGGGGTATTGAATAGGACAAGGCTACAATCTAGACGGTTGTAAAAGTTACACGATTTAATTCTTTCTTTCTGCAAAATAGCAGAAATAGTTATAAATGAACAAAATGCAAAATAGGAATCATCAATATAAGAGAAGAGTTTTCAAACTGACAACAGAAATGCTGTGTCACAGTTGGAAATGCATGGGTGCATCAAATTATACTAACAGCGGCTGTATTCCAAGTAGGTTTGCCAGATGCAGGGCCCTGAAGCTGTGAAATAAAATGAAACTAACTTTTTTCCTGCAAAAGCGAGCAAGAGGTCTATAGGCTGCGCTGGTGACGCTGCTGGGAGAAATGTAAAGCAGTAAGTCTTATCAAATGCCAACACACTGTACTGCATGACATGACAGCAATCATTGTCTCATCTATCTATATGCTAATATGGATGCAACATTATCTACCTGGAATGTGCAAATCCGGTATATTTCTGACCAGTAAATGATATTGCACTGCACCACAAAAAGGATTATTCTCTGTCATTACGTAGCACTAAGAGCTCCTGCTGCACTAGTGCAAAGGTCTAATTGAAATAAATGAGACAGCCTATGTTTTGCCACAGAGCCTTTGTCAGTGTGATGGGCCCTAAGAAAGACAAAAAAAAATGAAGACAGCCACTGAACAGAACAGACTACTTCTTTCAGCAAGTCGAAAAAGCTAAAGAAAAAAGGAAGGTGAAGGAGGACCTAGCTGGGTCATTCACATCACTTACACTAGCACATAAAACACACCTGTGCACTCAAGCTAATGAAGACCCACACAGAAAAAGAATGCAGTGCTTTCAAACTAGCTCACTCCATTAGATGTGGCACACAGTGAACGGTTTGTGTGTGTGTGTGTGTGTGTGTGTGTGTGTGTGTGCGTGTGTAACGAAGACACCTGCTGGTAAAAATGGTGTGCACTGACATTTAAAGAAAAAGCTTTAAAAGGGGTCTTTCAATTAAGCTATCTTAAGCTAGAGCAAGATGGAGGAAACGGATGAGTGAATTTAAAAACCACACCGACTGGAAGATGGAGGTCGCTGAGACAGGTGTTCAAATATGAGCGAGGCACACTAAACACTAATAGACGGAACAAATATATGAGACAATTCAGGCAGAGAGAGCCTGGAGAGAGTGGTTTGAACAGTATATTCACCACAGTGACGAGTCAGTTGTGGGCTGTATTGTAGTGGCTCACATCTATAGTGTGAGCACGTGTGTGTGTGTGTCCTCTTTTACACATGCAGGGCCATGCACTGTGGATCAGTTTCTAAAAACCATACTATTCCCCAGGATCACACACTCTGCAGTGGACCAATCCATGCTGTGCGTGTGTGTGTGTGTGTGTGTGCGTGTGTGTGTGCGTGCGTGCCTATGTGCGTATGCACACACACACCACTCCTGAGTGACATTTCACAAATCCAGAGGACTGGGCTAATGATGTCCCCTGTCTGACTAAATCAAAGAGGTTGTGGGGAGAGAGGAAAAAGCAAAAAGAAGACAGCAGGGAAAAGAAATAAGAGCTTTTCACACTTTATGTTGTTAATCACTGTTGGTCCATAGCAGTGGTCCTTGGGTGGGACAGTATTCAATTAGCAGGCATGCAGAGAAAAGTGAACAGAAGTAACAGCTTTGGGGAGACAAACTCATTGATTGAGGACTGATCTTTGATGTTTGACTATGTGAGTGTATGCTCGTGTAAAGTAGCATGTCGATTTTCTGTGCAACAGCAGATCCAGCCTGTAGATCAACATGCTGGAGTGAGCAGTACTTATTTGTCAAAAGCAGAGGCACTACATTTTTCCATTAAAACAGAATGTGGGATGTAAGGAAAGTACGTCCTTAACGTTAGACAAAAAAACAGAATGAACTGTTGAAAAAGACTTGAGCTTACCGAGTTGATGCAGGCGAGCTCCTTGTTGAGCAGCCAGGGCAAGGAGAGCTTCCCATCTCCCTTGTAGCAGGACTGAATCCTTTCTTTGATCTTCTCCTTTATCTTCTTCAGGGTGAACAGGCACAATGCTGACTCTTTGGGTGGTTTGGCCCGGTTCTTTTGACCCTGAGAGAAGACTGTAAAGAGGATGTCTTCATTCTCCGAGATGCCCAGAGAGTTGGCCAGCTGCCGACCTGGACGAGCCAAGAAGGCATCCTGCACCAGGCGGTACTCTACCCCATCTTTAGTGCAGCCAATGGGAAACTCAACATAAGAGTAAAACTTGGGGTCGTCAACACACAGCCGGACAATTTTGGAAGTGAAGAACTGCTCTCCGCTGGCATCGGGGGAAGTCAGTTGTGTATCCAGCTGCATTGTTAAATAGTAGACAAACTGCTCACTACTGAAACTGTACACATAATAGATGTCAAAAGTGGGGAACTTGGATAAGGTGTCTGAAGGGATCTTCAGCTGGGAGGAGACAAATTCGTCCTGATAGACAAAGCTGAACATGTCAGCATTCTCTTCGTTCTCCATGAGCTTGCGGCTGGACAGGGTTGGAAAGTATTCAGACTTGCCATCAATTGGGGTTCCAATGAATAATTTGCTTGTAGGACTGTGGGAGGAGCTGATGATCACCCCGGACATAGTACCCGATTCTGCCACACTGGACAGGTAGTGCTCCTTGCGGTGGTGGGGCTCGCCAAGCTTGAAGAGGTCATCGAGGCGAAGGAACTGACAGATACCTTGCGAGGTGCTACCACAGGCAATGAGCCGGTTCTGTGAATAGTCTATGAGAAGAAGTTTATTCACATTTGGTGTTTGAGCTAGGTCATATGGGCAAGACTGGACACTGGGTGGAGGGTAGCACTTCTCATTGTCCACCACTGGGCCAGTCATGTGGCTGCGCAGTTTGGTAAGGTTGCTTGACAACTTGAAAATCCAGTTGACAGCTCCCACATAGACTTCTCCAGTTTTGTTGTGTATGGCCAGTTGTGTGAGCCCCCACTCAGTGGGAGTAAATCGTTTGAAGGGTGGCGGTTGGCTTCCAGAGAAGGGTGAGCTCGTGATAAGCAAAAGCCCCAAGACAAGAAACAAGTTCCCTAGGCCAGGGGAAGCCACTGACCGATTAAGGGGACACATGTCCAAGCTGTCTAGAGGCAAAGCTTAGGGAGATGGGGAAGGATAAAAAGAGGAGAAGCTCTCAGGTCAGGATTTTCTTTTATGCTCTACTGTCAAAGAATAAGGGATGGCAACTTGACAGTGAGAGCGAAGAGGAGGGAAGGGGAAACAAAACTCCTACTGATCTGCTGTCCTGTTTTCAGTCGTCATCAGGAACATCACCCACAGAAGCACAAGGTGGGAGCCCTGGAAAGCAAAAAGAAAATAAAACATGGTGAGTGTCCAAAGAACACTTCCTATTGATTATGCATTAAGCAGGCAGAGAGGCCTAAAAGCCTCACAAATTGCACAGCCAAAATTAGAAAAAATTCAAGCTGACATTTGCCCTAGTGATAAATAAATTATATCAAATCAAGTCTGGAAAGCAAATGTGTGTCGGCATTTAATTATGAGAGAAGATAGCAAGGGAGGCACGGGCCGATTATTAAAGGCTCTGTACACATAATGCGAGTCTTGCTGAAATGAGTTATGGACTCACAACATTGAACTCTTTAATATTTCATACCTTTCAACGTTAGCATGGTGGCTTTGGAGGAAGCGTGCATTTGTAAAACGCCAGTGGGCACTGTTACATTGACGGCAAGCAATTTATAGCCTGGTCTGCTCACAGGCTTTCCCGTAATGGTTTGAACAGCATCAACGTGCTACCCACTACAACCTTGTTATAATTATGCCCGCATTTCTAGCATGTTGTATGTTTGAGCGACCTGCTGTGCTGTCACAACAGCCTGACCCCTTATGCCACTGCTCTCTCTTGGGGATCTACAACTGCACTATATACTGCATACAGGGGCAGTATTACTGAGGTGTACATTGCATGGGTACTGATGTGGACCACACTAACGTGCTGAACATGGTTCACACTCAATGTGTATATATTAATATATAAGCAAGTCGAGTCGTGTCAAGGGATAAAACTACTATAGAATAAAAGTAATTCAATCTTTCACACAACACACACGAACTATAAACTTAGTATTCCTTCGCAACCTGATATGCAAATAACAGGGCTTTTATATTAAAAGCCAGAAATTACAGAATTTATAATATGGATATTGAGCGTACAGGACAGGTGGAGGAGGAGTCAGTTAGGAGTAATTGCCCCTTTGGGCATCCTCCAGTCACAACACACTGATGATAAGCAGTAAGGTGTGCCAGGTGTTAGCTGTTACTTGACAGGCCAATCTTGTTCCTGCAATACTGGGACATTAGTTCTCCTGTAAATGCTGATTATGTAAAACAGGCTGCAACTCTCCCAGGGACCCCACTCTTCAATTTCACCTTGACTATCAAAGTGTCTGCGTGTAAGGTGTTTACGACCACGAGAGAAGGGAGGCAAAGAGGAATCTTGGGTTCTTCCTGCTGCTGCCCATCTGGTGAAACACCAGCACCACCCTTTATCTATCAGATGCTAAGAGTTCAGGTCAGGAAGTCTCGTCAGTTTATCAAGCTCGCACTGATGGATGTCACCGTTTCTTTTTTTGTTTTATACAGCTACTGTTAAAAAAGGCAGTTTCATGAGAGAGAGAGTATGTGAGTAAATGCTCTGTGGGGAAAAAAGCACTTTTGGAAAAAGAGAATTAAACACCTCAGTAGGAGCAGTCATTGAATTGCTCGTCGGTTTTACTACCCAAACAGTGTGGGAGAAGAGAAAGCGAGCAAGAGAGAATGAGCAGGAGGGAAGAGAAATAGCAGCAGCGATGTTCATGGAATAGCAAACCATAGCTCAGCTGAGACAAAGCTAGTCAGGTTCAGGGAGAGGTGGTATCATCCAATTTCCACAACAGAGGAGACAAATGTACAGGAGAGAGAGAAAAACAAGGCGATGAAGAAGATCAGAGCAAGAAAAAAGTGAGAGAAAGAGAGCAACGCAGAGAAGTAGACACTTTGTGGATCAAAAGACTTAGAAAAGAGCAGAAAGGTGAGTGGGGAGCAGTGGGAGCCACACAAAGGCAGCACTACTGCTGCATTATAATCAGGGCTCTACCTGCACTTAAATCAAATGCCAGGGATCCATGTGGTTCGAAGCTGCTCAGCACAGTAACGGCAAACAGAGGGGCCTGAGCTGCAGTTATCAGATATTCCCGTACTCCCAACTCTGTGAGATTAAAACGACTCGACGTGGATCGTGGCCTTTTCGACATAAGCGGCCACAATAAAGTGAGGAGACAGCCTATAAAAAAAGTAATTTCTTGCTCAACGGTACAATCGTGCCTCGCGATGAGAGCGGATGTCAATTTAAAGCGCGGCAGCGCATAGGGAGGCGGGCTGCCTCATTTTCCTTTGTCACTTCCAAGTGACGGAAAGATACAATGAGCCGGAGTGAATGAGTGAGCACATGAGAGAGAGTCCGATAAAGAACGAGAGAACCTGGACAAAATAAAAAAGCATTCTTCATGTGGAAGAAGGTGGGAATCGCACAACGAGGTGCACCTGGGCGTCGCTGGCTGCTTGTTATCAATGCCGATAATATGACTACGACATCACAACACACACAGTAAGAAATACATGCTAGTACACACATAGCAAGGAGTCGAATTTCATAATACAAACATTAGTGGAAATGGAATATTAAATTAATAATAATAATAATCCCAAAAATGTTGTTTTCACAAATGTGCTGCCGACTCCCCCACTTTCAGTGCCGGCACATGCACTCTCGTTCATTGCAGACACACTTAACTGCTGAGGATATTGTCAGTCACACTGGGGACTAAACAGAGAAATTTTGAAATTATTTTCCCCCAAATTTCTCTGTTTACTCACTCTCTCTCCTTATCCTTCCAACCCCTCTTTATTTTCAATTTCCACCAGAGCTAAAGTGAAATGGTGGGAAGAGCGCTGGAACAAGGTTGTAAGCCATATCTGCCACCATCAAGGAAAAACATGTCAATCATTCTGAGGCTGGAGCGTGTCTGTGGCTTTGGGAACAGGCGCCCCCTATATAAGAGGAGCCAAGACCGTTATCACAACAGGGAAAAGCATCAGAGTGGACGGGCTGTAAGGGGCCAAGTTGATTGGATTTGATATCGCAATGCCCTATCAATTGACAGGATTGTACCCTGTGGGTATAGGGAATGAGAGACTGAAAGAGAGGTAGAGGGCATACCGGAGAGGAAAAAGTAGCTTTTGCTGTTGACTTCATTTTGATGATTTGGTTGAACAGTGGTAGAATCCTTGGAAGCGACAGAATCAAGGTATGTTTTCGTGTGTGTTGTGGGAAAATTCCAGAGGATAGAGAAGTGCTGAGCTGGAACAACTCCACTGCTCCTACTCACTTCTCCGATGAACTAAACGTGTCCTTGCAAATAATGGTCACTGCTCATGGCCTACAGCCACTGATTTATTGCCAGTGGCATATCAATTATAATGCTCGTCCACTGAAGGGGAAAAAGAGAACTGGAAGGTGGTCAGAAAGGGTGACGAGGAAGGGAAGAAGAGCAGCTTTCAGATAAAGTCTTTGCCCCCTGCGCTGCATTTGGGTCATATCTGAAACGTGGGCAAGATGAGAGGGGGTTGTATTTAAAAAAGAAAACACTACGTAGTACTGGAGGAGGCAGAGTGTGTGTGAGCACATGAAGAAAAGGCTCCTCTCGAATAGTGCCTGCACAACGCCGTAAATAATGCACAGAACACAAAGAATGATCCACTAGGTTATGCACATGCATACATCCATACAGAAATTAAATGGGCCTTCATCTTAATCTGCCCTCCACCTCGTCTCCCAGCAGCCAACACACTTCAGAGATTGGAGATTTGCCCAGGGGAGGAAAATAAGAAGGGGTGAGGGGTGCACGAGGAATTGAACAGCACATGGGGGCAGCAGGAAGCGGGTGGTGGGTGATGGTGGTAGAGAGGTTTGGATGGTTGAAGAGGTCAATGGGTGGGGGGGGGGGGGCAAACCCGACGCCTTAATCCTCTCTGAGGATCTCCTTAATCTCGCTACCACTATCTGCATTTGGGAGGAATGGATTACCATCCCCCCCGTGCACTGATGGGTGGATTGACGAAGGGTTGGGTGGCAATCCCTGGACAGACGACATGCTCACAGACATAAACACACAACGTTATTACAGGGTTGAAGGTGTGGGTTGCTTTCAGAACCATGTCAGTGCTTCCAACAAATACACACTCTGGTCACACACACACACAGGTAGGCACGCTGCAGGCCAGTCATTTCCAGCCTGGTTAGCCCACCAGTCTGACATATATCCCAGTCAGAGGCTGCCTCAAGGGCTGAGAGGCACAGGGGGGGGGGGGCCCAAATCTAAACCACACTGAAGCAAAAGCGCCCTCTTAATACATCACAGCACTGCAACAAAACAATTACTCTGTCTGCTGAGGATTATCAGAGAATGTCAACAATAATGCAAAAAAAATATCAAAGCCCGTCTGCCACCATCCATGGAAATGTGTTCTTCAAGATGCGCCTTCTTCACCAACAGGCGATTGGAAATGAATTAATAGCTGAATATACATATTGCTAGAGTGTCCTTGGGATATAAGCACAAACAGGACAAGGAGACTCATTCTCAAGAAAGATTCATTCTTCATTTTTGTGTGATCACTTTATATTATTAACTCACAAGCGCAAAAAAAGATTCAGGAAAGAACATTTTGAATATCCAAAAACAACTGCTCCAACTTCATACTTCATGCAGAGAGCCGAGACGGAATTCAGACGAGGAAAGACCAATTTTTAGGAGGCTGGATAATAAAGCATATAGTATATTGTGGTATCTTGTATCATTTCCTTCCTGCCTTGGCTGCGGGAACAAGCTGACTGGCATGTCTTGGAGCACATAAAAAGCCCTTATGAGTTCTGCTTTAGTGCCAACATAAATCAGTTTAGTGGAGGACAAGTGCCGATGCCCTTTTTCTCTCTCTCTCTCTCTCTCTCTCTCTCTCTCTGTGGCAGGTGGCCTGCCAAAACTAAAGCCATTCTGGACTACAAAAGTACTGCGTGTGTGTGTGTGTCTGTTAGGAAGTAAGATACAGGAACAAATTGAGCCCCCTGTCTTTAAGGCACCTTGCTGGGCTGACGTTCAAGCTATCAGCCCAGCTGAAGTGATAAAACCCGGTCTCGACCTGTGTAGCAGCTATCCTTGACGTGAAGGAGCTGAGAACAAGCTACTGGCTTCAAACGGCGTCCTCGGTTTGTTTTACATTAATTCTGCCCAAGCATGTTAGCCAAGAATAAATTCTTTACTGCAGTCGCTTTACAAGCTCCGTTACATAGAATAATGGAATTTGGAGATAGTAAAATGTTTTCTGAGAGAGTATCATGAGTAGCAAGGTCATAAAACACATCATAATAAACAATCATTAAAAACACAAAATGCTGACTTTAAGACTTTAAGATACACCGCAGCCTGTTCATGCCACCGTCCTCCTCTCCACGTTTCCCAGGCTGGAAGCAGCGGCCTGCAGAGGGGACGTAGGTAGAAACTGCCAATCTACTCACACATTCCATGGCTGAAGCGGCAGTGAGTGCAAAGACAACTGCTTCTCTGACACACAATGTGTTGTGTGGGTCACAGACGCGGGTCTGTGTGAATGTGTGTGTGTACATGCATGCAACAGCTGCCACTCCGAGACACTAAGGCAGATTAAAGGCAGTACATCACACAGATTCTTCCTCTCCTCGATCCCTCCGCCAATAAACACCCGTACACACTTGTGCTTTCAAAGATAAATGGGTTTATACACTGGCAGACATTACTTAAGTCACACTGTGGATACGAGAATCTGAGGTAATGAGCGTGTGTGTGTGTGTGTCGCAGTCGATCAAACAAATATGTGCATATGTGCCCGTGCACTGAGGTTACAGTGCACAGTCGCCCCATGCTCTGCCTGCATTTGTCAAATGTGTGTCACAGGAAGGAGGGGGTGTCACTTACTGTGCGTGTGTGTGTTTGCGCGTGCAAGCGAAGGAGAGAGAGAGAGCAAGAGATGAAGCAGGAGGCAATAACAGCATGATACCACACACACACACACACTCCTCATTTCTTCCATGCGAATGTACAGCAGACAAACCTCTCTATAGAGTTCCTCACTTCATCAAACAAATACATACCGTGTACATCTGAGTGTGTAAGACAATCTTTGTGACAGGTGTGTGTGTGTGCGCGCCCCGTCTTAACCTTCATATCTGATCTCTTCTCATGGAGACCGTATGCGGCACCATGCAGTCACTGTGTGTGAACACTTCCTGAGTAGCTTGAGACGGCTGAGCGATGTGCGCCGCCTCTGCTATGAACGCTTTATGAACATTGTGTCAGATTTGGCTGGTGAACACTGGGTTGAGCGCCACGGGGAGCCTCCCAGGCACGCAGGCCTTGTCATTACAATAACACACGAAGAGCAGACAGACTGCATGCGTCTCCGCCATTACATCTAATCCAATCTTCTCCGTCAAATCATCTCACTCTAGTTGTTCCTCGCACTTTTGCCAGATAGCTCACGTCCCCTCTGTCATGCTCTCCACCTTCTATGACTCACAGCAGTGCAGAAACCCAAATAAAACACAAACTGAATGTCTGCAGATCCCCATGAACGGTGAGCACGGGAACATATTCTCTTTGTTTGCTGGGAGAAAGAAAACGGAAGCGCTGCTGAACCACTGACTTGCCCACGTTTCGATGAGGACACACAGACACACCATCACCGTCAGATTAGTGGCTTGTTCCTAATCTCTCGACTGTGTTTGTGCGACTGGGTCTTTCCTTTTTTTTGTGACAAATCTCATGTATGTGTGCGTTTGATTGTGTGTGTATGAAGGTGGAGAAGGTCGGCGTTATTTAGGCCAAGGCCAGGCTCATCTCGGTAACAAACTATTAGCTGAAATAACGAGTAGCATACAGCTACATTTCACCAAGATAACATCACACTGAGCCTGTTTTTCTTTTAGAAAAACCTGTGCAGATAAATTGACCAAAGAGGAAACGATGCACATTTAAAGTCATTCAAATATAGGATCAATACATATGAGCGATTCATAATTACGTCTCCAAATTTCTACATGAAATGAACCAACACCGACACATCTTGAAATCTTTTCTTTTAAGTAGAATAAAAAAACAGGATGTTGCACATTGACAACTACACAAACATCTGCCGTGTTTCAGCCAATTATCTACATCAGCATGTGTTTTTAAACCCTTTTCTTCATACCAGGCCTGGACAACATGACCAAAAAATATCTCATCTTGATACTTTTCACTGCTTTAGACAATTTGTTATTTTAATCAAGTCCCCAGTAATGAACGCCATATGGCTGCATAAAAAAACATGACTGGCAAGGCTGTTATGCTTTTGCATATTGTAAACGGTGGAAAGAATTCTCCTGAAGTCATTGCTTATTGCACATGTGATCCACAGTGGTCAACTTGTCAGAGATGAAAAGGATGCTAAGGATGAATAGTTTTTGGTATTACTTTGGCAATTTAAGCTAGAGTATTACACATCACTCCACTTGTTTACTGGCAGCGCTCACACCGCACTAACATCTCCAAAGAAACCACAACAGCTTACACCGCGTAACCCCAGAGACCTGGCACCGGTGTTTGATGGACAGCAGAGGAAACAAGCCTCGTTTCAGTGAATTAAGCCTTTTTCACCAATAAAAAAACTAAATAATGAAATTAATGCAATATCCATCTTCATAACACCACTGACTAACTCATCTCCTACATCCTAGGCTTATTACTGATGATAAACAAATAGCTCTGTAAATGAGATCTGAGAGAACCTCACTCAGAGAAGGCACAGAGCCAAGCCTTGGGCGATTCTCACAGGAACATGTCTGAAGTTCCTTATTTCCTGTGCAATTAGACTGTGAGCAGTTCAAAAAAACAGGTCCATTAAAAAGGCAGAGCTCTACC
>JAUMHF010000021.1:7177183-7198331 GCA_032359275.1 Microctenopoma steveboyesi
TGTGTGTGTGTGTGTGTGTGTGTGTGTGTGTGTGTGTGTGTGTGTGTGTGTGTGTGTGTGTGTGTGTGTGTCAGATCTGGGCACAGTTGGACTAACTGTCTCATGTAAACTTACCAAGCTAACACTTGCATGGATACTGTGGACTGGGCCTTTAGCTAGAGCCTAAAATCGGATTAATACTGTGGCGAGGGTTACCTCATCTATTAATGATATTATTTGTTTGTGTAATTAATGGTTGCACTTATTCATGAAGTGTTACCACGATCTGCCTATGTTGACCTGAAAATACAAAATCTGTACAAAAAGTGGGGAGATTTTTTTATCAAAAGAGTGTGAAGAAGCACAGCATGTTATCAAGAGTAAGTGCGGTGTAGCTTTATGAGAGCTCAACAGAGAGACAGACTAACAGAGAAAAAACAGAGGTCTGAGCTGTGCCCATCCACACTTTGGCCCAGTGCCAGGTCTGCTCCGACAGATGAAGAGAGAGAGCGAGAAAGGGAGGGTGTTGTGAGCGTGTGGGGATGTGTGTGTGTGTGTGTGTGTGTGAGGGGGCAAACATTCCCCTGGCAGGATCCCCGGGACTCGGCGGAGGGCAGGGTTCAGCCGCTGAAGGAGAGGCTGCGTGCCCGGCAGTCAATTAGCGGCCTGCATTTACACAACAAATGGAGCTCCCACGGTTTCTCTAGCGCTCACACACGTGTGCACCCACCACTTATGAGTGTATCCACTCGGCACTCATCAGCGCACGCCAACGCAAGGTCAAAGAGAAGGGGAGGGAGAGAGGAAGAGAAAGAGAGGGTGAGAGAAATAGAAAGAGGCCAGCTATCTGCTGGAGTGGTGCTCCACAAATACTAACTCGCTGGCTGTATCAGGAACACAGGCAAGGCCATGGTGAGCACAAAGTACCAAAATCTCTACTCCTAAATACAGCTGTGATACAGAAAGGGAAGACTGTGGCTCACACAATCTAGCTCACAGAAAACTAGCAAAGATCTAAACCTAAAGTGTTTTAAGCGATGTATTGTGGTCACTGTGACTTGTCCTTTAGTGCTTTGCCACATTAAATATAAACTGGCTGACTATTTCAGCAGGAGCCACCAGCATCATGCACACCAGATTAATCCAAAGCTAAAATTTACTTAGTGGGTTGTTAATTTATTGGCCTCTGTATACGTACATAGTTTGAAGTTGAAGTGATGCTATTGACCACCTAATGCTTAGCTTGCTGGAAAAAGGTTGCAGAGATTTAAAGAAGCAAACACAGAAAGCAAAAGGCAGAAATGGCATACAACTCTTTCCGATATGTACCCTCACCCCAGAAAACTGCCACGTCAGAGTGACGTGTGGATGAAAGCTGAGGTCAATAAAATTGATCAGGCAATACCCCTGTCAGGAACAGAAGAAGGTCCTGTCAATCGTTTTCTGCAATGCTAGTATGAAAAACAGCATTTCCAGCCCAGACATGCAAATAGTTACACCATACTTCCATGTCGACGAAGAGCTGCAGGGACACGGGGTCATTCCTTCACACTGCTCACAGCAAACACTTGTGATAACCTTTCACATGCAGAGTTATACAGGTTCTCGTAAAACTCTGCTTTAGCACCAGTGAGTACAAAGCTACAGCAGAGGAGCTGGGACACGTGTGGATGTATGATACCTGCTTGTTTAGTATTAACACAGATCAAGCATCTTCTGTTATATACCAAGCTACGTCATACA
This sequence comes from Microctenopoma steveboyesi, assembly GCA_032359275.1. NCBI lineage: Eukaryota > Metazoa > Chordata > Actinopteri > Anabantiformes > Anabantidae > Microctenopoma > Microctenopoma steveboyesi. Next base: position 7,178,906 of record JAUMHF010000021.1, read on the forward strand.
TGTGAGCCTTGCAGACTTTCTAGTGCATGCGTGTGCCTAAAAATAAGGGACAAGAGACAGTCACTTTCTCCTCCTCTCTCTTTACTACCTCTGCTCCTCCCAACCATCTGTCACGTCCACCCATTGACATTCAGGTGAGAGCTCCCTTGTCTGCGGAAGGCATTTCTGTGTGAGGGTGAGTGAGTGTGTGAGAGACACATCATGGTCGTTACAGTGAAAGCGGCTCGCCAAAGTTAATGGGAGAAAGAAGTGGGTCCATACTGCTGTTGATGAGGTTGTGCGAGTTTGTAATGTGTGTACTATTTCATCACCGCGCAGATTGCCTGCGAACGCCGGTTCCTCTTCGCCCTCCACCCGCTCTATTCATTCATCTCTCTGCATATACGTCAATCTATCAGGGACAATTATCGGTTAAACGAGACCAGAGGTAAGTGGATGAGAGGTGACCTGCACCACACAGCAATCAAACCCTAACTCATCTCTCTCTCTCTCTCTCGATGCCACCCCAGCTGTGCTCTGAATAGACCCTTAAATCACTCAGCCCAGGCCCTTTGATTGGTTGACCTCTCTGCATGATTAAACAGCCATTTTCATCACATCCTCCATGGGAGAGTGACAGAATGGGAAAGAAATAGGAGGAGGGAGACAAACAAACTGATCCTGGAGGTGAGCGACTCCAACCAAATGGGATCCCTCCACGTCAGTGATAGACATCTGGATCAGAGCAGCAGAAGGCAGTAACAAGCTGGTGTGAGTGGCACCTCAAAGTGTAACACATGCTGTGAGCACCGTGAGCCACAAGCAGACATGACAACTAGATCTGTACCACCACAGAGCGCCACATTTCTTTTTATAATGAGAGATAGAGACGGCTTTGTTAGTACGGTAAATCGCCAGTTGTTTGTCCTAATTAGTTTGACCCGATTGTCGACATCTAGACTAGACTGTGAGCTGATCGATTGGTCAAAAGTGCGGTTGGATGTCATTGGTTGCATTCTGTTTAATTACGAGGGACTCAGAAAATGTATTAACATGTGGCCAGTAAGAGATTAACAAACAGACAATAGATTTGGTCCAGTCCTATGGCAAGCAGCACTATTTGGAGCTTTACATATGAACACAGGTTTGATATAGAGGTATTATTATCCAAAACGGCTTGTAGTGAGAAATCAGGAAGCTAAATGTACAATACAGTCCTTAAATTATGCATGGGGCACTTGTACCATAATGTAACACAGGCTAGCTAACAAGTTATCACGGGATCCCATCATTGCCGTGACCAGCAGAACCACCAGAAATCATCAGTCTAAAGAGTGGGAAGAGTTTAATTTCCTCGTCTTCTGTGAAACCAAACGTCCGATAAAAATCGCCACCCCCTCATAACATCTGTTTGGCCTCTAAATAAAGAAGCCGTAAAGCCGGTGCGGCAGGGTGGCGCAAGTAGCAGCAGCTGTTCCAATGCCGTGTTCGGGTCCTTAATTAAAGTTCGACTCAGCTTTTCGGGGGTTTTGTCGTCTTCCGCTCCCCGTACTCTCTTGGTTTTCGCCCTGCCTTGCTCTCTACAGCAACATTATTTATTTTTCTTTGGTGCAAGCTGTCTTGTTGCTGTTCTGAGTTAGCTACTGCTGCCAGGTTCCCTCCCTCACTCCTCTGTTGTCTTCTTTTTCCCCTCAGCCGTTCCTGGCCGAGGTGCAGGCTCTGGCATCATTTTGTTCCGATTTCTCTTATCCCGCCCTTTCACAAATCTAAACGCTCAAGGCTTTTATGTTGATGCAGCTACAAGCAGACAGGGAGATGGGCTACTTTTGAAAATGTGTCTGTGCTGCGGCCAAGTTTGACTGCAGTACTGATTGCCGAGGGCAGAATGAGGTGTGCCTCTTGAATGAGCTAAAAACAGCTTGTGCCATGTTTTGCGAAGACCACATGTTGCGACGGCTTTGAAATGTGTCTCCCACAGTAGTTTGTAGAAAGTTACCTATCGCCCATTTAAAAATACATTTCTACTTGACATTATCTTTGGTTGGAAAATGAAACCTCCTCTGCTATGTTCATCGGATCTAAAATTAAGGTTTTATGCCATTGTTTTCAAAGCTACACTCAGCAGTCAGCATTGCCTCAAGTGCCACTTGGACAAACACTATCTGTCATGTGTCAGAGGGCAGGCAGAGAGAGTCTTCTAGTGCACCAGGGGCCATGTCACGCTGATCTCAAGAGCCAAATGAGGTCACACCAGGGTAACAATGGAGAGCTGAGCCAATCAACTAGAACAGCCACATTCCTCCACATGCTACAGGAACCAAGGACATCATGGATCTTGGCGAGGCAGGGAAGGAGGCCCCGAAAGAAAGGAAATAACTCCTCCCAGCTGCCACGCATCAGCACATCACACCAGTCACAAGTTACACACCCCATTTCATCTGGAATGTGGTGGCCCGACAAGAGCTGAATGGTATCGCTGACGCGTTCCTTCATGTTTGCTGGCTGCTTTGTCACATGCCTGGGCTCCATATCCACTCCAGAAAATCTACCAGCTGAGAGAACGGTCTCACTGGGGCAACTTAAAACATTTTGAAACGAGCTGCAACAACACAAAAGACCTCGATTACCCTACCTCCTTTTACACGAGCCTGGCCCCCTGTCACATAGGTCAGTGGCGAGAAGGGCCATGGACAGAGATCTCCGGACATAACTAGAACCCTCACGGCACAGCAATGTGTAGAATGCACTCACACCCCCACAACACAGTAATTACAGTACAACTCAGCAGTAGTTTAGAGGCACACCACTGGCTGGGCAAAAGAAAACAACAGGGCCTTTGCAATAAAACAACAACTCCACCTTTAAAGTAGGCATCAATATAACCTTTGACCTCCCACATCCCACCCCTCCTACCAGTTGGAAGCCTCCTCCTGTTCTCCAATTCTTTCTGGTTACAATCAACACCCTGCCCCCTCCTTTGAGGTTTACTATTGTTTGAGCTGGAGTACTTAGTCCCCCAGTTCTGCTTTCCTTTCTTCTGTAGGGGATGGAGGGACGGGCAACTTAAAAGCACCCTCAGGACCTACATCACTGCTGTGTGGCTGTAACATAGGACTGGTAAAAGACTTAGGCTAAGCAACCAACAGTGTTAAGCACAGCCTGACATAGCCTGTTAAGGGGAAAAGCACTCTATGTGAGGAAGCAAGCGAGAGAAACTGTGTGGTTTTATGGTCCTGAAGTATGTTTCCGATAAGAGGGGTAGAAATACAACATGTTTTTCTGAGGGATCCCAAAACTTTGGTGAAAAGCTGAATGCTAGAAGAAGGTGTGCCAAGTTGTCCTCAGGGTGGTGAAGCAATGATATCATGAAGAAGAAGAAGAAGAAGAATCATTGACTGATGGACGGGTTTTTAGATTTTTAGATGCCAAGGAAATGTGAGCATTAACCTCACTGACCTTTTGAAAGCACTTGCATTGATTTGCAAGAGGTGAGGGTCGCATTACTAGGTAACTGCAGCGCTTGTGAATCCAGAATAGTCCCATGAACATGCATCTATGGTTGACATGCAGTGGCACAATGCCAGCGCATAATGAAGGCCAGACACGGTGGGCTACTCATCATCTCCCCCTCTTTAACCCTTGGTCACAAAGGAGGGAATTGACAAATAGGCTGTGGATAGAAGAGGAGGAGGTGCATTTCTTTATTTTTATTTTGTGTTGCGGGCAGTTTCAGACTACATTTGAGTTGGATTTGGCACAGAGCGATGGATGTGAGGAATCCAAACAATGTTTCGAACAAGGACATGTGATTAAGGCTTTACAGTGAGTAGCCCTGTGCTTACTGCCTAAGCTCAACCAGCGTGCGCTGTGTTCCAGTTTTCTTCTAAATAATATTTCTGTGCTTCTTCTGGACATCTGTTACCAACAGCAAGTAGTAGTAGTTACAGTTTTAAATAAACTAATACTTCAGTCAAAGCTTCGAAAACTTTTGAGCCTGCCCAAAAATCTGACAGGTCCCTGCTGCGGAAAAGTGGCTACTAGGAGTTAAACATGGAAAGGTGAGAAGCTGGGAAGTGCTCCAAAGTGATTTAGAGCTAAAGCTACTCAAAATCTACCCTTCTCTCTGCAGCTGAAGTGGGATCGCATAGTGGATTTAAGAAGGCTAACTGCCCATTCTGTTACGCAGAAGAACAAAAATGTTTTTCACCTTTATCGACTGGTTTTCTCTGAAGTGTCTACCTACATAAGATCTCACCGTACACTAAAGAATACCACGCACTCAGGAGAGAGAGTGGTTAACAAAACAAACAAATGAGCACATATCTCCATCTGGTAAACACACATGCAGGTGCTGACATCAGAGCGTGTGGTTTATGAGCCATGGAGTGTGCGTCCACACACACACACACACACACACACACACACACACAAAGCAACTAAGAAAAGTGATACAACTTGTGCGCTACATGCATATGCTCACACCTTCAGGCAGGGACATTGCTATAGTGCTGACCTCTCCGGAACAAGTCGCCCTTCCTGCCGCTAACATGGAGTTGTTGCTTGCTAGACCCCAACACAGCGACAGTAAAGGGGCCAGACAGGCAGCTGGCTGATTTAGAGGGTAGCCCGCGGCCATGCTTTCCCTGGGCAAGTGGGTCTCTTCAAAGGCCTGCCTTCTATTAGTCTTATTTACAGGGATGGGGAGTACAGACCGCCTGAATTATTTAAGGCTCCCCTCGGTTAACACAACAAAAACCAGAAGGGCGTGTGTGTGCGTGCAAAAAGGGGAGGAAGGGTACTGTGAGGTGTGTGTGTGTGTGTGTGGGTGGGTGGGTTTGAAGGCCCAAAATGAAGAAGTGGGAGATACAGATTGAAGAAAGGCGTGGACAATTAATAGATGCACAACCATTAACAGTAATCACTACAATAAATGACTATTTGCCTGTGTAAACTCTTCCCTTACATTAGAGGAGCCCCCAAGCTTGCATATACACAAACACATTTAGATATCATCCTCCATACCATCCATCCATACGGCGCGCACATCCAACAAATGCACACTGACGACGCGCTCCTTATCTCAATGCAAATACATGCACAGACACACACCCACAGCGCGCTGCCTCCTCTCTCACACAGTGCTTCTCATTAACAAGCCAAACATGCCTGAAGAGGCAGACAGACTCTAGTGAGCACGGTAAACAACCAGTAGGCTCCCTCATCTGAACTGAGACTATCTCAGCATCAGCAACATATACTTTCCTCCAATGATGCTGACAGGCTGGGCCAGACACAACCCCAGCAACCCCTGCCTTTTTCCCCCCACTGAACCAGTGAAATGTATTGTTCCTGGCTCCAGGAGAACTGTTGGGCTGTGTGACAGCACTGATTATATCCCAACATCACACCATATATAACAATCATTCTCAAATTTTACCAGATTGAAGACCAACTATGTTGAAATTCTTCATGACCCTACACCCCCAAAACACAGTTAGACACGTATCTCTGTTGCGTATAGTATTTCACGTGCCCTTAGGATGAGACAAGATACTATAATGTATGATTAAAAGCCCTGTATGGCTTCATGGTAAACTGAACGTGGGAGAGAGCTGTGATTTTCTGACCACAACTCGATGCCAACTTGCTGTTAGTGGCAAAGTTGCAAGAATGATCTGAGATCCATCCATCCAACAATTTCATGTAAAGATATTGAGCTGTACAGAAATGACCAGAAGAACACAAAGTACTGCACACCATCCTGTCCCAGCAGCTGCACGGCACAGCAATACAACTGCAGAACAAAGCAGATGACACATATAGCTGCTGTCTAATGTTGCAGGAAGAGGGACTTCCTGATCGATAGCATTTCCCCGCAACAAGAGAAGCACTTTTTTCCCCGCATCCACAGTTGAGGACACAAACTGCCAGTCTCACTGAGGGGAGATGGACAGAATGCTGACAAGAGTATTAGCATGCCAGGCAGGAAACCTCATACGCCGAGGCCGAGCCCACAAGTGGCGGGGGCAGTGGGATTTCTACCACAGGTCAGAAGTGGAACGGAGGTCAATACTGCATCTCTGGGTCTTCAGTCAGATCCTTCAGGCCGACTGCAACTCCGTCTCAGCAGTGACTAGCAGGGACTGTAGGTCGAACACAACCAGTGACAATGATTCTTTGGTTAGGGCGAGAGTCTGTTCCTCAAACTATGAAAGAGAAATTATTTCATCGCAGCGCCCAAGTCAATAAAACAAAGTACCTGCGAAACAGCGAACAGGAGAATTTCTTCGTGCCCTACTTAAGTCAATCTCGTCGCTCTGCTTTACATTTCAGTCAAACTAATCAACAACCGTTTGAACAAAAAGAGACCATGTAAATTTTGTTCCCCAACAGACAGCACAGACTACAGTGGAAACTGAGCTTATTTTTAATTTGCAGCCAGATTACCGGGAATGTTTTGATACCGTCAGAACGGCAGAGATTTTTCTATTCCAAGTCGTCTTGAGTGAGTGGTCTTTTTAGTGCCTGCTTCAAAAAGCGTCCCCCGTACCCGAGCAGCTGTCACTTTCAGCAGGCACTGTGGAGGATGGAGGCGGGGGAGGGGTGCTTTGAAGGAATGGTTAAAAAGTGGGCGATAAAAATAAACTGGGAGAGAGGAGAAAATTAATTATACATAACAGACAGTTCACTTGGATGAGCACCACAGAGACAGAGAAACTAAGGCTGCTTCCCGACTTTTTCTGGCTAAGGACATTTCTGCTTTGCCGCCACAGAGGTGATATTTATTCGGCTGCACCTGAAGTGCGGGATGCAACAAGGAGTCTTTTTTAAGAAGGTCAGGACATCAGACAATACAGACGGAGCTTTCATTTCAAATTCTCCACACTAGCGCTCACTTCATGTAGCCCCTCTAATTCAGGCGGTTTCCCGGGACCAAAAGAAAGCTGGCAGCCTGCGCGTTTCTTAAAAATGTGATGAGGTTTGCAGATAGCTCAATCTGCTTTTAAATTCACTTCTGATTGGCACTGATGAGGGTTTATGCTGCCGGCTCACCTGCAAACTCACCCCTTGATATGATTTGTAATGCACCAGCACTTTGCAGTTCAACACCACCCACTGACTCTCAATCCCTGCTTCTCATTCGGGCCAAATGGAGGTCACTCCTATTTGAGCAGTCAGTCAAGACAGGCCCGCCAGGTATTGGCGAGTGAGTTTATTTCATATTAAGGCTTGTCGGCTGGAGAGGTGTTAGCACCACGAGGGCTGCAGGAGTGTGTATCTCTAGCTGTGTGTATAAAACAGGGCCTTGGGGTAGAGCCCCACTGCTGGTCCCTCTTTAGTGCGTTTTAATATTGCTGCCGCCGCCGCGTGGCTCCTCGCCTCCGGGCGCCACACAAACCCCAGAGAGACACTCAAATATGGGGAAGAGAAAGGGAGGAGTGAACAAGGCTTAGAAAGAGATGGAGAGGTGACATCAACAGGAGGAAGAGGACGACGTGACTGAAGCGAGGACAGAAGGAGAGATGGGAAAAAAACAAGTGTTAAAAAAAACAAGAAGAGCAAGAGACAGAAACAGATCAAATGAAACAGACTTAGAGCAGAGCGCCAGCAACACGGGTAACCTCTTTAGCAAGACTGACACAAATGAAAACTTATGTAATAAAAACACCGCATCTCCGCCAGCTATGATATGAAAGCAGATATTGTATTACAGCGCTGCCATGCCGAGGAAGCGCTCAATCAGACAGAGTTTATACCACGGCTCTCTGACATAACCTCCTATATAGGTTTGGGAGGGAATCCTCTTCAGGCCCTCAGCCAAACACCAGCTATGGGTCGTCACTGGCAAGAAGAGCACTCGTCCCACAAGAAGCAGGGGAAATGGGGAGAAAATTAAAGGAAGAGAAGGACGGAGAAAGTCGGTGTGGGAGAAGGTGCATACAGCAGATACAGAGAACACTGAGCTCCAGACGGAAAGAGAGAGAGAGAGCGGCTGAGTGGCAACATACAGACTGGAGGCAGAAAAGAGCGGCGGAGGAGCAGCAGCAGCAGAAAGAAAAGCCAAGAAGAGGAAATGCCTAAAGATAAGGTTGTCACACTGGTTTAAAATGTCACACAGTAAAGAAAGTGAAAAAGGAACTGGATTGTGCAGTCCAGCCACTCTCACATACACTGAGCAGAAACTCGGTAAATATATCAGCTCGCTGTGTGAAAGCTATGAATCACGGGGCGTACTGTATACCCTGAAGAGCACAGCTATGCACTGAAAGGCTTTTCACGTCTAGAAACAGTTTCAATGACCCGATGAAGCAGTTTTTCACCCCAACTGAGGAGGTCCCATGTGAGATTAAGAAAAAAAAACCCCATCATCATTCATCAATACATGCGCTAAATCAATATGTTTAAAGCTAATCTCCCAGTGCCAGGTCACAATGTAATTCTGGCTTCAGAACGGCTCCTCTGCTTTGTCACCCGTCTACAATTTAATTAGACCTGAAATATGCGGTGCGTGGAAAAGTCCAGAGGAATGCAGCGAGAGGGGGGGGGCAACGCCACACAAAGGCAGGAGCAGAGGGGTGCAAAGAGCACGTGTCAGCTCGAATTCCAAAGTTCGGACATCACAGATTTACCCTTCACGGCAGCAGACTGATCAGACGGGGGCAGACTCTCAAACTTCATGACGCCGCGGGTCTATTGTGGGGCAGATGTGTATCATAATTAGGGAAGATTGAGGCAAATTGCTTGTAATTTTCTGGCCGAGTTGCCAGCTTTCATGTGAAATGCCACGCAAGGTCACAGTTTGAGGTGGGGATTTCTAGAAACCGTGGCATGAGATTTATCTTGTTTTTCACAGTTCCATTGTGATTTAGGTCAAAAACCAGAGTGTGGACGTGTGGGTTTGAACATCTGTTAACAAGCACAAATTATCATTACGACCTGTGGTAGTTCCTCCACATAATCACTAGAAGAAGCCTGCAACATGTTGTCATTCCAGTTCAGTGGTGGATAAGGAGCCTTCGCTCGCATCCCTGCTGCTGCTGCTGCTGCAGAGCCCTGCCTGTTGTGACTGAGCACGTTGGGTACGCTCCTGTTATGTGGCCTCTGAGATGTCAGTCAATCTGTGGTCGGCTGATTTAGAGCCTAAACAAACAGTGGAAATGCCACAGCGTTTACATGTGAACACTGGCCACAGGAAGCTGGACTGGGGGTGAGGTGAAACTGGGTCATGACATTAATGATGAAGAGGGACCACATTCAGCAGCTTACACTCCATTGATACTATAGGTTTATATTAACCTGCACAGCAGCACAAGGTGATGGTTCCCATTAGGAAAGGAATAACACCGTCCACAGGCTCCATCATCCTCCCTTTCTTCAATGCAAACGGCAGAATGACGCCTGAGCCCCTGCTCGTGTAACGTGATTCATTAATGGAGTGAAAATGAATTCACGGAACGTGGGGTGGGGGGGTGGGCCGAGGAATTGGGTTAGGAAGGCAAATAAAATAAAGAAAGGCACAGAAGTGAGGAGAATCCGATAGAGCAACGAGAGCTGGCGAACCAATGCGCGCTCCACACCCCCACAGACAGACCTCACCGCGGAGAGGACAGAACAGCAAAGCTCACCGATGGCCTCTCATTCGTTGGCAGATTAGCGCTCGTTTCTTATTGACAACATTCCCGATTCCTTCAAAGCTAATAAGGTTATCGATTCTTCTCCTTTTTTAAAAAGCGAGCGGCGCGTCCCCGGAGACGAATCCAACACAACTCCTCCCTAAGGTGCGTTTAAGAAGGCTGCGCGCAGGAAACGCTCACATAGGAGACAACACACACACACACACACACACACACACTCCTCCGGAATATTTCTCCAGTCGACAGCTGAGTGTCATCTCCGTGAATACCTGTAATTATGTCTGCTGGTGCTGCTGGCATTCCTCCTCTGAGGCAACTGCGCCTGCGAGCTGGTCCAGGACCAGTCTTTCTGCACCGACTCCAAGTGTTACTGCAACATTGTTGTTTCCAGAAATACTGAAAAACTCTGTTCGGTTGTTTTTTACTGCAGCCGACATTCCCAGGACAGTCGGAAAACTCACCTCACACTGCACCAAAACCGACAAAGAAGCGCTTTTCTTAGTTCCACGCGCAAGGTGCGTAGCTTGAAATGAAGAAAAAGAGTTGGCAGCTCAATATATCCGCAGTTTGGTGTGGATCAATCCGACTGGTGGTCACATTCAACACAGCGCTGCCAGAAGGACGAGCCTGCGCGCACCGACACGCACCTCACTCACTCACTCACTGCGCGTTAACGCGGCTCCACAAAACACTCTGCGTGTCCTTTCACGGCCGGGTTTTAGCCGGGTTCACCCCCACCCGACCACAGAGACACACACACACACACCTTCTGCAAACTCGTGGAGAAACCAGACGCCGAGGGCGCAGGAGACGCGGGGGAGAAGCGAGGGAAGACACAACGACAAACTCAGCCCACGGAGCAGCAGAGAACAAACATGTAACCGAAATATTTCCACCGGCTCCACCAAAAACCTGCTTCCCCTCCACGGGAAAGGGACCAAAGCCTGCTCCGGACTTTACGCGCTACTTACAGATTCAAGTGATCCGTAGGTCGGATTTCCTCGCCATGGTTTTACATTCCACAACTTGGAGACATTTCCACTCAGGTCACGGAGTAGCGGTGCTCTCTCTCCGGTGGCTCCCTGCGTGTGAATGGAGAGCACAAGAGAGGAATGCAGCTCCGCTGCGAAGAGGGAGGAGGGAGGAGCGGGGTGGGAGGAGGCGCTCGGCTGCTGCCGCTGCTGCCCCTGCAGTACCTCCGCGGGCCCATAGAGGGCGCCCCGACCCGACTCCTGGTGTCAGACAACTGTGGGAGACTTCTACGTGACATGAAGGTTTTAAGAGCCTATCGTAGACCTCATTTGTTTTATTAGTACCTCTTTACTCCTATTATAAATATATTGTATTTATTATTTGATTTATTATAAGAGAAGCCCAAACACCAAAAACAGACACTGTCCTGTCCTTTCTCACTTGTCTTCATTGTCACTGTCCAAATACAAGTCAAGGAATGTAGTTATGTTTATAAACAAAGTGATTTTGTCCTTCTCTGTCACATTTTGACATAAAGCAAATGGTCCTGACTTACATAACACAACAAGGGAACACAACAGAGCACAGTGTGGGTACAGGAAAGTGTTCAAAAATGGAAATACAACACACTCATAAACTTTACTGCTGTCACGTGCCACTCAGTAAACCTACCTCCAATCATCCTTGTGTGTGAGTGGAGAGGAAAGGCGGAGGGACAAGGTTACATAAGAACTAGACACCAGCAGAAGGAAAAAAAACACAGGCAGTATTGTTTGGGAAAACAGAGTGTACTGGTGGGAGGATGGTCGAAGTGTGACAACAAATATTTGCAGGGCAACTGAATGACATTAATCGCGAGCAGAGGCCTGCAGGCACAGCCTTGCTTCTGTGCTGGTGGAGCACCTGCAAGTCACATCTACACCTGCTGCATTGACAGTGACCGGGGTTTCAAATAGAAAATGCCTTGAGAGATGATAAGAGACAGGTTTGATTTCACAAAACCGCGCTGCGCTCCCATTTAAATAAGGAGGCCTCGGGCCTGCTTGTCGCGTTCTAACAGCTGACCCATTCATAACACGCGATTTACACTGAGTGACACTGATGACAGATCCTGGATACAAACTCACCCATAAGGTTATTCAGACAACTTTTAATTCTTACTCCTCTCCTATGATATGCAACCTCAAGGCAGCGGAAGTGACTCTGAAAGCTGAATTTCACTACTGGGCGCTGTTCCACGCAGCATCCCTGCAACAAGGAAGCTTTTGGGTTAACTGAGTTATTCAAACAGGCAGCTCAGGTTACCAATTGTACTCAGGAGAGCTGAGAGCAAGATCTGGCACTAACCACACCACCTGGCTCCATGCAATGTTGGTGTGTGTGTGACAGACAGTGTGTGTTTCATGGAGGTAGGACGGATGTGTAATTTTGATTTAGAAAGATAAATACATGTGTGTGTGTTTGTTAAAAGAGCAGCTGAATTTCAGCACTTGCCAGAATTCTTCCCCTGAGTCTATCACCCCACCCAACCTTCACTGGTTTTCAAAAGCCCACTGTCTGCTATTAGAAACGGCTGATTTGGCCATAGTATTAGTAAGAGATTAGCCTTACTTACCATCTGAAAGACGTCTGAACAAAGCTATTCTCTATCTCACACTCGAACACTAGCACATTGATTAGCTCCGAGCTAATGCAGTTCACATCCGTCCAGTTCCACTTCAGGCCAACTGTAAGTCCTCATGGGAACATTTTCATGAAACACATCAGCGTTGCACATGAGCCTCATACAAACCAGGATCAAACGTCGGCATGCAAAACAGGCAGCTGTTTTTCAAACACAGTTGTGTACACAGTGCTGAATATTTAATACGGTCAAAATAAAGATACAGCGCCGTAAAGGCCTTTAAATGAAACACTTCTTCCTCATTGCGTACGACCAAAAGTTGTTTTGCATAAAGTGCTTATTGATGTTTTTTCTAATGAGCCAAATTAATCTTGGCTGTCGTGATGTGACTCGACAGCACACAGGCCGAGCAGCTTGGGCTGAAAGCACAGAGAATATTAAATAAATTTACACATAAGCTGTTTGGTGGTTTGCTGCTGTTTTGCTCTCTATTTGCTTTTCTTTCTTTTTTTTCTATAGTCACACACTCTTAATGGGCCTGTGTTTGGCAAGAAGAACAAACATTTTAAGTGAGCAGAGAGATACAAGAACTGACTGATCACGTGGCGAAATGAGCCCCAGTTGTCCTTGAAAAAACTCACACTAACCTGCATTTCGTAACGCACAGTGTGGCTTGTTACTGGGCACCCGCATGCACCGACACCAATACTACACGCAGATCCATTTATAGATCCAGCAGCTTTTCTAATTACACTGTCTGAATAGTAAGTAAATACTCAACGCAGTGGGCTGCATTCCACATCAAAAGGATCACAGGCTGACGTTTTGTCAGTGTTGTCAGTTTTCCTTGATAAAAAAAATAAATATCAACGGACTACAAAATAAAAGTCCTATATTTTAATACTCAAAAGCTAAAAATTGACCAGTCTGCTTCCCCAAAAGTCAATATTGCCTTTTTCACTGCCCAGGAAACTGGATCCCTCTTACTTAAAAGCAAAAAAGGAAAAACATTGGATCTGTGCCAATTAGGTGAAACTAATCAGATTTGAGCCAGCGGGTGAAGTGCAGTTTTGGTGGCCTTGTAACCTGAGGAGGCACAGCTCTGTCTAAACAGGTAATGATCCATTAATTGGCTAACAAGAAGATGGCTGAGCGCGGTTACAGGATATCATCTGGCTAAACCTGTCTGATCTGTTTGTACGGTCGCTCCAATCCCATTTCAGCTCTCAGAGTCCTCAGCCATTATGGAGACACGCCATCTGTGCATGCCAGATAAGGACAGATATAAACGTCTTGACAGTAAAGCAGCCTGCTATTCAAAATAGCAAAGCAACAATAAAAACACGTCTTTCTGTGTCTGTAAGAGATTTAAAACCAACATAATACTGTATGTTAAAAGTGTTTTGATAGTAACTGATAAAATACCTACGACATCTCCTGTTCATTTGTTTAGTGTTTTTTATTTGTGCAGGTACAGGCCTTATATACTGTTGTAACAAAGAACACAATTGTCATTTACAGTGATTAATAATCACAACTGTTTTATAATTATTTAACCAACCTCCACTGAAAAAATCAAATGCGTGCTATGAGGAAACGTGTTTCTGGCAGAGACACATCTTAAATCTCATTATTCTGTAGAGAGCGAGTGAATGCACCGTGTTAGTCAGTGAAATATACTTTTATTTTAAACATCATTAACTTAATTCATTTTAACCTGATCATATCTTAAAGCAAGGGCATGCTGAACATGGCACTGATCAAACCGTAAGGATACATTAGATTACATTTGTGCAGGTAGACACTATGCACATGCTTAATAGGTAAATTATTAATATCTTAAATAAGTTAATATGAGTTAACAATATTTCCAACTTAATTATTCATTCAGAGTCCATTTCACTTGTGGGAAGCCAAGGGACTCTGGAGACTTGTTCTTTAAATTGCTGCAACCTTATAGGCCGGCTCATTGGCCATGATTTAATGTGCATCTTTTCATAGACCTCAATTATCAATTAAATGTAAGTATACACCACTGGGAATATCCTCAGTCATGTCCACCACATTAGCATCCATTAGAAGTGAATCACCTGTCTGCGTGAGAGCTGCTCAGCTGCTGAATGTTTTCCTCTGGGCTGCAATCTGTCATACTGGGGATAAAAAGGCTGGTTACGATATTAATTCTGCAACGGCTCTGAATGATTTTTAGAATCCCACTAAAAGAGCGGTGAGCTTCAACACTGAGTTCTCTAGCTAATGAATGCAGAAGGACATCAGGAGGGCAGCAAAGACCTAGCAAATTTATTTTTTTTTCTCTGATATGTTTTTTTAAGTGTTAAAAACATATGCTGGAGGTCTCATGTAATTTTTAAGAACACCTCAGATCTTTATAATCAAAAACTAGGTTGAGTACCTGCAGTGGAAAACAGAAGTTTGCAACACCGTGAATCATTTCCAAGTCAATTAGCAGCAGAAGCTCTATGATGTATGTAATTGCTATTATGACTTTGATACTACATGAAGAGTGCAATATGATGAGAAGCCCATTATACCAGAAAGCACACCTCACAAGGCGCTGCACTTCAAATACACTCCAGGTGCTGTTTGTTGAGTCAGGCAGGGCTGACAGTCGGCTACTCTACACTAAGCCACTTTTCCTGTCCCTCACTCTGTCCAACTATATTACAGAGCCCCGAAAGAAGGCACCTCCCTATTTTGTATGGAAATTAAGCACACGATTATAATTAAAGTCTGGGTGAGGCAAAAGGAATCTAATTAGTTGAAAACAACCTATTTGTGGCGTCTCAGCTGCCATCAAACATTTTTCTTTGCTGGCTTTTAATGCGCGCACCTCTGGGTGCAAATGGTAGAGAGACCGGCAAACACCGGGCTTTTGATTAAACACGAGACATTTCTTTATGATCAAACACTCCAGAAACGTATGTCATGGCTTTCTTTCCTTTTTTCACTTCACAGGCATGAAATTTGGAGGCTTGTGAGGTGAAGAGAAAGAGAAGTTGAGAAAGTGGAGCGCTAATGACTCTAGTTGTAAAACTTGTAGTTGTTTTTGTAGACGCACTTTAAGATTTTGATTCACTTCAGACTGCAGTCCTTATTTTGAGCTCAGTGTGTGGGCTGGAAACGATATTCCAGCTTATGGCTTGAATTATCACATAGATATCCTCCTCCACTAGTCAAAAAATATATATTTATATCAGATTCTGCAGCGGTGTGCTCTCATATTAACTGAGATATTGATATCCTTACGCAAAACAAGTGCAGCACGGTTGAAGCAGAAGGGTTGTGGATATTTTCATGAAACACAATATACATTAAAAACAAAGATAAAACGTAGTGGTGTCGAATTCTGTTCCGATGTAAGAGGATTAATTGGAATAAATTAAGCGAACCTTGACTTTACTTTTAGTGCCACTAGCAAAGTCATAATTTATTGTGTCTGATGTTTTGATTTAGGATCATCTACCTGCAACGTTGTTGGCATTCCCATCAGCCTCAGACGCACACTGTGTTTAGTGACAATCAACGGCTGGGAGCGATGAACAGGACACAGATTATACCTGCTTAACATCAGAATGTTTTTGTCAGCCCCACTGAGCCACTAGCATGACTGTAGGCTCTTAGTTCAGTTTCATTTTTTTAAGTGTTATGACTAATGCCGGATGTTTCCACTAAATCCCTCATTTGCCCTTAAATCCTCAGAGCATTTCTTGTGCTTGCAGACATGCAGGTTTTGTCATCATCTTTTATATTCTCAGTCATTGAACACTAAGATACTTTAACCATTCTGGTCCACACCTTTCCCCAGCACCCATGGGAGCCTATGTGTCTATGTGTCTACTTCTAATGACTGCCTTTCCAACCGGAAGCCTCGTGCCAAGCCTTGGCCCATGCCAGGTTTCAGGTCTTGGTGACAGTAAGAGTTTTAGTCATGTCTTGGCAGGTATGCGTATGCCAAGGGATTTACTGAGCAGGAAGTTTGGGGTTTGGGCTGGTTTTCTATTAGCAAGCTCTGTCACCTCAGCCAGACCCAGAGTTGAAATGGGATCGCACACACCTTGGTTTCCATAACAGTGATGGATTGTGTTACCTTTTGACCAGAGAGAACTTGCAGAACAGTATCAAGACCCCAGATACATTAAAGCTCATAAAATAAGTGAAGCACCTGTGTGTAATGATTTATTTTTCACACGTGAGATTAAGACTGCTGATGTCATTGCCATTCTGGAGCTGTTTTACAGTAACTGGGGACTTATTTCATATTGGGCAGAGCAGAGTTAGTCATACCATACCTTATGGTATTACTGAAAAATACAAGTTTGGATGTATTTTTACAAATGCCCTGTAGTTTCATCATCTCCTGGGAGGTGAAGCTTTTGTCATTAACAGTGTCACAGGATGCACTGTGTCGGGGCATTTCAGCACTGTAAAGCTCTGTCCCATCTTGCCCTTGACAGAGGGACTTGTCACCCTCGCACAATAATTATACCAGAGCTGACGTGTCCTCTTTCCACTGAATTATTGAGAAGGTGGAGAGGACACAGGATCCCATGTTGAGCGAGACTGCACTGCTCACATCCCAATGGCCTCAGGGTAAAAATCCAAAATGGACACTGTTACAGAGCTACAAACCACCTGCAGATGACACCGGAGCGTCTCTTGTCTTGCAGGTTGGTTAGGTCATCCAAGTTGTCAGTCAATATTGCAAAATGTTGCACCTGTGACTGTTTATATGACTAGATTTTCATGTCTCTAATCGTATCGTATGCATCATTGTATGTATGCCAAACTACCAGGGTGAAATGCCAGCGTATGCAGGAAGCATTTTACATGCCTATGCAAACTTGGCACTTACAGATGCATAATTAGTTTCTACTAGATACCTGGTCCCTTGAACACAGCTCAGTGACAGCTGTAACACATTCAACATGAGCCGTCATGACAGAAGATGGCCATTCCTGTCCTTATAGAGCCATCATTACACAAACATGTCTATCAAAATGCATGGGCATAGTTTGCAGCTTGTGATGTCTACAATAGGTACATTTCCTGAAAGGCAGCGTATGCACTAGTTTCAGTGCCTCAAAGTACCTGCGCGTCAGCACATGCTAGCTTTCTTGTCACAGGAGGTTTCTCGACATTGGGCTTATTTTACTGTATAAAAGTCAATGCTAAATGTCCCTTTCACTGACAGCATTTTATTGTAGCTCTGGCTTTTGGCTCATGATTGCAAAAGTATTTTTTCTCCATTCAACCCTCCAAGGTAATAGAATTGCTGTAGAATATGGGCTTTTGCTTATGGGTGGATTTTCCTAAAGTAACCTAATTTGGCTTAGATTTTTAACCAGGGGAAAAATAATGGTGTGAACGAATTATCCTGCAAAGAAAACAGTTTTATACACATAAGCACAATGTGATTGGCATTATAATCGTCACAGGAAAGAAGTTATCACATCCTTCACGTCCTTTCACAACTTACTTGTATGTAATGTAATTCTCCTCTCTGTGTGTTGGTTCTGATTATTCTTACACACTTTAAGTGAATGTGATGGCACATTGGAAGATGCAGGCTGGAAAGAAACCGATTCACTCAAAAAAATCATTAGTCAAATCAACAATTAATGACACATTTATACGCCTGTTTAGGTAACTTGACTTTATTTTACTTGACTCTTGATATTTTAACTGAACATTGGATGGTTTCTGATCATTGCAGCATTTCTCAGAGCTAGCTAGTCGAGCTATTAAACATTTTAGAGTTCACAGTCACAGTTTTCCTTTATCTGAGGGTGTCACACAATAACACTGAATGTTTTTAAATCTACATAATCTATTCTATGGGAAGACTGTTAAGGATTTTAGGATTAGGTTCGAAGGGTTTTTGTTACTTCTTTACCTGATCGTTTTCCAGTAGTGGTGTATCCACATCCACACACAGAATAAAACATATACATTTCTCCTTTTTCGCTCAGAGCTGTCTTCCACACAGGAAGGCATCGCAGAGAGAAAAGGTGACATGTAGGGATAGCACAGGATGCCTGGCCTCAGTTCAGTGCCTCTGTCTCCACCCTTGACAGAACAGTGAGTGGCCCTCAATCACAGCTGTCCTGGAATCAGTCAGCCAAGCACCGCTCAAACCTGGAAAACAACGTGATATGCTAGGATGCTAAGATACGCCTGGCAGTGCAATTTTCCTCCTGGAGAATACTGAGGGACACAGAGTTATTTAAATGCTAAACAATGAGGCCTGTTGCCGCGACTCCAGGCTCTTGATGATTTCCTGGTTGTGTTGGCCACATAGGATGTGACCCGTGAGACCAACTGGTTAAAAGTCTGGAAAACTTCAGGGGTTACAAAGGTGATTTTGGAGACACATGGTCACTTTATTGACTGAGCGTCTGTAACCAGAATTACTTTGGAAAACAGGGTGGAGGATTAAAAAGTCTTCAGATGGAAGTTATAGCTTAACACACACAAAAGTAAGAACAAACAGTACTAAAAAGGGTGACAACAAGCATCCTAAATCATCTATAAAACATCATATGTTACATTCATGACTGACAAAATTCATGATTACTTTATTGTATAATTCTTATATTCTGTGTTGTTTTTGTACTACTGTCTCATATATGAAAGGAAAAACAAAGAATTAACACCTCAGGCTGCATTTCACTGAAGCTCCTGGGCCTATGTGCCATTAACAGAAATGTTTTTGTTTTATAGGCCACAGAAGTGAGTGTTTCCATTCTCTCTCACACAGTCTTCAGCAGAAAAACGGATGACGCCACTGGCCCAACACAAACGGCAGTCAGACCCGTTCAAGTTAGCAAATAGCTACTGAACATAATGACGCTTTCAGCAGCTTCTGCTGATATGTTCACCTATCGACTTGTTGAAGTGACATTAGCACTCTGTTTACGGCTTTCTAGGAAGCTCCCAGCTGGCCAAAAGTCAAATGCAATGTGATAAGCCCACTTCTCCAGCTGCCACCATCAATGACTGAAGTAGTTACCTGTCAAATTTTCATCTTCAGCAGAGGCAAGTTGTTCTTAATCCTATTCTCCTCCAAATGCTCTTAAAAAGCTTTGGAAGTGTCACCGCGGCTGTTTCGTCAAGGGCACTACTCAATACTTGTGTGCATTATGTTGTAGCCTGAGGTAGTGGTCAGAAATAACTGCACAAATATTCAGCCTCACTG
>JAUMHF010000021.1:7207925-7236210 GCA_032359275.1 Microctenopoma steveboyesi
ACTACTTCAGTTGTGTGTAATGAATCTAAAATATATGACAGTCTAATGTTTATCAATAAATTACAGAAAATAATGAATTTTATCACAATATGCTAATTTTTTTAGAAGGACCTGTATTGCTGTACAGCTGTGGAACACTGATTTCCTTTAACACACACCTTTTAACCATGGTTGCTAACTTTAAGTGAGGGCGTGGCAGGGGTCTGCAACTCATTACGTCCTGCTGATTGACATTAAAATGAATGGATGGAGCATCTAAAAAGATCAGAAAACCACTAAATATAAATCACAACGGGGATTTTCAGCCTCCCTATCCTAGATTTGACCTCTCTGAACGTGTTTACTTCGTCCCTATTTGTCATTTGTATTCATGCTTGAGTATGATTTTATATGTGTGGTTACCATGCTCGGCTGCACCTTTGCGTTGCGAGGTAGCTGTGCCTCCGTGTCCTCTGCGAATAGCAAGTGACACTCAGTACCAGGCCGTCGAGGGGAGAGCCCCAAATAGGGAGCGTGGAGGGAGGAGGTGAGAGGGAGAGAAAGGGAGAGAGCACCCCGGGGGCTTTCATGGTGCTGCACAAGACGTGAAGGTCATGTCGCTAAGCATCAAATCAGCTGGGCCGTTGGCTAGGGTGGGGTGCGTTTGTGTCAAAGAATGGTATCATGAAATGCTCTCGAGCCATCCCCAGCGTTTTTTTTTTGTTCCTTCAGTTCAGTTTAGCTGGTTGGTGCAGGTTTTCCGTTTCTGCCACGGTGAGTTGTTTGTGCGTAGCCCCTCACGAATGGCTGAACGGTCATGGGTTCTCAACCGTGCGTCTGCATCCGAGTGTAGGGAAATGTTTAAAAAAACAAGGTGATTAAACCTGCACTGATCGTCCATCTTTCCGTTACCTAAATCAACACGTTTGGAGCTAAAACGTCTGGTTGCTATCAACTGAATCATCAACTGTTCAACTGAAATTTCTTATTATCACCAGCTAATAGGTGGTGATTCAGAACTCTAGTGCAAAACGAGCTTACTCTAAATGAACTAACTCCTCTTTTGCTTAGAAACATGTTCTATTCGTTGCTTTCAAGCCCCAGTGGATAAACTCAAATAATGCGTTTCTCAACTCCTGACATACAATGCAGTACAAACTCTTCATCTGACAGCATCAAAATTCAATTAAATGAAAAAAAGAGTTGGTGAAATCATATTAGAGAGACATGGGGAGCAGTTGTACTGACGAGACCGGATCATGCTATAACTACAAAAAGGTTTATTGTGAATCAGAGAATAAGTGTAGGATGAGAAAAAACAAGATGAAGACGGAAAAAAAAAAAGCTTTTGACTGCAGGGAAGAAAGAAACTTCACACATTTGACAAGTTACTTTGATCCTCCAACTATCTCTCCATAAAAGTTCCCTCACAGTGAAAGTAGAACATTTGTATTTGCCTGTGTGTGTGTGTGACTGAACCTGTCAGTGAATCATCAAGTCTTCTGTCTAGCAGTTCAATAAATAACCATTCCCAAAAATGCCCGCTTTACTCACAGGTCAATTTCCCCCGGAGTCTGACTGAGAGGACTCCCTGGGGGGAAAGGGAATGAGTCAAGCCGCACCGGCTACTTTCCAATATCCAGCGAGGAGCTGCAGAACAACCTGTGCCATATGACTCACCGTTCACCCAAATATTTCTCCACCTTCCCAAAGACCTGCCTACCGCTGTTACCCCGTTTGAAATATGTTTCGTCTAGCACAACTCCTATTATTGGACGAGGCCTACATAATCTATTTATTACTCATGCGTCACATCTGACATACACAGTAGCTAGTGGTGATTATCGTTAATCAATTTGCCGTGCGCTTGTGAAATGAAGTGCAGAAGCTGTTGATACAGTGTGTGTCCTGTTCCCTGTTTTACATCATTGTAAACTAAATTATCTTTTGGTAAACAGGTAATTTGACATCACACACCATTCTGACACAAAAATAATGATGTGAAATCCACAACAAAACACATTCAGGTTTATCGTGTTTGTTGTAAATCTAGTCATGTGTTTGCGACAGCAGTCTCCCTCCAACAACTCACACGCACAGCTGTGGTGGAAATAGAGGCTGGCTCTTTCTTCTATATCATGTGTTTATTGTGTTGGTGAAACAAAGGTCAGAAAGTGAAAGAGAACGCGTCCTGTGGCATTTACACAAATGTGTAATGGGTGCCGACAGGTGCAGGTGGCAGCGAGCTGAAGGTAGTGAATCGGAGCTGGGTTCACGTGTGGGTCGAGGTCAGGGTTCTAACACTCTCGCGAGGATCAGTGCTCGACCATGACACGTCCGCTTTTCAAGCACAGCGGACAGAAAACACACCGATGAGAACTGTGACACAAGGAAACATTACTCAGAAAACAAGGGGGAAATGATTTGCTTGGGAGGAAATACAGTCTCTTTAGTTTTCATTTCATTAGTCGATATTTTATTGACGTTCCACAAACACAGTGGCTACAAAAGTCATGGTGAAATGCTTTTGTAGCTGCTAATCTTGTGCAGAAGAATAAATGATGGCAGCGCAGTTCGCTGGACTTAAAAAAAACAGCTTGGAGATGTGTCTTTGTGGCCTTGTTCAAGCAGAAAGCTTGGCCGCTTTTCAGGGTTCAAAAGAGAGACTAATGTTCACACATTAGCGCCTGACCTCCGCCGGCTGACAACGTGGGATCGAACCACAGGCTGCAGGGAGAGCGTGTTACATTCAGATCTTCAGCATGGACGGAGCTCTGACACAACAGCGTCAGAGCTCACACAGCCTCCACTCCCCGAGAAAAACAAATGTACACTCTCGAACACTTTCAACCCCTAAAAAGTGCCGGGACGAACACACACAGATAATGTGTCTTGATAACATTATGGATGGGCGAGTGAGCAGCTCCGTAGAACACTGACTACTGTCTGTGAAAGGAAATAGATTAGTCACTGTCTCTACTCCCTCCCTTTTAATAACACAACATATAAACGCTCCTTCATGCTGTCTGAGTGGAGAAAATAAACTCTAAATTCAACGTTAGGCTCCAAGGTAACTGCTTTCTAATAGTGAAAACAGCATGAACTACTGTGATATCCTCCTCAGAATCTTTTTTGTCTGCGTTGGCTTATTAAATTGCTTTGAAAAACATGTTTAAAAAACCTACATTACTTTGATAATCATCAGGGCTATTATTACTGTCACATTTATTTCAGCCGTTCTGCCGAGCATCCTGCACAAAGGCCGCCGTGAATGCATTATGAAAGAGTATAATTTGTCAGAAAGTCTAAAAGAAATGTACGAATGTAAAGAAAATAGCGCTGTGGTCCTTCAGAGATGTAAAGTGCCAGGAGAAGAGCGACTGAATGGAAAAGCGGGCTTTCCTTTGTGTGCACTTCAGGTGTTTGGGCTGATGAAAGGTGAGCCCTCGCCTTGAGTGGTTCTTATGTAATGTGTTTTTTTTCTTTGCCGCGATGGAGAAACACACAGACGCACAGCTTCGACAAGCAGATAACACAGAAATAATAGCATCTCAGCCTTTTCCCTACGCTCACATGAGCTGTACCATCGTTTTAATTCCAAACTGAACTGTCACACAATCTAACAACAATCAGATTTAACCAGGTTTGTGTTCGGAAGGAGTTAAAATCCCTTAATGGGCGAAGCTGGTGATGAATTTGACGGTATTTGCCTGATGCTGATGAGCACGGTGCCTCGCCTACTAATCCCACAAAAAACACAGATGACGAGGCGTCGACACATGCACGCAGCCGAGTGTCTGCAACAAAGGGTCTTGTTTATTAACGGAGCTTCTGAGGGAACAAATGAAGCATGAAATGAGCATCTCCTGCACAACATAGACACACCAGGTTACTGTATGGCGAGAGCACGAGGGGGAAAGAGGGAGAGCAACCTGTTTCACACTGAGAAAACTTACAGATAAAAAGAATCAATTTCATGGGCTGTGATAGTAAACAGAACATAGAGGCATCTGTACAACAGCCCGCGTGACCTACTTTAGGAGCGCTGTGTGCCGGGATGTGCACCAGTCAGTCAGGCCTTCAGTTCAGTTTAGAGCTGGTGTCACTTAGCTTAGCATAAAGAACAGAGGGAAACAATTAGCCTGCCTCTGTTACCAGCAGCTCTAATGTCCACCTATAAATGACATTCATATCTTGTTAATTGAATTCATAGAACGTGTCAAAACAACTGTTATGTGTTATTTTAGGACACAATGAAGAAGAAGAAATAGTCTCTTTACTGTGAATAATTTAATTCATGATACACAGAAACAACGACAAACTGATGGCTGTGTGATGCCTGAATATAAAGCTGACAGACAGCCTGTAGACACACATACCTCTTGTTTTAATATCTATATCACAGCTCTTGTGCAACCTGAGTAATCTCAAATTGAACAGGACTGATTGAGTTTCACTTCCACAATGACGTGGGGAAAACCAAAGCTGCGGATCAGACACCATAACACCGTACTGTAACTACTTTGTACAACTCAAACAGCAGACATGAGATGTTCATGACAACGAGGGAACATATTTGAGGTCAGAAAAGATTTTGAACTATAAACTTTCTGTTAAGGCTGCTAAAAAATGTCAGTTTATATTGAAAGGTTTTGTCAAAAGGGTTGTATGCTTCACGTCATCTCTCTCAACTGATCTTTCAGGGTTACCTTATATATCATGTAGCAGACCCTGTGTTTACTCTGCTAAAGTCATCCTCGTAGAGTTCTTATTAAGTTACGCCTATCGCCAGTAATAACAGCTTATACCAACTCGAAATGTGACCTTGTTTCCTAAGCATAAGAAACCTTGGCCTGCTTCAGTGTCCTCCAGCAAGAAAACGAGACTCTGGCAGATCCAGCTCCAGGAGGCTACAACCTGTGTGTTGATCTCCTTATGAAGCGAAAAGAAACTCTTCCTTCAGGGATCAACAGTGTCACAGAGAAGGTCTTTACGTACTGAAATGAAATAGTGTGAGAGGGTGTGTGACAAAGGACTCTGAGTGTGATGCTGCCCTCTGTAGGCAGGCAAAGGCTTTTCAGTTACTGCAAACAACAACTAGGGCATTAGTCAGAATCAGTCTTCTGCCTCAAACAGAACCTTGATCCCACATAAATCTTATATGGAGCTGAACGCAAACAGTCCACATTGTCCACACAACAGCCTATCACCCCCCTCCCCCTCCTGACCACACATGACCTCCAGGCCATCGCTGATTGGCATTCAGTTGGCCTGATGGCACTGGCCAGCTTCTCACCTGGCAGACACCCTGCCAGCAGGTAAAAAGGCAGAGGGCATCATTCAGAGGTCCCTCACCCTGTCACTGATCCGCTACCGAACACACGCATACCCACCGACTTCAGGGAGCGAGCACACACACCGCATCCACAAACTCATGTGCACTCGCTGACATCACGTCTCATCCGGCTGTGTACATGAAAGCAGCTAAATATTAATTTCCCATCGCTGTCATAACTAGCCGGGTTTGATGGATACAGCCCACATGCCTATCATCAGAGTAAAATGGCTGATGCACATCATGTGGCGGGCAGAGGAAGCCCTTCTGGAGACTGACTGATAACTAAAGTAAAAGCAGCTAATAGGACGTTTAAGGTAAAATCACTGGGGAAGGAAATTGCCTGTATTTAATTTATATTCTCCAGATGATTTCTGGACAAAGTTACAAGAGGAGAGTTGGCACGGTGTTCTTTTTTTTAGTTTCTTGTGGAGTATTAATCACAAACAAGGAGCGGAAAAACAAAGCAGCAGGACTGAAAGGAAAACGGAAAAGGATTCGATGTATTAAAATCAAATATTCGTTTCAGAGCTTTCACGCTGGGCCAGTTCTTACCCCACGATTTCACCGCTGCCACTTGCAGTGTGTCATCTCCAGCAGCATTCATTCACCACATAACTCCACTTTCGTTCATGTGATACAAAAGACCAGTGGCTGCGCCCAGTTAATCAAAGCTGCTGTTGACACACTGATGGTGTCTATGGGAGGACACCGTGTTAGAGGGGTACGTGTGGAGGGGGGGGGGGTCCACTTGCTGCCTCTCTTCTCTTTGTGCGACAGACAAAGCTGATAGCACCAGTTCTATCTGGGAAGATAAGATCATTACACAAACGGCGCCCTACCATTATTGACACTACGTTTGTGTGAGTGCATGAGTGACAGGCGGAGAGGGAGAAGGAGAAGCCGCTCAGTTTTGTTTTGAGTATGTCAAATGACGAGTGCTTCAAATGAAATACCAACTACTTTTGTCACATTACAGACAAGTGGACGGAAACTTGTCTGTTTCCAACACCTATGTGCAGTAGTGATGTGGTTTTGTTGGGTATTAAACAACTAAAAACTGAAAGATGAGCATCTGGTTAGGTAAGGTCTCGTAGAAGGACTCTTAGACAACAGACACGAGGTGTGAACTCCAACATGTTACATGGCCGCCTGTAAATACTTGAAATGACTGTTTCGGCTCCTGATCCTTCTCCCTCCCCCTCCACAGGTGGAGCGGGGTCCTTCAGCAACACCACATGCAGGTTGTGAAAACAGCTGGTCTGTGACAGTACGGTCTGTGTTGCGTGAACAGATAACAACATTGCTTGAAGGCTGTCGCTGGCCGCTAACTGTATTTTTAATCGCTTTTTTTTCTTCATAGCTGATAGTTCAGTTATGGACTTCCACAGCACTTGACTGAAACCCCTTCTGCATTTCACCTCAAGCTGGGCACCCAACATCACAAAGGCTGTAAATGTAACACAACACAAAAAGCACGATACGACCTCTGTAAATGTAAACTGACAGTCAGAGCCTAAGCAAATATTAAATGCACTGATATTGATACTTTATCACTAATAGAAAAATGTAAGAGCAACAGGCTCTAACCACTGCACTGAAATGATCAAGGTAATATGGTGACTGTGACAGCAAACACACTTGAAGACGTGAAGAATGAAAAGCCCAGTCTGACTATCCCTTGGTTCTATATTTCTCTTTTCCGTATTGTAAAATACTTAGTGAGTCTATTCTCAGAACCACTTACAACCTTTGTGTCAATTCAAAGACGAAGACGCACATTTACTGCGCCCACAACCGAACATAACTTCAGATACACTTAGACCTGTTGCGCTGCGGTAGTTGTGACACTTACTGGCATAATATCACAATATCACACCTTGCCAGGAGCTGGCAGCAGGAACGTCGAGTGCAGCAATCTTTCTTCTCCCAGAAAGCTGCTCACAAATCCTGCGCACGGCCTGGCAATACAGAAGGCAAAGAAATGTGAAATCCATGTTATCCCCTGCTGCCGTCGCAACAGACGATTCCAGGCCTTAAATACAGAATAATGAGGCATCAAAGTCTGGGGCTGGGGAGGTTAACAATATGAATGAAAAGGGGAGGGAGGTTTGGGCTGTAAAGTGTATGACGGGACAAGAGTGAGGGGAGAAGGAAAGATAAGGCTGGTAGCTTATGCTAGTTACTGGGGAGGGATTAAGTGATGTGCCACCACCAAACAGGCCTGCTCCGCCTCTCAGCCTCAGACACACACATATTCATGCATGTGCTGAGAGAGGTTGAGGAGCTGTGTTGCCCTTTTCAGCAAGACATACTGGTTTGTAATGACTCCAGAGGGAGTCACATTCTTTTAGTGCACCAGTGTAATGTAATAAAGCAAAAGAAAGGTGAGGTTCCTTCAAGTTGCCCCGACAGGTCTCAGTGGACTTTTCTCTCCTAAATTCACCCATCTACCCTCCTGTAAATCTGTTTGCGTGTTTGCTTGCTCAGGCTCCTTCCATACTTTTTGTGCCTAATTCTTCCAAGGCTCTTCTCCTCTTCCAATGTCAGCCATGACAGTGTGGAGTTCTTGAACTGCTCCACCCTCAGTCTCACGCTGTGACAACGTAGGTTTCACACCAGACACTCGGGTCAGATCCCCTGCTGCCTCAGGACCCTCTGGTTCTCTCTACACTCTTTAAATTCCTACCACCCCCCGTATTCTTTCTCTTTGTCTGGAGATTTTAGATGAAACATAAAGTCCCTGTCGGAACTTTTCCTTTTGTAACAATCACAGTCGTACCTGTTTACTATTTATCACCTTGCAGAACACAACATAATCATTTTATGAGAGTTATTCTGTAATACTGTTTTGGACTAACGCTGTATTTCTGCTCTGCTGCTGAGGTATCTCTTGAGGGATTATTAACGTGTTTTCAAATCAAGTAATGCAATTGCTTTTTAAATGATTGCATTTTTCAGGTAACGTGTCCAACACAGGATTTGGGTAAACTACTAGTTTCATTTCTGCTTTCTGAAGTGCTTACCCCAGTACTGCACACATTTTGCAGATATATTTTGCAACATAGCAGAATTTTCCTGAGTGCGGGTCTTCTAATACACATTAATGTAAGAAAACAGTCCCATTTCTCCGCATGCTGAGCCTCCATCCATCCAATTTCTTCACTCATCTGCACGTGATTATGTGTATGGTTGGCAGTGGTGGTGGGGGGTCTAATTCAATTCACCAGTAGCCAGCTCCAGTTCACATTAACGCAGTTTAATAAAAGACTATTCAATTAGGTAGAGAGCTCCAGGAGTGGGTGCTGCGTGCAGAAACAGAATGGTGACTGTCACTGATGAAGCCACACACTCCAATTAGGCTCACTGCTTGGCTTCTCACATATACAATGCCAAGTTGGCTGAGGGAAGACAGAAGAGATGACGAATGGGAAACAGCACTGGAGAGAGAAAAGTATAGGCAAATGACTCCGAAACGAAGACAGTACATGTGTGGGAATGTGAAAGTTTGAGCATTTTATTGTGCAGCATGTGGATTACAAGTGTCCAACTTTACTTGAATTGATCCCCATTAAGTCTTTACAAAGGGCAGCGGTTTGTCAAAGTCTGACACCACCTCTTATTTGCCGACACCTCTTCAGCTGAATGAGAAAAAAACAGCCGACACACAGTGTTTTAAGGTCTGAACTAAGGATACGGTGTGGAGCTGTTGAAACATATAACATTAGGCTCCGTCTCTCGCTTGTCAAACTTGTCCCCAGCTCAGGCTATACGATTTATGAGAGGTTCAAGTTCCGGAAAACAACTCAAAGGACGTCTTTTCAGAACTAAAGACCTACACTTACACAGCGAGACAATCACTATATGTTGGCTGCAGAGTAACTCCACACACGTCCCTACACTTTATGCACATTTTTCTGTAACCCGCTGGAGCCAACTGGGCCCGGTAATTGTCAAAGACTGGAAATCAATCGTGGCGCATTGTGAGGCATGAGCAGCATTCTTCTAACCTCTCACCGTGCAGCTGTCTCCTCCAATCAAAACTGGGCCAGTTACCACGGCAACCTCAATCCCATGTCTTTCACAGTAATAAGGCGGGAAAAGAAAGCCATGGCACTGAAGGTGTGGGGTTTATAGCGAGCAGGAAAGGAGGGGGTGAAAAAGAATGTAGTTCATAGGAATATGTGAAAAAATAAAATAAAATACAGGCACTAGGAGTTTCAGCTGTGACGCACATTGTGGCTCGCTTAAAAAGACCAAACGTCACCCCTCCCTCAAGATTGTTTATCTCACTTCGCCACCAAACCACATTCAAAACATCTCATAAAACCCAGCAATCAGTTTTTTTCCCCCCATTGTGCTCTTTTATCCGATATATTGGTGAAATATCCCTGATATTTCTGTAATACAGCCAATTTAATTAAAGGGGTGGTTTTGCAATAAAAGCCAAATGGCAGATAGCAGTGCATGGGCTTTTCAGGAGCTTGTTTAATCAGAGAATTGCTGAATAGGAGAAGGCAATAACAGAGTGAATAGAGGCTGGTATTTGTAAAGAAATGTCAGGGAGAGAGAAGGGATATGAGAGTCACTGGCTGAAACCTTTAATATGGTGCTGGCTTTAATATAAGTAATATGTGCATCATGTCTGTTGGGTTGGAGCTGCTTAATCCCTGGTGAGGAAGTGGATTTTTTAGTGGTTGTGGTGTTCACGAAAACACATAACTGGACTGACTAGGCTGACATGTATGCACTCCTTAATCAATTTCTTTATTATTTCATCACTCAGTCTTTTACTTTACTAGATTTCTACGGTGGAGCATATACATTATGGATTGGTCTGTGGCACTGTGCATGTTACGTTCTGATCGATGCCACAGTGGCAAGCGGGAGTCAAACTGTGATCAATGGATCATTCCTCGCAGCTATCATTAACAAATACTGTACACTGTACTACATCCACACTGACTGCCGCTTGTGCGAATGTGGATTTATATCTGGGGATAAATAAATAATATTCTATACATAATAGGTCCGCCAGTATTTGGTGCCTGCGTGCTGTGTGACTGAGTGTATGTGTGCGTGCGGTAACAAGCCTCTGGCATTCCGAGGGTGGCCAACCAGGCCTATATATATATGTATATTTATATAGATAGATATATATATATATATATATATATATGTGGAAATGCATCTTTACCAAGTCTCTCATTCAAACACAAACACACAGTAAGGGGGGGTTAAGTGTGCCAGTTCAGAGCAGTGCTGTGAGCTGTGTGCTGACCTTCAGGGTTATCTGGAAGCTTCCTCCACACCTTGCTGCTAGCAACAACCCCTGCGGTTACCATGGAAACACAGCTAGCAGGGACAATATGTGCCTGGTCCAGTGTGCACGCAAGCACCTTTAGGTGACGACATGTACGTACACGGGTTGGTCACAGTGGAAAAAAGGAATTAAAACAGACACATATTAATACGTCCACACTTCGCTAATCAATCGTCATCCACTTAATTTATCCCGTATTTCCTCCTCTCTCTTAATGAAACCGCACACAATCAAGCCCCTGGGTCTGTACAGCACTGTCAGGAGGGTGCACACCACCCCACTTCAGTAGCGGAGGGATTATTAGCATGTCGTGACGGGAGACCAACCAATGCACACATAAGAGACACAGAGACACACAAACTGCAGTCTCATCACCACTGGATCATTGGGATTTATTTCAGTAATGGCAGGGGTGTGCCAGTGCAACCTGACAATAAATCAACACGTCATGCATTGTGAAGTGACGAGTCAAGATAAAACACTCAAAAACAAAAGAGGATGGTGATTGGGAAGAGAGGAGGCTTATTCAGTGATGGCGACTAAATAAGTGGATGGATGGATAAAAAAAGGAGAGGGAGGGGAGAACAGGATCTTTTTCTTCTTCTTCTTCTCTTGATCCTGCTTTCTTCAGGTTTATCAGCCGTGATTTGTCAGTGAGCTCTGAAAAAGAGAAGAGCAAGAGGGACGGAGGACAGAAAGGGGAGATGCTGTTAAAGTTTATATTACTAGATTTAATATGGCAAGACACACACTAGACAGTAACATCTCTAAATATCTTGCCATTGCTAAGAGAAAGCTGAACAATTCTCCTTAGAGCAACAAACATTTCAACTCACATCCATACTTTACTTTGCTTGGAGACGCTTTTATCCAAAGCGACTTACAAGGAGCTAGCGCTGGGTGTCTCAGGGACACATCCATACTTTGCTTGGCAGATGCTTTTATCCAGGTGTGTCCCTGTCCAGGTGTGTCCCTGAGCTTCAGACGGGGTTCGAACCTGCATCCCAGTCTGACGCTTAACCCACTAAGCTACTAGGCCACCATACAGTAACCTGTATACGTTTGCTTGCGTGCAGCATGCACGAGCAGAAGCAAACATATAAACGTGCATGCAGGTGTTGTTTGGCACTTGTTATAGAAAGTCAGACCTGTAGGTAATACAACTGGTGTTCAACTGTATGTGGCAACACAGGAAAAAAGGGCAATTGCTAAAGGCTGGGACACACACACACACACACACACACACACACACACACACACACACACACACACACACACACACACACAGAGGCGCGCATGTACACACAGTCATTCCAATCTATTGCTGTTGGACAACCAAATCATTTGGAAGTTGCGAGGGCCTTCTAAAATGTCACACATCCCACTGATGGCACTGAAATTTGTCAACTTTGTCAAATTTGTGAACAACACCAGCTGCAGGGAGGCTCAGAAGTGGTTCACTGGTACAAAAGGCAAACAACTGAGTCATTCTGGCCACATTCACACCCCGATCAGACTGCTTCTTCTGTGCAAAGAGTTTCGGTTACTACAGTCATTCAGTTTTCTTCCTCCATCTTTTGCTTGCGTCTCAAGCCTGTTGCCATAACACCGACACTGAACGCTGAAGAGACGGCACGGATTTCTCATGAAGACGACAGTGGATGTCACGTGTAGAGGAAGGGAGGAACGGGTGGCAGAAGTCGGTGGAAAAGAGCAGAACGTGTTATATTAAGTTGACATAGTCACACACGATATAGCAACAGATCAAAGATTTCAAACACGTTTTACTTTACACGGTTTAGTACACCTAGTTGAATGAGAATGAGAAATCAAAGGCTATGTCAGGGTAACGTATATTCACTACAATAGAGACTTTAGCTCCACATCTTGCCAGACAATTGTCTACATCTTCTCACTTTATTGCTCCATGGTTACCCACACACTGTCAGTGCTCTGCGAAGTATTGAATATTATTCATTTTAGTGGTTGTTGTATGGTATATTAGATAATTACATAAGAAAAATCAATAGTCTGTCAGAGCATGGTGACACAGGCCAATAAAAGCCATTGAGACCATTGTTTTAGACTATGACCATCTATCTCCACATTTATTGGATTTCCGTCCCACCAAATTTTAGGTCAAATAATGTGTTTTAATGTTGTGAAATTCACTTTGTCTTATCTATTGTATGTCAAGTGCTTCTGAAGAAAATGATCAATATACTGAAAGTGTCCCTGGGTGTTTGCAAGACGTCACGCTACAGTGAAGAAGAAGAAGGCTGCACCATAGTTCATCTGTGACACGAGATTGTTAATGAAAGACTCTTCCTGGGCATGTAAGGGAACACAAACACATGTACTGACACAGAACATGCACTGAAATGTGCAGTACAATGCACATTGTGGTGGCTTACTAGAGAGCACAAGACCTAATTGGTTTCCTACTGACTTAATTCCAAAACACAAGAAATTATATCAAGTACTTACTTTACTTGTAAAAGTTGACAAATTAAAGCTCCTAATATCCTGCCCCATATTATCAATCTTAGTGTATATTACAATATGACTGAGAGGAGAGACAAAAATATCTCCTGAAGAGCACTCTTGGAGATTTCATGCTTGTATAAGAAAACGTCTGAAGTGACTTGTAAGGCTTTGACGAGGTGTGAGATAACACTTATAACACCATCAAGGATTTGTGTTTGTGTATTGTAAAACACTTATAGCCTCTCTGCTCTAAGGTACAACTAAACTTCTCTCATGTCAACACACGTACACACAGTCAAGAGAAACACGGGGCCACCCGGGGTTAGTGAAGCATTAGGTTGTGGTGGCTGGGTGGGCTAGTTGGCATGCTAACTACCTTGGTGCTCGGCTGGGAGGCAGATATGCTGGCGGGCAGGTTAGCTGTTCACTCGCCAAGTGCATCCGAGGGCATCGCAGCCTGTGCCATTGAATTGGAGATGAGCGGCAAATGTGACAAGGGGATTTAACTTTACTGTTCCACTCACGTCCTGGCGTATAAAGGGGATCGCGTGTGTCTGCGTATGTGCATGAAAAAGCACCGTTTGAGTGAACGTGGCTCCGTTTACGTGTATAGACGTTTATGCATGCATTAACCTGAGCATGTGCTTGCATGTGTGAGTGTGCGGCGGCGGGGTGTGTTGGTAACGCCACACTCTGTACGGCAGTGTGATGGGACATTGTGCCTCATGCATAGTGTATGAAGTAGTTCCTGAATTTCAAACTGACCCCTAACACTTCCCACAGTACACACAGTTCAATTTGGTGCCCCAGGTCCAAATTTGGACTGCTGCCATCCACACTTGGATAATTTAAAGACAGGAAAAGCTTTTTATGCACGACACCTTGGGCAGGGAGGGCAGCCAAATATTCAAGCTCAAGGTCTGAACCAAGAACACGCACGCGGTTTCCAGCTTATTAGTTACATCAAGATAAAACGAATGCAATCTAACACAACTAGCCACTCTGCGATCACATCAAGGCATTTTAAAGAAGGAGTACTGCAGGAGTTAAATGACGTTCACAACGCGATTAGCCGCTCTCCCAGGCCTTTTCAATCTATTCCAATGATTTTAAACTATTTTTACACTCTCTCGCACTGTTGGCGCAAAGAGTGCAAAGTTGAACCAGCAACTTCAGTTCATTATCACTGCCATTAGCTGAGATAGAAAAGTGTCTGTTGAGATTAATTTCACACACACACACAGAAACACACAGCACATATGCACACACGCATGCCTTCCTTTACCTGTCAGTTTCTATCCAATTAGTGAGCAGTGTGAGGAGAGGATAGATAGTGTTGTGCTGCAGCACCGAAGCAACAGTGTGCGCACACTGGGCATGTTCAAACTCCCACAGTCATAGTCTAATGGGCAACATACAGACAAGCCACACGTAAACATACACTACCAGTCAGAAAGGTTTGAAAAGGTCCATGTCTTCAGCGGTCTCACCATCATTGTAAAAGGGTTTGATGATCAGTTATGCTCTTGATTATAGGCTTCTGTATGTTTATGTAAATATTCCTTTAAAACACATACAGTAGTTATTTTTAAAAATAACAATGTCTACACTGTATTTTAAATTAGAATAAAAAAAAAATGCTGCTTCGCTTTCAAAAACATTTTCTGTCATTCCTGTGTGTGTCCAAACTTTTGACTGGTGGTGTATATCTGCACCACAAATGGGAAGACACTCATGCACACTTGACATGCTCAGTTGTCTATTGTCTGTGAAAAACAAAAATAATAGACAAGTAGAAAATCAATAGCTGTCTTCTCTCTCTGTACTAACAACGCTCTGTTCTCTCCCTCTCGTTGGAGGGACAGATTGCCAGTTGCCAGGCAAGACTGTCACACACTCACAGTGTCCAATTGGAACACGTTCACATTCAGCCATTCGCTGGTTAAATGGTCAGAGCGACAACCAGGCAGTCAATTAATCAGTCAGGCAGGTGAGGAAGCCTCTTCTAAAGTCAGTTACGTGGTTACCTGAGCAGTTTAGGGTTCTGTCGCTTTTCCTGAGACCTGAGGAGGTCCTAATGTGTACACCATACATTTAAGCGAATATAGTTTATTTTTTTAAGGTTGTTTGGTTATTTTATCACAGGCTAGCATTTAGACTCTCTCTAAAGAGAAATACCCCTAAAATTTAGAGAGAGGGTATTTGATTATTTCTCTTTGTGGGGAATAAGACAGATTCATGTAGGTGTAACACTTCACCCAAGCACATAAACGGACTGATGGCTGATTCTCTCTCTATGTCATTATTTGGTCTGGTCGAGCAGACACCGTATTTAACAAAATGATGATGATGGTGAGGATTATAATGACAATTCCATTCACATACAGAACACCAAAGGCAGTTCAAGCACAATTTAGTCCAACACTTCATCTTACTCAAATGAAATAAGACAAATGGCAGGTAAAACCTGGAAGGAGAGAACCAATCACACACTACAGAGAACGGTGAGTGGAATATAGCAGCACGGAGCAGCTAGAGATCTTTAGCTGGATGCTGACGAGTGGTATATAGACTTAAGAGTAAGAGAGAGGACGGGGGTGGGACAGGAGAGAGAACGTCTAATCGTTATGTGGCCTGTGCCTTCATGGTGTGGTCGCCTTGGAGATGATGGATGTGATGAAAAGGTGGGATGAAAGGAGGGAAAGAGAGAAATACAAAAATATGTGAGCTAGTACAGTATGTGTGTCTATTTATCTGTCTATGTACATAATACACACACACACACACACAGCTCTGTAAAAATGAACAGACCACTGCACAGTTATGTCTCCTTGATCTTCCTCTTTAAGGGTATATGTTTGAGTAAAGTGGACATTGCCAAATTGCAAATATAAATATTGAAAATTAAAAATACCAGTAAAAGCCCAATGTTTTAAAGATCTATAATAATGCAGAAACACAAAACAAGTTCATTTAGTTTTCATCATGTTTAAACTTAGTTAGTATTCAGAAATCAACATTTGGTGGAATAACCCTGATCTGCAATCGCGGCTTTAAAGCAGTTGTCTCTTAATGTTTCCAGAGCTGCATATATACACATATATCTTTATGTGTGTGTATGTACGTACGACCACATTTCTCCTTAAGAGTGGCTCTGTTATCAGATTAGAGTTCGCCGGCAGGCCAAGGCTCACAGTGGGGCTCACCACCTGCCACTACTGATAGCTAAAACACACACACACACACAGACACACATGCAAACACATCACATTTCCCCTATTTCTTTCTATTTTACAATCCAGAAATCTGGCTTTCTCTTTTCCGTCTCTTACTCCACTCGCTCCACGTACATTCATTCATCCTTTCTCCATTCCTTCCATCATCTACACATTCCTACTGTATCCCACACTTCCAGTTTTCTATTAACCATACCTCACTGACAGGCATTCCTAAACCTCTTTTTTCCACATTTTCCTGTCTTTCATAAGTTCTTTCTATATCCTCCCTGACAGACGCCTTCTATTTCTCATCTTTCATCCCTGCTACAAAGACTCATCCTTCATTTTTCCTCTTTTTAGTTTGAAATGGCGAAATTCCTCAACATCCATCATCCTTTCTTCACTTAGACAAATTGAGCAGGTTTGAATAAGAAGCCTTGATTTTTTGTTACTGGGATTCAAGCAGAGTCCAGCAGAAAGGGACATAGCAGTGTGATGTTGTTTGCCAATACTAAGTTATTTGTGGGCAGTGGAGATCTAAACATCTTCTTAGGAGTGAATCATGTGCTTAAGATGCTGCTGGCACTACACCTACAAAAGGACAACTCGCTGTAAAAATGTTGGAACCTGAATAAGTGTGTGATTGAAAGTGGCTTCGGTGGAAAATGCCAACTGTGATGATTTGAAGACAGTTGAATAGCTCTGCACAGATACACAAGATGCTCAGATGTACGCACGCAAAGTTCGGCAACACACACAGCACGACTGATGGAGTTGACATTAGGAGAAAAAAATACCAGCACTTAAACGTAGAAGGATCCATCTACAAACCTACGCACTTCCAAATCCTGGATATTTGCTAACATACAGGCACACAGCTAACTTACTAACAACTGCTTTTTTATTACCTATTCGAAGGCCTAAATATGTACAAGACATTTGATTACAAAATGTGGCTTTACCTCATCCATCTAAACATTATTTTACTCAAATTCTTAACACCATTTCTTGAGGTATTTTGTGTTTAACTTCTTATATACACCTATTGAAAGTACACATAATATTTCCATTTTGATTTCTGTTAGAACAGTCAAAAATCCTGCTGGCCAAGTGTTGCGGACAGACAACCAAGTCGTCAATCACATATCAAAACTGTGAATTAAGGCTTCATCACAGAACCAAACTAAATTCTTTGGCATTCTCTGGCAACTCACTCAGATGCTGCTCTATGAAGATGATCTGTTTGGTCTCTGACATACGTAAATGTCCCTACATGTCTACACACTAGAACAACAAGCCTTCATTTTTTAGATTTATGCACAGAGGTCATTTTGGATTTGCTGACTTTTTGGGAAAGTAACTTTTTGTCTGGACACAATTTCCCGTCCTTCATGACAGGTTGTTCCACTTGGGAATGTGTTTCATATCTTTACGCCTTTGTAGTTAGCAACACTTTGATGGGTTAGTTCTTTTCTAACCCCACTTTTACATCTCTGTGTGGCCTTGTTTTGGCGCAGTTTTCCTCTTCCTCATCAGGTGATCACTTATTTTGCTTACAATACTTTCTTGTGCAATCCCTGCACAGGGCAAGGGTTTTCACAGCTCTGTGTGTGACACACATCACTAATGTGTACAACATCATTATGTCAGACAATGACGACTGGCATTCAGTTTTAACCACGGATGTAGGCCTGTTCCTCGTGGACAACACAGAGGTTTAGTTGTAAATATTTGAACAGTGTTCATTTTTGGCCATAGTGTGTAGTGATTTGGAAAGGTATTTCTATTTTTCCCGTCAGTATGCTACCAGGGTCTTTTTTTTAGGTGATGGAAACACTGATGTAATTTTTAAATGTAAAATTCCTGCACTTGTTAAGAGCTTCAAGTCAGACAGATTTCTGCTTGTCTCCATAAATACCACCACATAAACTGTGTACAAATAACCTGTTCTACATATTTTATTGTTAGAGCAATGTTCTATATGCCTTGGTAATCAAGAAAGAAAAAGAGTAGCACTTAGCAAAGCATCTCAGGTCAAAACATGCTAACACATCAGCGTAGATAAACACTGCGTTCAGAAGACCAGCTGCAGGATTAAGTGGGTTAAGTACAGTATGTAGGATACAGTGGCAAGTGGTGCTGTTGGGCTGGCGATAGAGCCGTGAAGTACCGCTGAGGAGGGCGATCGGTGGTGGCGACACTTACAGTCAGTCTTGGCTTAAGAACTGTTCGTACTTGAATGTCACTTTGAGGATTGTTGAGAAAGAAGAACACATACTGTATGTAGGTGTTGAGAAGGACCCAAACCTACACTTTGAATGATAATGATCGTATGGTGACAATGTGACACCGAAAAGAGAGAAAACCCATAAGGCTTCATGGTAACAAAGGGCATTGGTGAGCTGACATTTACTCTGTATCCCACATGCATACGGTCCCATATGCATGACAATTGCCCGTGACCAAAGACACTGACAGACAGCACAGAGAAGAGAAAGTGCAAGTTCACGTCCTGAGAAATAATTTGTCTTAAAAAGAGGTAGTAAAAGTACAAAAGCCCAAATCTCAAGTACATGCATTATAAAACACAACCCACTACAAGTCAATTACATGTTTTACCCAAGTTGTACTAAGGACTCTGCTCCTTTAGATGGAATACCCAGGACCAGCTAGCACCACAAGAGGTAAATAAGTTGTGATCACCCTACCTTAATCTGACTGAGTTTACTGCCATTATCCTATGACCTCTGTCTCCTTACTACAAGAGTGTGGATGCAGTGAAGGCCTGGGAGTCTTAGGACTGTGGGCCGTCAACTGCAAATACATTTACACATAATATAAAATATGGTGACCCCTAAATTTTGGGCACAATTTGCTAAAAAGGGCAATGTCTCCTAGCTTTTTAATATATGGGAACCCACTCCAATTATGCACTCTGCATATTATTTTATGATTTCACTTCAAATTGAATGTGCTGAAGCACAGAGTTGGAAGAACGGATAAGTACCTCTCCAAATACTTTCCGCCTGGGCTGTAACTACATTCAAGAAAACCACGAACCATAAACTATCAATTTTGGACAAAGACTCATTTTGGAAGGAATATACAGCATTCTCCCCCTAATCACAGAGAAGAAAATCCCTACAAGGACATACAGATAACAAAAGCACAGACCTTTTAAGCTGTCAGGAGGTTTACGCCAGGCTAAAAGCTTTGCTGTCTGCTGAATAGTCATGTTATTATTGCACAAAGCAGAAAAATGACTAAGTGTTGCAAGTCTTTTCTAATTCACTAGTCACTTTATCTGCCCATGAGCAGCCATCTTATTTTTGTTTGTTAGTAAAACAAAACCTTTGTATAAAGTGGAAATATAATAGCACATTTGTGTACAACTGCTGCCCTTCAATCTAGAACGGATCTTTTCTTAAAATTGCCAAATGACAAAGTTCACGTATATCAGCCCAAACTATTTCTACAGACTTTTGATCCTAAACAAGATGCCTGTCAACAAACCATCTTAAGACATTATTTTGTTAAATAGGTAATTTTCTGATGACACAATTATTTGTTTTATAAATAATTTAAGAATGCAACATACCAGCATCAATAAATAATGAAACCTTCTGTTTTATTCTTTAAACAAGCATACAGATGGCAATTCAGTTAAAGGTAAAACCTCCATTATTAAAAGTCTCAACCTTATTAGAATGCCTCCTCTGAGGTCTACAGAATATTATATTTCATAATAAAATAAGGTCCAGTAGTGTCTCTCATGACTAAATCAGCAGTCTATGTTGCTCCGTGTTGACCCTTAACCACCTGCAGCAATACTGAAACTTTTCCTTGATGAACTCTTGTCCAGGTCCTCTGCTCTGCCAAGCTGCTGGCTCTGTCAGACGCATTTATAGACGCACTGGACAGCTGCCTGTGTGTCCAGAGGGGGCTTGAGCCAGCCCACTCATTTCTTTTCATTAAGATTGACTGATTTTGAGCTCCAGTGGCAAATCTACTCGTCTCCAAACTTTGTCTTAGTCTTAAAAACTTTTTCAGTTGTGCTGTTTTACATGTTTATCACGTTTATACACATCACTAATGTGTACAAGTGTAGGTGTTAAGTTTTTAAGAGGTAGATTTCAGACTGACACTGTGGATGCCCCTGACAAAATCGAGAGAACTGTTCCCAAATAAGCTGCAAAGCAGACTTTAACTTGAACCTTGTTTTTATTTCAATATTTGTTCAAATTTAGGCAATATTTCATTAAAAGTGTGTTGAATTAGCTTTTAGCTCCCATTTGCAATGTACCCATGAATTTACATAAATTCACTGGTGGATAATTGTGCAACAGAGGAGAACAATGATTTCAGGCGGCCTGATAGCTCAGTGGTTAAGTAACTGGGATGCAGGACTAGCAGTATCGATTCCCAGCTGAGTCACCCAGCCCATCCCCCACACCAGGTGTGTCCCTGAGTGAGACACGCAGCGCTAGCTCCCCGAGTGCTGCCTGTGGCTGCTCACTGCTCCCCTCCAAGGGGGGATGGGTCAAATGCAGAGAAGAAATTTCTTCTTCTTCTTCTTAAGGCAGGTTCTGGAATAACCCGTATTCCAGAACTTTATAGGTATTTATTTGTGATTCCCATTGAAGATCATATTCACGTATTTAAGTAAGGAATTGGTGAAAGCAAAACTGGCAGTTTATTACCTTTATGAAATGTGTGTTATCAAGGCCTCTTGGACGAATGTGAGGGATATCACCTCACATGTTATACAGCCAAGATCTAACAGAGCGCCAGCAGTGCAGATCAGAGCTAATGCACTGGCCAACATGACAAAATGTGTAATGAAGTGGCGTAAGAGGCTTTAAAACAGAGAGCAGTACAATGGGAACGGGAAGAGAAGAAATGTGACAGCATGAAAGACGAATGGAAGAAAGATGAGCAGTTAACACACATTGGCTTGATTCTAGGAAATGATGTTGGATGTAGGCAGGTATTCATATACTTAAATGTGAGGTTTTTACTTTTACACGTCGATATCTAAAATCGAGGAACATTTAGATGCCTCTTTAAATTTCAGCTTGGGACTGAGCTCTTCAGAAGTCTTAAAAGGTCAACGTGAAAATCCCACCATCTTCAAAAGAGTAGTGTAGGTCACTGTTGAAAAGCAAGATTTAATCTCTGTTAGATTATCCCTCTAAAGAAAGGTTAGACATAAAAACATTAGTAATGAAATGACTTTCCTTCTCCAGCTATCTGAGAAGCCTTTTCAAAATGTAGGAATTCTAGATGGAAAAACTCTATTTAACATACGAGTATACCTCTCTCCATATTTGGTCATAGAATTTAATTATAACTAATTTTTTTTCACCAAGAAAATCTTCAAATTTCTCGTTCGAAGTTAGTGCAAGGTCGCGTTAGTTTCTGGTTTCAGCACGCTCAAAACAGACTTAAGTCTATTTTTTTTACTAAGACTTTTATTTAAGACTTTTTTTTGTTTTATTTTT
Source organism: Microctenopoma steveboyesi (assembly GCA_032359275.1). NCBI lineage: Eukaryota > Metazoa > Chordata > Actinopteri > Anabantiformes > Anabantidae > Microctenopoma > Microctenopoma steveboyesi. Next base: position 7,229,769 of record JAUMHF010000021.1, read on the forward strand.
TACTCACCATCTTTTTGTCTTTTCAGTGTCCGTCTCTGACTCTTATGACTACACAGTCTGTCAAGAATATGCCTGCTTCAGTTTTTAATTTTTTTTACAAAGAGTGAAAAAAACATTTGTGTTCATACTGCCCTGCTGTCAATTCTTTAAAATATCAACACCCCCAATGTGAAATTTTACAAATGTAAAAAATGACGCCATGTACAAGCAGGCATTTTTCCTTCTACAAAGAGTACCATCCCACTGGCGAATGGATCCTTTTGAACGAGTTTAAAAAGACTGATTGCTTTTATTGTGAGCCTTTGCCTTGCTTTTATCGACCGTTTAAACTGCCAAAACCACCAATTGTTGTTTTGTGCCTTTCATCTACTTTGGTGCCGTATCAGTGCGTTTTGTCATGATAATAATGTGCAAATTGCCCCGTTCATTATTGTTTTTTGATGGAGAAATTGGGTAAAATAAGCACTTTGTAGATAAGAGTAAGGTCTGAGCACTATTTTGGAAAGCATCAGCAGAAAGGGGAATACATTTCAAAGCACTGAATGCCAAAACTGATTTTAATACACTAATAACAGTGTAATCTTCCAATCAGAAAGTTCCAAAACACAGTGTACGCCTGGTGACTTATATATCCGCTCAATAAGCGTGTCTCATTGATTTAGCTCCCTATTCGAAGTGTCAAAGTAAGCAACATGCAGATTACAATTCTCAGAAGTTAACTGACTTAGCATAAGGATTGAAACCTCTTTGTTCCAGTGTCAGTGTCACTGTCAAGCTCCGTACAGGTCTGACTAATGAACTGCTATCCTTCTGTCTTCCTAAAAGAATGTAATTAAATTATCTCTAAAGGAGAGAGAACTCCTTTATGCACTTTGGCCAAATGTTTCTCTCAAACAAAATGAGCAGGTGATAAAGTGATAAGGAAGTGTGATAATGCGACTACGCGTGTGGGAAATTGAAAGAAGGAAACATTGTGTTAACTGTCACACACAAACACTCACGCACTGATACACCCACGTAAATAAGAAAAAATATTTCTCTCTCATGCTCCCGCACACACACACACACACACACACACCGTGTATGTCGCCTCTGCCTACCTTCTTAGCCTGCTGGACACAGGTCATGTACTGCTTGGCCAGGTTGGAGCAGTGCAAGGTCTGCTGTGGGTTTTCTCTGTAGCACTGGAGCACTTTGGCCTGCAGCTCACTGCACACAGACGCAGTCTGTTGGGCCCTAGAAACAGAGCGTAGAGCCGAGTCTCAGTGTGATTATAACATAGCACTACCAATTGAAAATATCCACAATCTGCCCATTTTTCTTGGCTACAATCACCCTGTTAATTGCTCATTTGATTGCCTGTTTTAGCAGAGCCTCTGAGTTTGAAACCTAAAGTAGTAGCTCTCTATCATTTTGCATCAATTATTCAGTACTGACAATCACATATATATATATCACATTCTCCCTGTGCTTGACTTTAAATCGGACTGTGAGTCATACTCTGGGCATTTCATATGTTTCCACAACAGTTTTTCAATGCCTAATAAAAATGTCACTGTTAAAAGTGACAAATTAAAATGTCTGGTAAAATAAAAATATTGCATGATAGAGAATCTTCAACACAATACGAAATTCTTTTCAGCATGATGCTATCTAGAATCAGACCTTCTGAAATGATCTGACAAGTTTAAACAGTCAACTAAATATTATATTACAGTTCGACAAGTATTGTAAAAAGGTATAAAATGGCAACTACCATATCTCAAAATAATATTAGTTTATATGAAGCTGCTATTTCCGTTTCTTTCACTGATAGAAAACACACATCAAATCCTTTCTTTTCCATTTCACGAGACAATGAATGAACCATGACTGCCCAATTGAAGGTTCAGGTTTCGCATATAACAAAAGTAAGAATTTCTTTATTAAAAGATTAAGAATAAAAATGGTTAAAACTGTCTTCATTAAAGCAAGGTCAGCTACAAGTAAATAAACCTTACAAACTCAATGAAGTTGAGGTTTAAATGGTTTAAATGAAACTGCAGTAACACATTACTAACCACGTGTGGTTTGTGTCATTAAATCACACAAGTAAGTCAAAGAAAATACACTTGACATTGTTTAAGGTTTGTTTTAGTTGCAGGAGCTGGAGTAGCTAAGATAGTTCCAAAGACTTCAAGTGCAGCCTGCGGAGAAAGATGAATTATTCATAGACAAAGCAGCTTAGGAGTCAAAGTCAAACTTTTCTTCTCTTTTTGTCTTACACACACAAACAGTTACATGTGTGTAGACACAAGCATACAATCACATCCATACCCAAACATACACACTCACGTGCATGCACACATACAGGTGTTGCATGCTAATCCAACATGAGAGTAATCCTTGAGTGCTCTGATGGTTGTAGTAATTTACCTGCTGTGTGACAGAATTTGTAACTGGTAGAACTGGGATGTGAACATGTATACACTCACACGCATACACACAAAGACTCAACTCAAAGAAGCAACGTATAATTCTAAGTGCTATATCATGCCTTCCATACGTCCACACGGGAACTTAACATTATCGAATAAAAAGAGAAATAATATTTAAAAAGAATGTAAAATTGAATGCATTCACAGTAGTAGCTGTTCTCGACCTTTCTATTTAATCCTTTAACCCATATAAAAGATTCTTCTCATTCTCATAGTTAAGTGCTTCTGAGCTCAAAAGTTAGGTTTCAACTTTACTAGAAAACAAAGGAAAAGAACGGGGATTCTCAACCTCTGTCTGCTTCTAGAAACATTTTACCTCATGATATTATCCTGCAGTACTCTTGCAAGCTGTATTGTATTTTAAAAAGCCAGAGCCAGAGAGAAGAATAATTAATTTGTGAATCTTTTTATTTCACGATATAACAATGCATTTTGCGGAAAAAGCTAAATCTTTCTCTCTCTCTTTCACAATCGTGCACACAGAACTGCCCTCAACTGCCACCCCTCAAAGCAACTGCAGAATCATCCTTCACGTGTTTAAGCTCAGTGGTCTTTTTCAGTGACAAACACACAATAAATTTGTGTGCATGCATCTGTGAACTGTGCTTTTGCACCGCGTGTGTGTCGGCCCAAGATAAACTGTACAGCCAGAAGACTGTACTGTGGTACAGTATGTGTATTGTGCAGTCTCAATATATGTGTGTGTGTGTGTGTGTGTGTCTGTGTGTGCTTGCATGTGCAGTGGAGGGTAGAGTGACAGGATTAAATAAATCACCAGAGGAGAGAATATTCATGAAAGGGAAAGTGAATGCAACCTGAGAGAGAAAACGTGACAGTGACATATTAAATGATAAATGACCCTTGCAGTTTGCATGGACAAACAGTATCCCACAGCAATTGTCACAATGTGCATTTTACCTCATCCGCATCGCGCAGCGCCACGCCATTCAGTGCTCCCAGTGACAGTTTAATACTAGTGCTCCTTGCATAATGTTTGACTATAACAGTCATTCGTTTGGTACACTGATAAGATGTCAGGTACAATATAATTGACAAGTTGATAGACGTTGAAGAATGGACAAACCTCAGTCAAGTTAAAATCAACCTGAAATTATTATTAATAGTCTTATGATACCCAATTTTGGATTTAGGGCTGAATGAGAACCTGGGCTTACCCTAGTAACACAACGGTATTGTGTCCACATGAGACTGAAATGAGAGCATTTGCTGAGGTTATCCATCGAAAACATTTGTCTACACTGAATATTAAGATGATTCTGTTGTGCTAGTCAGTCTAAAATCTGTTGGGAAGAGTTTCAATCACATGATTAAAATTATACGAAAAGGCTGATGTCTGACATTGCAATGCGACATCCGGCTGAAATTACGCTCCAAGAGAAGGAGATAACAGCAACAATAGCCCTAAGGTATTAATCCAAGCCAAAAAAAATTCATTCTTTTCTCTATTCAACAAGAGAAACTTTCTGATAGAAGGGGTTTTTATTAATGGAATCTGAAGCAGAAAATTGCCTCTGCTAATCTGCACCAACTGCCTCGTTTGACTGAAATTAAAGGTGAGCTCTTATTAGGAAAACATTAGCCGCACCAGCTAGTTTGATAGCTAACTTGCACATAGGAAAGAAGCAAAATAACGCTCCAATTGCTTTCTGCTTGTGACATTTCTGCATAAATACATGCAGAGTTGGGGGGAGGAAGATTAGGTTCAAATCGTTAAAGTTTCTCATTATTCTTTGTCTCACCTTGGCAGTGTGTGGTTTTTATGACGAGAGCTCTGTGCCACTGCTAAGTGTGACACTGGTGAATAGAGCAATAAGAAGAAAAGGACAGATCATAAGGGTGTAGTGTTTTATTATTCTCTCTGTGTGCAAGTTGTGGTTGCTTCTCTCAGTGTGTTTGTGTGTGTGCGTGTGTGTGAACAGTTATTAATGTATGATGACAAGGATTTGGGCTCCTTTAAAGCGTCAGCCGCTCGGTATTGTACTTTTGGTTTTTAATATTACGCTGAGTGGAGGGGAAGAGAAGAGAGGATCAAAGATGTCATGGCTGGGGTGAGATCAAGAGGAATGACAGAGCATGCGTGTTGTTTTGTCAGAGGTTTTGTAAAGCTTTTATCATACTGCCATAAGGTTAACATTCCCAACACTATATTTCAGCAGGCACCAATATTACTTTTAGAACAACTACAAATTTAGTTTATAAAGCCAGTGAACGGCTGACATAATTCAGTAGCTGTTATTATAATATTAACCATCATAATAATCACTTATTCTACATTTTGAAATCGCAGCAGACCTAATGCCTCAGATCACGTTACAACATAAAAACACCTAGAAACAGCAGGGTCTCTCAGACACACATACACGTCTGTGTATCAAATCAAAAACAGCTACACTCCATGAACTGAAGACGGACAGAACTCCACTCCACTCCACAAATCTTCATTCAGCTGAATGAAGATAGGAGTGTATAACAACATTCACTCTCTCATGACATGGCTCACTGATCTCTACCAAAATGACAAATGGTCAGCACTCCTGCAATGTTTTGCAGTAAAGGCACAATTTCTCCGAGACAATTCTTGCAATTACTTGCAATTTTGGTATACACATTTGTATTCCCTTAATGTGCATTGGACCAACACAAAAAAGCCCAGAAACAAGTCATCAAAAATAATCTTACACAGAACTCCAGAAATGGGCCAGACTAGATTGGGTTTGACTATAATAACATTTTGGTTTCATCTATACCACTGGGTACTTATACTATGCTGACTGGTCTAAATAGAATTGCAATTCTAAAAAAAAAGACTAAAATACACTTTCCTTTTACTAAAACTAGACTAGAATAGTCATTGATAAATCTGAAATCTAAATCTGAAACTTGACTAGACTAAGAGTATGGACGTGACTAAGACTAATAAAAACTAAAATCACAGCTTTAAGCAAAGACAAAACTAAAACTAAAATTAAGACAGGCTGCAAAAAGCCCCCAGAAATAGGCGCACTTAGCAAGCACTAAAAATTAGGTTTCATTAATTTTATTATCTTTCGTGCCGCAATTATTCTGTTATCTGGCTCACTTTTTTCCAATGGCTTCTCTGTAGTATCTCCCCCCACTGGGTTTAGGATGTCTACTTTGTTTTCGTTATTTAAGATGGAAATGAGTCCCTGAGTTTAACTTTTTTAGCAGCCTTCGTATTGTGATTGTGTTTGTTAAAAACATTCTAATAAATATATCCATAAAATAAATGAATAACATTAAATGTCATGCATAATATAAAAAATTATATAGTTCCTTTTCTTATTGCTTGGTGTCTTTCCAAATAAAAACATTGATTTCTGCCTACCGTTGATATGTCTCTATGCAGTTGAAGACAGACAATAATATAATGGAGCAATGACTGATGATTGCAATGATTAGTTTATTTACTAGTAGTTTAAGAAATGATTACAACAAGAGCATTATGCAGGCACTGACATTCTGTAAAAAAGCTGCTGCAACTGAACTTAGTCTAAATTTATCCTAAAATACTGATGATGATGATGTATATGCCTGAATGTATGAACTGAGCTGGTCTCGGCCAAGAATGTGTAAGCGTCCTCACTGTTGTGTCGTAATGGCTTATCTTTGCTAGACCAAAGTGCATATAGGCCCTGTCTCTAGCGACGAGTAACAGTCTACTCTGTAGGGCACGGAGATTCTTACAGTAAGTTACCTGACTGATTAATTATTTGGACACTGGCCACACAGAATAGACACACATATAAAACTAGACTTAGCAATTTCAGAAGAAATTGCGTGGGGGAGCATGATTGCCGCAAGACGCCTGTCGGCGTCTTTGCTGCAAGTTTTTTTAAGTTGACAACGACAAAAAGTTGACAAAGACACAAAGATAGAAGGTCAAAAAAGTTGACACAAAGTTGGCAAAGGCAAAAAGGTGAAAA
>JAUMHF010000021.1:7254739-7271167 GCA_032359275.1 Microctenopoma steveboyesi
ACCAGGCTCAGGGTGGGCGGCCATCTGCCTCGACCGGTTGGGGTTAGTGGACAGAGGAGAGAGAAAAGAACAGCAGAGATCATAACAGAATGTGCTGAAAGAAGTTCACAGAGAATTACGGTCAGTGATACTAGACGAATGTCACAGCTTGTTGGTTAGCGAGAACGTCTTTTTGAAAAACACAACACGTCCTTACGTCACATGTGTCATTGCCAAACGTTTTTACGTGCGGGCAGTAAAATACTATGAACACGTGACATCGTCTGTTCTTATCATTTCAGGTTGAACTTAAATGAATGTTGGGATATTTACCCTGGCTTTCATTAACTTTCACCTGGACAGTGTCAAATGCTTGGTTCTGAGTCCTCACTAGAGCTGGGCTGTATGCCAGTTCATACCGAAATTTGGTGTTCTGCATTGGTGTGGATACCGAAGATCCGGGCTTGAAAGATACAGAGAGCAGAGGAAATGTTCCATGTCAACAACCCAAGTACACAGACTGGGGAGGTTAAAGTGACAAAGCTGAAGGTGGAGTGAAGGCTTCATACTCAGAGGCACATGTTGCTGTGAAGTGCACACAGCATTCCTGTATTTTAAATCTTGAATATGGTCTAACGATGCCATCTAGTGCCTATTTACGGAGTTACACCATGTCTCCCTTTCACACATTCACTGATAACCTTTTTCAAAGGCTAGCCATACTAACCCACAATATGCAACCACCTGTGGTAACGTTTTTTCTACATCTGCCTACAGCTGTTATGTGGTAATATATAATATTGTGTGGTAAAGTAGGGCAAAGTGCACCTGACCACCTCTAACCAAATGAAAGTAAGATTTATTGCCTACAATTGCAACTAAATAAGTGCAGACTGTGACTGCATTTACCAGTGTACATCAGTTATAACAGAATTACCTCATTTGCTGTTTAAATAGTTACACATTTATTTGGCTGCTGTGTTAAAAGAAAGAGGCGGCGTGAGAAAACAGGGCCATCAGGAGTGACCAAATGGGCCCATCACTTCTCATCTCACATTTCAGCTCCAACTATATAACACCCACATTCTCACATCAATATATCATTATTAGCTGTTAAATAAAAAATGAAAAATATGCAGTTGTATGGCTTCATAACAACCAAATTGGCTTTTTGTCTAATTTGCACTGTGTGAAATAGTGATCACTGGAAAAATATGGCAGCCTGAAAGTCACGATCAATATGATCCCTGTTAAAAAAAGTGTAACTCTAATGACAAGTTAGTGTGAGTAAACAAAAAAGTTCTTCTTAAGTATGACTAGACTGCAAAACACATAGGAGCACGGTAGCACAACACATTTACAATAACCTTCAGAATAAACTACAAATGCTCAAAATGCACACAGTTGCAGAGGTTAGCTCGGCAATGTGTCCTGCTTTAAAGGTTTTTTTCTTTTTGTGGTGACATATTTCATCTTTTTATTGTTCACTGGTTCTGTTTACTTTTCTACATTTTAATTGATGAACGCTAGCCTATTAATTTCACCAAAAATGAGCTAAATCTTTTGGAGGCAGCAGGTAAAAGCTAGTTTTTAATATACACGGCAACAAGCAAATCAACTGACAGGTTACAAACGTTCACTCGCAACCTCCGCACAGGTGGTAAAGTCGATTCTTCTCACCCACCTAGGAGGCTTCTGAAATTCAATAGCTTAGAGCAGGCGCTTGTTATTTTCCGTGTCTGTGTGTGCGCATGCCAGTTGCTCAGCACTGAATGCCTGTGCATACTAATAGCATTTTATTTGCAGCACGAATGACACCTCTGAGGCAGACAGAATAGTTGCGGGAAGAAAATACACACAGGAGGTGCTAATGAAAGAAAGGAGAGGAGATGTGACTAGGTGTTAATGTAACTTCTTGTCTCTTCTGTGTCTTCACTCAAGGTGTAACTGTTAGGGTCTAAATATAGTCTCAGAACAAGGTAGGATGATAAGTCAAAAAAGCCAAGGTATATACAGTACACTCTTTCTAGGAGTACCTTGGTAGGTGTGCTGAGATGGATGTTATAGTGAGCATAGTGACTATGAAGAAGAATAAACAAATGAAATATTGTGTGGTGCACAGGTTGCCATGTTTACTGGTATGTAGTTTCCCAAAGACCTTCTGTTTAAAACTGTGTGTTAGTTTCTTAAAGGTTGTCTTTGACTGAAGGTGCTGGATTAGTTATCTGCTATTAATATCAGACGTGGCCATGCTGTTGAAACGATACAAAAAGAGATCTGATTTGTTGTGGGTTAGCAATAAATAGTGTGGCAAGAATAACAGAAAAATAAAAGACTAAATTTTGCGATGCATTTTATCCAAAGATCACTCCTTTGACTTCCGTAACGACAGCTCTGTGGGAATAATGGCGCAGTACTACCACTCAGTGCTGAGCTTCAGTGAGCTACAGGTAGGTATTCATACACACCACAAAAAAAAAACACGGCACAGACGGAAGGTATTCACACAGTCAAGTACTACACAAAGAAAGCGCTTATTTATTTAAAAATAATACCACCGTTTACAAGTGTAACATAATAGATTGAATAAGAAAGAAGATGTAATATTGGCTAAACTGTGAGTGAACCAAGCAAGTCGATATTCTACAACAACACACACACACACACACTCTCTTCCAGTGTAAACTGACACAGAGCCAGTTTTGTGCACAAGCACAGATACACATACCCATGCAACTAGTCCCAGTGGTGGCAGTTGGCACTGAGATAGAAAAGAAAATGGCTAATGTGAGTGTTTGTGACAGGCAGCCCGAGGCATTGTGGGGAACAGCTCAGCTCTCTGACAGGTGTTGCCACCACAGCTCCGTCACCTCCTCTTCACCCTAACACACAGCCTGCATGTTGGGAAGCCAGGAGTGCATGGCGGGGGAATAGACTGGGGTGTGTTCACTATATATATGTGTTTGTGAAGTGTGACAGTGTGTGTTACAGCAGTAAGTTGGTGAAAGTGTTAGTGTGTGTGTTTGTTTTTTCCTCTGGGAAATAAGGCAGCTCCCAAACTACTCAAATTGAAGCATTTTAGGGTAGAAGCGTGAAGACACTTTTTTTCAGTATGCCTCCAACAGTGTTGTTGCCGATGGATAAATGGTCGACGGAAACACAAAAAAAGAGGAAAGCCCACCTGCTTAGCAAAGAGATTTAAGCTCTTGGAGCTCCTTAATCAGGTGCTTTCAATCTCCTGATTGAACAGCTGAAGAAATGCATCGAGGTAAAAAAACAAATCAAAAACAGCTTTTATTTTAATCTTCTGGAGGAATTCTGTTAGGTGTTATCTCTTTTTTGGTTTGTTAAGTATGTAAGATATTTTATACAAGAATGAAATAAAGCTGGGGAACAATTAATGTGTTAGACAACTGAGCAGAAAAAAGTGAGGAGAGACTGAACAAGGACAGGTGAGGCTGGCAGGGAGAGGTAATTATGGTATGGGGATCACGTACATCCTCTCTAGACTCCTGTTCTACTGTACATCTTCACCAGAAAGCAGCAGAAATCTCCCTTTTGACTTCCTAGTACAACATGCAAGTTCTGGCTACCACACTAGCATTGGACTCCAAACCATTCCACTCCTCTTTTACCTCCTTCTCTATTTCCCAATACGATCCATCCAGTACTTTAACTACATGCACATTGTGTTGGCCGTCTCAGTTAATGCAGAAATTGGGAGTTTGCTAGTCTGTGAGCCGGCCAACGAGCAATGTTTTCCAACAGCCTTGCAACATTAAGCTTTGTTTTAGACCATACAGTATTTCAACTAAAAATGCTTTAAAAAGTTACATCCTGCTGCTGTGAAAGTACAGATAAGATTCTGCTTTAAAGGCATCATGATTCATTTAATCTGTGACAAAAATACACTAAAACCTGTTAAACATACTCAAACATGACGGAGCCAGATGAACATGTATTTCCTACTCCACAGACAAGTTTTTGTTTACTGCTACACACACACACACACACACACACTAACAGTACAGATTATTAGTTTAAGTAATAGTTAAGTAGTTTAAGACGCATGAAAATCCATTATTTTTAGCTGTGTTTTGATGCTGTAACCATAAACCACCCCTAGTCACTAGGTGGCAGCAGCACTCAAACTAATAAACAGGTTGCCTGTTTAACCCAGCAGAAGTAGACGCAAGTGCTTGGATTTATCTTGAACATGGTCGGACAGCAGACAGTATGAAAACGATACCCGCAGATCTTACACCCCAGTTATATTAATAAGCCTCAGACTTTTTCAAACGAAAAGCTGATGAGTATCGCCAACAGTCTGGTCATTTTACGAGTGCAGCGTCAGTCAATAAAAAAGTACTGCTAGCCTCATATAAAGTTGCCCACCGCATTGCAAAGTGCAAAAAATCTCCCACATAGCAGCACTATTGTTAAAAATGTTAAATGTAAAAAAAGAATCAAAAAAACAAAACGTAAGTTAGTAAAAATATGATGTTGTAGTGATAATACTTATGTTTAAAAGTTAATTAAAAGTTTTGAATAAGTTAATAAACTGAACACATATTTTAAATTGTTGCATCTAATTTTGTTAATTTAATTAGATAATCAGATTTTTGGTGCCAGAAACCACATACAGTCATTTGTACGGATAAATTAAATATTCCCTTGTTCTATATCAGATTTCAATCCTGCCCCCCCCCAAACTGGGGCAAAACAGAAAATAATTGAGAACCACTGGTGTAAGGTAAGCCAGTGGTTTCATTCAGTATCCATTCCAGTTGGCTGACTCACAGACAGTGCAGGACAAAGCATACATAGAAAGTTAGATCTACTGTGTTTAGTTTGGAAAATGTCAGCAAAGAGTTAGTGGGTAAAAAAGTCCAACATGGGACTGTTATATTTATTATTAGCAGCACATCAGTGCTTATCAATATCCATGTTTCTCCAGGATTAACACGCAAACTACTTAACAATAAAAATGTGTATGGATTCTTGTAAAACACACATATATAAAGTTATATACAGTGCAGTATACTGTATATCCTTCAATACCGTAATTTCTCAAATTTCCATCAAATCTTACAGAAACTATCTTTCACCTCTCCATCACTCCCACACACTGTACTGCTGGCTCACCTAAGATCAGTCTGAATTCTGAATCTCACAGGAATGTGTCATCAAACACATTTGAAAGCCGAAAGCAGAGCTTTCAGCTACACACAGGAAGTGCCGCTGAAAGGAAGGAGAGAAGAGAAGGAGCAGCCTACGACATCAGCCACTGCAATTATTGGATACTTGTAAACCCTGGGTTAATATTTATAGAAGACAGGCACTGTTCATGGTCCTGTTTCTATACATCATGGAACACTTTTAATATATCATGTTGAAATAGATGATAATACTTGTTCCCCAACAGTTTACAAGCATCATCTGTGCTTTATCTAATCCAATACACTGAAGCTACAGTACATCTCCACCATCACGCCACTCACAAAATCTGTTCAAGCACACAGACTCATTTGTCAACAAAAACAGCTGTGTAGAAACAGTTGCATTTTGTGACCAGCTGTTAACACAAGCTTCATTAATCACATTTTCTCACCCACTCAGTAGCAGTACACGGATCTAGAAGTCAGTTCCCATATCTTGCTTACGTCACCCCTGTTTACAAACTGTAAAAGGGTTAAAGGTTTTTAGCTTATCTTACTAACAGAGGTTTAGTGAAATTCGCAAAGACATTCGGTTGAGGCTATTGTTTTTGTTACGATGACTCAGGTGTGAAGGGGATAAGTAATGCGTGCTAACAAAGATACATAGACAAAAAGAGGAAAAGAACATGGGTAAAACTACCCCTTTGATATGTGACTGACTCTATTCTTAAATATGCTTATATTTAAGATACATTGCTACATGGCCACATATACTGTGTACTTTGGGGAGTACTGAGTGCAGTAAAGTTCTTATCACATCCACCAGTGGAAAACAAATTAATGTTGTTTACTCACAAGTATTTTATACTTTTCTTTCTCTTCATGGACCTTCCCTTTCTCAGCAATGAGGGCAGGGATCAGCTCATCCAGACCTGTGTTTGCTGCAGTCTCTCTCTCCCTCTGGGCCAGTTTGGCCATGTGCTCCTGCACCAGTGCCTGTTGCCGCTCAAAGCTGAAGCAAAAAGATTTTATAAACTTTATTAATCCTCTGTTAATCAGTTTATGTTTTACTTCAAAAATATCCTAAATATTGAATTTGCCCAAACTTTTGCAAACAACTATACATCGTAAACTTTCTTAGGTTTTCTTTCTAGTATGGTGGCAGTCACAAAGTGGTAAAAAATGGATGAAGCTCTCCATTGAAAATGAGGGCAGTTATAGTATTAACAGCAACTGTCATTCATGAACTTGTGTGTTGAATCAAATAGAAGTATAACATTAAATTTATATTAACTTGGGGTTTATCACAAAAAATAGTGTTGTATTATCTCTCTTTTTCCTGTTATTCTTTTCTCTCTGCTCTGTCCAATAACCCCAATCGCTCAAGCAGAACACCACACACCCTGAGCCTGGTTCTGCTGGACGTTTCTTCCGTTTACCCTCCCCACTGTCGCATAGTGCTTGCTCAAGTAGCACTGGTGGGTTTTCTATATAGTTCTGTATATATATACTTATATTTTGCACGATCCTAAACCTATTAAACAAATCACACTTGCTACTGATTCATAAATAATTGTGTGTGGCCTTCCATACATAAACATGATTTGGTTCATAAATCATTCATATTATCATATATCATCTGCAGGGATTTGCCATTTACCAACCAAGAATTGCAATGAATAATTTGCATCTCAAGGAGAACCCAAATTTTCTATTATAAAAATGTATCTATTATAAAAATAAATGCTGATACAAAGTTATGACAGGTCCTTCTTCAAATTATCTGGATATAAACAAATAGGACAGGGAACTTGACATTATGACCACCTACTCTTTGCGTAGTTCTTCTTGTATTTCCGTAGCAGAGGGTCCTACTGGTTTTGAACCTGACAATGGGAACACATCAGGATTTTTGCATCAAATAGCATATATTTGAGCAACACAGTGAGGCAGCTCTTGACTATTATATGAACATACTTGGTGGTTTGTCCATAGGAGACAGTGGTGGTTTGGTGCTGTCAGATCTCTGAGGTTCCCTCATCCGCCGGAGAATATCCTCTGAGAGCTGGACAGAAAGGGGGAATAATCACACACTCATTAAAACACATCCATACAAATCTCTGGCGTGTGTTATGGTAAGAAGCAGATTAAAAGTGATCAGATCGAGGGTTTTAACGTTGTAATATCGCTGAGACAGCAAACCTAGTTAATAAATGATTACAATCATTTTAAAACTAGCTACACACATCAGATATGGTTATCATACCAGCTACTAGCTAACTGTACACACAGCGGGTAACGGTAACTAGCGTTACTCATAACGGTGAGAGAGAGGGGGGGGAGAGAGAGAGAGAGAGAGAGAGAGAGAGAGAGAGAGGGAGGGAGGGAGGGGAGGACGTGGGGGTTCACGTGAGGACATGGGACCTGTCAGCTTTTTAGCTAGCGTTAGAGCGACACCAACACAAAACCCCACTTGCTGCCCGCTATTAACTACTAGTTGACTATAACATAGCTCCGACTTTAGCACTGAAGGTCGACATTTGCAGACACCGTTAACTTGGCTAGCATTAACGTTACCTTCACTCCTTCTATTACTGTGACCTTTTCGTCTTCGTCCAGTCCGAACGACACGTTCCTTGTCGTGCTCCCATTTCCTCCCATTGTGGTCGACTGCCCGGTCCACTTGATTAGGAAAAACAAAAATACAATCCCTGTCTTGTTTTATGACAGGGGCAAGAGGCGGCCACAGTCGCCGCCACAGCCACCGCTGGTCAAAACGGTCCAATAAAGGTCATTGTAGCGCCGCAGTATCCTCAGATCTCATTGGCTACATTAGATAACTCGCAGCCAATCACTTTTTTCCTTACAGGTTGGTGCACGAAGAGTTGATGGGAATTGTTTTGAATTGCGGTTTTACAGTAATGCATAAAAGCTCGACTTGAACTACATACCATAAGCACCCCGTAAGGAACGACTCATGCATTTATAGGACATACAGCCATGTCTCCATATATGCGTAAAAAAATAAAAAAAATTATATAAATGTCTTTATATATTTGTTTATATACAGTTACTTACCACAGAAAACCACACATTGGAGTCCTAGCTTACATTTTAAAATTCAATAGCCTATTACCTAAACAAAGAGAAAAGTAGTTATCCCACCACCAGAACAGTCAAATAATAGAACTCACGGTTTAATCTGCAGGTCAATACTCAACACATCACATCAATTAAGGGCTGGGCTCCATGTTATACAATTATGCCATTGATTTACACATGATTTGCATGATCTCACCACTAAACACTTTGTGTATCTAGACAGTGCACTTCAATCCCACAACAACGCACTGTGGATTTATATAATGAAATATCAAACCATTCCCAGGACTGATCTAATTCCAAGTAATACAACAATGTTTAGCAGCACTCAGATGGGATTATATTTCAAGCTGGGTAAATACTGTAATTTCTTGGAAATTAATTGCTTATTTACTGTTGTTTCGTAATGATTAAAAAATATAGGTAACCAATTGCTTTCTTCATACAGGTCATCACTATCTATGAATACTGCTAGCTTAAATACAATAATTAATTCATGCCAAATGCATAGTATTTTTAGGGGAAACCTTGTAGGGGGTAAAGTTGATATGACGTGGTTGTATGATATTATCACTATGACAAGAATGACAAGTATGAGCCAATGAGTTAAAGGCAGTGCAGGAAAAAATAAAGCCCCCAAAAAATCCGATTGAAAAAGCATCTTTTATCCCCAACACTGTCCTACATAACCCGTTTTGTATGTGCCTGAATGTCTCTTGGTCAGAAGGAATGTGTTCTCGATATAATGTAAATGTACCAATTGATACTAAAAAACTTAGAACATTATTGAACTAATTTCTCCACTTGTAATAACAATAATGAAAACTCAGGGTACAGGAGAAAACAACCTCAGCAGCAACAGCAATGACATGAGAACATTTCTGATTTGGAACAATCAAAACAGGTTTCTACACATTTGACCTTCAGATCATTTCCTGAATGGCTGTGAAACCTACAAATTTGTCTTAGTAGCTGGAATGATTAATCTGGTTTAAGAAATCAAAGCAAAAGCAGAAGGCTTATGGCAGAAATATAATTGGAATAAGTTCAAAGACTGTGTCTGTGTCTTAGGAGTGTAATAATTTGTGATGTTTAACATAAATGCTATTCCTGTGTGTAGGGGTTACTGATTCCTTATTACATTTCAGTGGCACCCACCATGTTAATCCCCATTGTTAGCAGGGTGAACAGCACCTATTTCAGTACACCTACCAACACAAATTAACACTAGTTAATTTGTACAGATGGGCACAGTGACTAGGTGGCAAGTCTAATACAAGGCAACAGATGCAGTTACTCAAAGCCTTTAGCAGGAATGTACAGACGTTGAGATAACATTAAAAAAATGTTGAATTTCAAAGACTCGTGTGTTTAAAATGGTGCTAAAGCATCACTGAGGATTGAGGTGTTGATGCAGAATGACAGAATGTGCTGAGACGAGTCTATAAGCTCCATCATTCAAGAGTCTCTGCAACAGAATAAGACAAGAGTCTGTTGGGGCCACAATGAGGGACAGTACTCCTACTGTGGAGCTGCTGCAGCATTGCACACTGGCAACAGTGTTAAAGAAGCAGTTGCTAAATTCACAGTTGTTCTAATATTGGCAAGCAAAGGTCGCTTCATTAGTGTCCACTTGTTTACCCATCCTAGCCTCAAAGCAATACCAAGATACTTGGTGTCCAGTTACTTTGTTCTACATATTTTGGCCAACTCCTTTGATCAGCTTCCTACCTAACATGCTACCAACGTACATTTGAATCCAGCTGCATGAGGATCTCTCTTCTCTCTTCTTTCTTTCATGCATTGACAGGTCTCCATCTATCAGCATCAACGCTGTTAATGCTGCTAGACCCATAGGGTCCGGAGGCAACATCATCCAAATATGCTCCAAGCACACGAGAGCCTCCAGGACCAGAGCCATCGATCTGGGTGGAGGAATAGAACAGACCCTGGTCAATCAGCTCCTTCCGGCTAAGAGTTGTAGCGACGGTTGGGGGAAGGTGGACGTCACTTTCATCTGGCTCATCCACCTGTGACTTGTACGAGAAAAGGATCTTGGGCTCAGAACTGTGGGAGAAAAGAAAGAAGTGAAGTGAAGGAATACAATAAATCAACTGTATTGAATGTAACTATGCAGCATTGTGTGCATTTCGTATGATGTTTCGTACATACCCAAAGAAGCCTTTGAGAAATGTGACGTAAATGAGAGGTGCGAATGCAGAAAAGTACAGGAAGGTGGTGACATCCACGCAGCTGGTTCAGAAAGACAAAAGCAAGTTTTTTAACTAAACAATACTTCTAAGAATATAGATTGAGATTATTAGCATCATGACACATGAAAGCCAAATCTATAGGTTTCCAAAAGGTCAGTTCATTTCACGTTCTTATCTTCATAACTAAAATGCCCCAAACATCACAGAATCCACCAAAACGGTGAATCTGTCCTACGTAAGTCCCCCTCTTTTACTCAATGTTTCAATTACACATACATAGAAATCCTTTTGTATCCATTGTTCCGGTACATATGCGCTACACCAAAATGCTGCTACAGACAGCTTTTGTGAGAATAATACTGACCAGAGACCCTCTATGATTCCAGCGCACAGAAGAGCACTGCCCAGACCCTGGACGAAGTTCAGTAAAGACAGGATGGCAGCATACACATAGAAACTTCTCTTAGCTAAACAACAGACAACCAATATATTAGTATAAAGCATGTGAGAATGTTTGTCTCTGGTAATATGCATTGTTTATTTTTTGTTCTTTGCTATAATTAAACTCTGTAACTTACACGGCAGAGATATTTTCTCCCTCAATGGAGTCCTGGGCAAGATCACAATCAAAGAGTACACCTGTAAAAAGTGATTATATTATCAATCTTCTCATGATTTTTATGGTTTTGATCAGCTTGGTTTTGCTGAATTGCAACAGTTTACTGACCAAGAAGAAGAAGCAGGAGCTGGCTAACCAGAAGTGGCGTCCTCCATGGCCATAAATGTTAAAGTCCTCAGCGGACAGGTGACTGTCTGGATACAGGATCTCTAGTGTCCCCTAAAACAAAGTGTGATTTATTTTAACTGGAGACAGAATGACGACTTGATGAAACGTCCTGCCATGCTGTGTTATCCACTTTAGTATTAAACATTCTTTAACCTCTTAACATCTGTGCTTACCTGTGTGATGGAGTAGCCTAAAGCCAGCACAGCAGTGATAGCCAGCACGCGCTTTATGCTGGATTTGCTCTCCAGGTGACCTGATAAATAAATAAAAACAAAGAGAATATGAAAAACAAAAAACGAACCGAATTCTGTTACATTCATAATTTGATGCAGGCTGAATGGGAAAACTAAAGAAAAAACTCAAGGATTAATTACAAAACAAAACACTCACTGATGACGGTCAAAATGGTCTGATGACAAACAGTCATTTAGTGTACAGATGGGAAATGAAACTGAAAACTGCGATGTCATGTGAAAAGAGAAAGAAACATCACAAGGATTTAAAACCATTGAGAGAACTAACCAAAAGCCAGTCCCAAGATGACAACGCTGAGCTCAATAGCCAGCAGGAAGAAACGGGTGATCTCCCACAAGATCTAAAGAGACAACCATCATAAAAGAATGCAGAGTTATTGTCTCAGAACATATGCATAACTTCACAGGTCAGGCATGGCTTTGCTGTGGAAAGCGCCCCGACCTCCATAGGGCTCTGTGTGGTATGTGAGGAATGTCAGCCATGCTTTTCCTGACAGACATGACAAATTTACAAACTCATGCTGGAAACTCTCTAGTTATTTAATAAAAGAGGTATCTGTGATAGAATATAATGTATACCGTAAAGCTGTAATCTGTCATCTACTCGTTGTAAATAGAACTAAGATTTACAGCAAAATGAACTATATTTGCTTACGTTGTACTGTGCGTTTCCACAGATGAAGAGAGCGGTTGTGCTCTAAAAGGATACTAATCACTGTAGTTTATAGTAAACATGAACATCTTGTGGCATGCACACCTGAGAATGTTGCTGGTAACAAAAAGACTTACAGAAAAACCTGTTGTTATAAGTATTCTTTCAGTGCTTCCTTACTTTGTCTATAATGGTGGCAGCACTGGATGCACTGACAGTCATGGACACGATAGCCCGGGTAATTCCAACAGCAGCTACCACAAACACCTAAGAAATGCAGTATATGACATGTTAGAATATATTCTTTCTTCTGAACACAATAAACCAGTGAACACAGACCTGGAGTGGAATTAAGGATAAACTCAGAAACAAATTAGTGTGAATACTGTTGACAAACCACAACAAGAACTCTTTTATTGCCTTGTTAGGCATTACAAAGCAGTGATGCCTTCTTTAGCGGGGTTTTGTTGTTAGGTTAAAACTAATAATAAAATATTAATCTAAAGAGAGAGAGACATTACATTTTGGAAAAAAAAAAGATTAGCACTACATGTAAAGGACAAATATAAAACAAAGCAGTAAAGAAGAAATAATAAAAGTCATGTGTCTTTTTGCTCAACAAAAGTGAAAGCAAAATGAATTAACAGTGACAGAGTTCCACATTCTTTTATGGGATTATTACCTCCGTGAAATAGTGAAGTTAACGTAACATGTGACCTACCAGCAAGTAAAAGGTGACAAAGATTGGGCTAGAGGTGAGACGAATCTTTGCCCTAGCTGAGGGGAGCTTCCACATCAGGAATATGAAAAAGGCCACATTAGGCACAAGCAGTAAAATGTCCCAGAACCGCACCCTAGACGAAAAAGATGAGAAAAGGGACAAAAACATAAGATGATGACGACAATGCAGAACGTTTTAAAAGGATCCCTATCTGCAGCAAACATTGTTGATATAGATACATTTTTGTGAAGTCTTTGAACAGTCACAGTCATTTATTGATTTAACGGGCATGGTTTTACAAATATTCCTTATACTGATTACCTGGAGTCTCTGACGTCCTCATACAGAACCTGCAGGCATTTGTGGGGCTTGGTGATGTTGGCTCCACTATCGGGCTGCCAAGTTGGGAATGCTGATGTGTTCTCCCATGATGTGGGTGAAATACTGCCATTATATTGAGCAAACCTCACCACAGCTGTCACTGTGGGTAGCATGGTGTCAGAGGCTGAAAAAATATACATAATTATGAGATATGAATTGTAATATATTACTCTTCACCAACATTCACAAAAATAAGTGAAGCTCTTATTTTTTAAATTAAAATTGTCCTAATTTTGTACAGTCACAGCTACACAAGTTAACTGTGAAACTAAGATGGATCCAACTGATGAGCCATACGATCCCAAAAAAAACTTGAAACAATAAGAGAGGCCAGAAGTTGTAGGTGTGCCACTGCTGGATCTATGTAGGAGGCAGGCACTGATAACATTTCTCTCCATTAACATTATGTGACAAGACTGGCTGTTATTTCAGTCGTGTGTTGTTTCAGCTAAATAAAAACTATCCAATCCTGTTAGAATTTACTTTCGCCGACTCAACAGTTGGAGAAGTGACAACAAACAAAGTTGGAGTAAACAGAAATGACAAATGAAACAGATCGGTCAAAAACCAGAGCGGTTCTAGCAGGAGTTGGCAAAAATCATAACAGGTAGTTAATAAAGTACATACATTTATAGATTTATAAGCTTTACACTAAGCACTGTGTATAAGGTCTGTGTAGCAGCTGGTGTAACATAGCACAACAAGGGAAGTTAGCGTTTCAGAGCTTAGCTAACGCTGCTAACGTTACAGTTTGCTAGCTGTTCCTAACTAAATTAAAATGAACATATTCAAGCTTCCTTTACAGTCAAACACTATGAAATGTCAAATCTAACAGTAAACATGACATGCTAATCAACATTAGGTGTCAGTGTTTAAAAGCCAAGTGGCTCAAGTTAGCATCACAAACGTGATAACGTTACTTGTTCGAGTACAACGACGCTGGCCAAACGTAACGACACATACAACTGACATACCATAATATCTTACCGGTGGAAAAGAGACGGTTTTATTGAGAGACTGGAGCTAAATGTTTTAGCTGTCATGCACACTGTAATCGTACAGCAAATCGTTCACTAATACGGAACATGGCTGTATTGAGTACTTTCGTTAACAAATTTCCCCTAGTGTGGTCAGCTGACCCACTCGCCAAACAAGCTTCCCAAGTCTCGCGATATTTTGTTGTTGGGATACGAGCTCTGTAACGTTTCTGTTATGCAAACTTTCTTTTCAAAATAAAATACAATAATGCTGAAACAACATTTTATCAGAACAAGTGCATTAGAGAGAAACCATTAAACAATACAAATATAAATAAATAAATAAGGGTAGATAGATATATAGAATATCTATATCTAACTATATCTAACTGTATCTAACTGTATCTAACTTAAGGGAGAGGGCTGGGAAGCAGGAGCCCCGGGTTCGATTCCCAGCTGAGTCGCCAACCCCCACACCAGGTGTGTCCCTGAGCGAGACACCCAGCGCTAGCTCCCCGAGCGCCGTCTGTGGCTGCTCACTGCTCCCCCCAAGGGGGGATGGGTTAAATGCTGAAGAACACATTTCACTGCAGGTTGTACACTGTATAAGATTGTATGTGACAAATAAAATGTTTATTTGTATCTTTCTGTTTAGAAGAGCGTAGTAAGTATGCAAAATTTGCCGAGAATAGGAGCTTGAAAACTAAAGGCTCTGCCTCCCAGTCAAAAATCTGATGAGGGGACGTCAAACACCTAAAGCAATGGAAGCTACCTAATCTATACAGCCTCAAAGTCACAAGTCATTCAGGCCCAAATGAAGAACCTGACCTTTCACCTTTCCTGTGATAAAGTATTATTGATTGTGGTTGTATTGTGGACTTCCTTATAAGAGTTGGGCATTTTCAGTGTCTCTTTGTGTCATGTTGTTTTTGTGTGTGTATGTATTTCATGCATTGTCAGCTTAAGTGCCCCCTACTGGTCAACTTGGTACTAACATGTATGTTCTAGTTTCAATTAATAAACAGTAAGTGTGTAGAATCACTTCTTGTGGATTTGAGTTCTGGCAGTGACAGTGCGTGGTCTGCGCAGCTCATTGACTTCCATGTTAAACTTTCGCTCCCAAGTCTGCTCAAAGTCAGAAATTACCTTGATTTGTAAATTGCTCTTACACCCTCATTTCTTAGAATTGCTTTATCAAAATCTATCAGGAAGTTTCCTAAAGTGTTGGCGTGCTCTCAGTGTTGGAATTTTTCTGTGTCTTGTGATCAATTACATTGTTTATCAACATCTTTATGTCAACTTTTCCTTTCTGTCAGCTTTTTATCAGCTCGTCCTCTTTGTCAACTTTGTCTTTGCTCATCTTTGTCTCTTTTCAACTTTTTCTTTCTGTCCCCTTTTATCAGCTCGTCATCTTTGTCAACTTTGTCTTTGCTCATCTTTGTGTCTTGTCAACTTTTTCTTTGTGTCTATTTCTCTTTGTCAGGTTCTTCCTCTCACATTCTTTCTTGACACAAACACACACACAGACACACAAACACACACAGACACAAACCGATACACAGAGACACACAGACACACAAAGACATACAAGCACACACAGACACGCGCACACATACAGAAACCCCCCAATCGAACAGACAGACAGACAGACGCACACACAGACACACACAGATACACAGAGACACACAGACATAGACACAGACTGACAGACAAACACAGATTCACACACGGAGAGACACACAGACACACATATACACAGACACACAAATAGATACACACACACAGACAGACACATTCATGAAGACATACACGCACACACACAGAAACACAGACACTTATGCAGACAGACACAGAGAGACACACAAACTTTGTCTTTGTCCATCTTTTCTCTTGTCAAGTTTGTGCCTATTCCTCTTGGTCAGCTTCTTCCTGTCAAATTCTTTATGACAGAGACACAAACACAGACACAGCTACACACAGACACACTCAAACACACACACACACCACCCTGAGTTTAAACTTTCATAATAAGAGTCTGATTTTCACAAAAAGGGCCTTTTTCTTAAAAATCAATAAATGTGGTTGAAGTTGAGTTGCATATATTTTTGATTGATGATCAAATGCCCCCCTCCTCAAAGTCAACTTTCACAATATGAGTCTGACTTTCACAATAAGAGTCTTATTGTGAAAAATCAAGAAAACA
>JAUMHF010000021.1:7271267-7305892 GCA_032359275.1 Microctenopoma steveboyesi
GAACGGTCCCCACACTCTGAGTCAACATTCACAATGGGAGTCTGATTTTCACAATAAGAGTCTTTTAGTGAAAAATCGTGAAAATATTAAAAATAAGTAGGATTTTGATAACCGATGGTCATTTCACACAGACGTCAACTTTCTGACTTTGTCAACTTTAAGTCAACTTTTTATCTTTTTCAACTTTGTCAACTTGAATTAACACATGTAATTTTTATAGCAATAGGATGTACGGTTTTTGAACAGTGGGGCCAGGAGTCGACACATGGGTGTCCAAGCTCCCTATTAAATCCTTATTTGAGGAAGAAATTTCACCACAGGCCCAGAGAGGAGCCATATTTTTAAATCGCTGCCAACCCTCATTTCTCGCTATTTCGTGACAAAATTACATATATGGAGAAAGACACTCATCCCGGTTCTGTCAGTGTGACTCTCATAGTGATAGGATTTATATTTTTTAAACGGCAAGTACCAAATGCCACCAAGGATTTTATGAGAAACGCCAGTTAGGAGCAGGTCTGTGTCTGTGCGTGTGCTCGTTACCCTGGCAACTGAAGCACCCTGTTAACACCTGCTCTCTGATTGGCTGACACAGCAGTAGCTGCTCATGTTTACTGTGTGTGTTTGTAAATACTCAGTAAATCCTGCTCCTGGATACAGTAAATCCTGTATAACATTTGAAGATTATCTGTTCCTTAAAATAAATAAAGAAATCAGACTGAGTTCTTGAACAATTTATTTAATTTAGCAAACATTAAGGCAAAGCTAAATATAAGGAGTACCAGAGGAGACATTTATTATAATCTTTGATGTTTGGTTCATCAGAATAAAATAAAAACATCATAAAATACGGTATGTTTCAACATTTAGGTTTTTTGCTTTGTTTACAGATCCAGACTAGTAACAAAATGTCTAATGATGATATTTATGAAAACATCTTTTAAAGCACTGTGAATAAGAACTAAATTCTACAAATAAGTTTCAACTTTGGTGTTTTAATTTATTATTATTATATAATACATAACAATATATAGCTATAGCACAGAATCCATTTGCTTAGAAGCAAACATAGTTATTAGAAATGTAGTTATTTTTATGAGTAAATAGTAAAACGTGCTTTGGGGTGCCCTGACATCATCCTGTAGGCCAGGTGGACTGGTTCCGTCAGGCTGGCCTTAAATGTGTACACATGGGTCTTCCCGCTCACGGGGCTGATGATGTAGAAGCTAAGCCTGTGGGTCTTGAAGCTCAGCTTGATCTCCAGCCTATGTGACACTGTGGTCCTCTTCAGCGGGACATCGTGACCCTGCTCAAAGGCCGTGAGCAGGTTGTTGAACCACATCAGACACCAGGAGTACCGGCTGCTTTCCAGAGCAGAGGGAAGCCCGCTACGTGCTAACTGCCCGCTGTAGCACAAGCCAACGATCCACGGAGAGCCTTCAACCTCGACCTCCCAACAGTGATCACCTTCAGAAAAGCTCTGGGTGCTGAGGACTTGGAAGAAGCTGGTGAACCTTTGTGGGGAGAATGGGTAGGGCTGTTTGGTAGCACTGAATGTCACTGTCTTTAAGTCCTCAGAGAGAACAAGGTTGGGATGGGCAGTCTCTGGGTCAAAGGTCACCTCTGAGGGGTTGAGGGTGTTCCGGAGAGATCGCTGAATCTCTCCAAGTCTCTCCCTCAGCTCAGTGTTAACGTTTTCCAACTTGGCACAAACTTGTGCCGAGTTGACTTTCGATTGAACATTTTCTTCCTCTTCACCAACTCCTTTGGCCATTAACTCCTCAATATGTGGTTGTAGGGTCCGAAGCTCATCACTAAATGCATCCTCATCGTCTTCGGTCAACAGGGACTCGGCTCTGAGCAAAGCCTGTCTGAGCTGCTTGGTCAGTTCCGAGGCTTGACAGACTCGGCTACATATACCAGCCTCACCGGGGCCTAGATCTTCTTGAATTATCTGCATCACGTTCACGCCGTAGCTCTGGGACAAATCCTTGATCTGCTCCAACAGTTTGGATGTTTTCTCTCTCAGCTGAGCATTAGCAGTGGTCACCTCCAATTCCCATTCCTTCTCTTTCTTCAGGACGCCCTCTGCCATCTTCAACCTGACATTCAATTCAGTGACTTGAGATGCAAGTCTGAATTTAGGTTCGTCCAGTTCCGTTTTGGGTTTGCTTCTGCTTTGTTTTTGATCCACACAAAAAGGATCCTCTGTGGAATCAGACACAGTTGGGAAGTCATCCTCTGCCTTGGCCTTTGCACTCTCCTCCTGGCATTTTGTGTTGGATTTTAGTGTAACAGGGCTTTCGTGGCTCTTGACTTTTTCATCAGAAAGGCACTCGGTGGGGTTGATGTTATCGGTAGTGGCTTTGTAGCTCTCTACCATACTGCACATTTTGAAGCTCTTCGCGAGGGCTTTGGTTCCCTGGTATGCTGCGTGGCATTCAGGGCAACTGTGCTGATCAAGGCCTTCACCCATGGTCTGAAGACAGGCAAAGCAGTAGATATGACCACAGGGAAGACAAACCGGATCGGAGAAGAGCTGCAAGCAGATGGGGCACGTCACCTCCAAAACCAGCGTTTCAGGATGACTGTCACTCGCAGACATTGTAGCAAGTCCTGGAAAAGCAGACAGCTCAGGGTAAGACCGCAGATCATACAGAGATTTACATGGAGCAGGGTTCAGCAGACGTGATCCTGTGCGCAAACAACAAGATGGTTACTGTGCACGCCTGGTTTACAAAAGTGATACGATGACGTAATTTAACGTATTAATATGAATAAAGAAGTTTTTAAACCGGTGTCTGTTGGAAATAGGAGGTTTAAGTTGCAGGTCTAAGGGGAAGAGTAAGTTCTACAACGTGTGTTTATTTCCTTGTTAAGTTTCGTTTTGCGGCGAACAGGATCTGCATCGTCACAGCTCCTTTCCCTCACTTTACACTGTTAGTCTAACTATGCCGTAAGGCATAGGTGTGATTTCCCTTCACTTTGATTTGCCTCCTAATGTTATAACGAAGCTTTTAGAACCATATGAATACGCGTCTCGTGTTATTGTGCGCGCGCGTAGTATCACACTCGCGGTTGTGTTTCGTGTTTAAACGTACAACCGTCTAAATATAAACTATCCGTCACTTAAAAAAAAAAAAAAGACGCCATCAAGAAATAAAACTTACCTATTGCGACACCAGTGTCTCGGCTCAGGTCTTCCTGCTCAGGTGCGATGGTAACGCGCACTGACGCAGCCGGATCCTCTACGTCGTTCATTAACAACCCCACCAGTCTTTACCAAACCTTTACCCCAAATCCAATGTAGCACACGTTCTTTACTCACAGAGAAGGAAACACAGGCATTTATTTTTCCAATCATTTATATTTGTATACATTTGGTTCGAACAACAACAACAACAACAACAGCAACCCCCAACCCCCCCCCCCCCCCCCCCAGCTCCAATGAACATTATTCACACATTTGGATGATGAAATATAAAATAGTTATAAATACAATAGTGACATTATAGTACGAAGGCACAATAGCAGGCGACACCAGCAATAACCCACAAGATTTGTCACCTGCTGGATAAAGTCAACATCAAGTCCTCAGTCTCACACACATTCCCATTTATGTAGTGTACAAACGTTTCTAAAGGTGGTGGTGCAGGACCTCTAAGGACCACATGGAATGTGTATTTTCACACTAATAGTGTTATCCTCAGATCAACTTGTTATTACGGTCCTCATGCCTGCAACTAATACAGTAAAACCAGGTTTCTATCCCGAGCTCTAAGAGCCTTCACACCTGTACCAAGTACACTTTGAAAACTCTTGGAAACCTTTAATACTCAACACTAATTAGGGTAAAAATCATCTGCCTCATACTTACTACAGCAAGAAAAGGCTAAAAAATAACCGAAAGCATTGTAAATACACCGTCACACCATTTGTGATTGTTACATACACAGTTTCTGTTAAAACTCCTCTTCACAACCTTGAAATCCAACAACCATTCTCTGCAGTCAGCAAAATAGCGACACATAAACTCCCTGGACTCTACAGAATAGAAGCATGATAGGTTTGTGTTGTGGCTGCGTGTTTCAGTCCCATCAAAACATTAGGAATAAGCAGCGCATTAAAAATATCAAGATCAGTCCCAGAGAACAGGCTTAGTAGTGAGACGTTTTTGGAAAGTGAAAGAGTTAAGCAACATTTAATACTTCTCTAATATAGCCAGTTTCTGTAGAACAGAAAGGATATATGTGCAGTTTTCTACGTGATTGTACCTGGCTCTATGTCTATGTTTCAGTTTACACAGTGGCTCATAAAACAGGCCATAAAGTTGGAAGCTTTATCAAAGGCAATAATGAGAAATACTGTGAAAATAGAGAAGACAGGAGGGGACAGCTTTTCTGTGTCTATGTGTACAGTATGGAGGTGTGTGTCTACAGTAGTGTGTTCAGGTCCACGTCGGGCAGAGGCTCCTTCCAATAGGAGACACTGCTGTACTCAGGACAGTCAAAGGAAGACGTGTTACCAGCAGCAGAGAACACAGGGAAGAAATGCTCCACCATTTCACTGAGGTGGCTGTACCTACAAAAAAAACACATGCATATTTTATTGCTATTGCTCAAAATAATAATTCAATATCAGTTCCTCTAATTAAATGTCACGGTGCCACAAAGAAACACAAAAGTCTGATATTTGCAAGCATGCACACAGAGATTTGGAAGGTGTTTGTCCTCTGCGTGTTGTATTACACACTTACGAGGACTTGTTTCCTTTAGTCTTCTCCTGCATGAGCTCTCCTTTTGGGTTGACGGTGAATATCCTGGTATCAGGCACTCCAACCTGCTTATAGGAATATGTGTCCTGCAAAGGAGAGCGTCACAACGTAACAGAGAGGAGGTCAGCACCTGGAATACCGAGTTGTTAAAGGCCATTTGTGTATTACTTTGCTTTATGTCTCTTACATTAGTCCTGTTTCCGAAGGCCGCGTAGAAGGGCTGTCTCTGTGGGTTGAACAGTTCCCTGATGTCACCGAGACAAGCAATTTTAAACACCTCTGGTTTTTTCTCAATAACCTCTCTGCACAGATTAGAAAGACAAGGTTGGTGGCAAAGGGTTAAGCAGTCAAATTTTCTTGCATTACCCATCCCCACTAAGGCACTGGTTGCACAGTAAATTAGCTGCATGTATTTGTTACCTGTGTAGTGCTGAAAAGAGGCTGCTGGGAGCCAGCAGTACGGGGCCTTTAGGAAGGACCATGCCTTTTTCGTTGACCCACTGCAGGTAGTTCTTAGTGATTGCAGCCATACCTATAGCCCGCGCTGAACAATACAGGAATTTATAGCCATTTCTGCAAGAAGGCGGAGAACCACATGAGTTACATGCAGAACAATTGTTCCGTGGAAAGCAAACATGTAAAAGACCTGGTAAACCAGATTACACAGTTGGCTGCTTTTAGAGTGGCACAATCTGCAGGAGATAAACTTGACCTGAGTAAGTAAAGCGAGTGAAAAAGAAACCAGTAAAAAGAGAGCGAGAGAACAAATGTTTGAGGTTAATAGAGTTTTTTGCTATTTGACTGCTGAAAAGCAAAAAGTCGTTTCACATACTGGTGTATTTTGTGGTAGAGTTTGGCAATGCCTTTGTGTGTCCAGTCTTTCCCAAACTGAGGTAGAATATGACCCAGAGCATCAGACCTGAGAAAACACACACTATAAGTACACATATAGCAATATATACATATACTTTCTATAAAAAAGGACATTTGATAGTGTTTACAGCACAATCTACAGCGTCAGGAAAACCTAGTTGTTTTTACTTAGTGATGGTGCCGTCTATGTCTGAGATAATGACGCGGTCATCCCAGTTCCACAAATAGATGGCAGCCTCACAGCGACAGGTGCCTTGGTACTGAGTGGTCACACTGAACACCACTTGGTTGGCTCCATCACGCAGGTTTAAGCTCTCCTGGAATTTGGGGTTAGGGAAGGGAGAGAGTTAGCTAGGTGTTGTTAGTAGGCAACAAAGAAATCTGTCAACCCGCGTTTGCACTCGAGTGCGGCTCTTACTATCTGTTCAGAAGTCAGACGTAGTGATTTACGGTACATCTGGCTGATACACTGAGTAGCGCCAAGAGTTTCTGTTGATACGCTGGAAGGAATGATGGCTTTTTGGCCAAGACCCGCTGCCTCATCACTGTCAATGTCATCCAGGGTGGCTCTGAGCAAAACAGCAAAAAACAAAGGAATCTATCAGGAACAATTCCTAAAGTTTTGTCATCTAAAACAAATACTCTA
Source organism: Microctenopoma steveboyesi (assembly GCA_032359275.1). NCBI lineage: Eukaryota > Metazoa > Chordata > Actinopteri > Anabantiformes > Anabantidae > Microctenopoma > Microctenopoma steveboyesi. Next base: position 7,277,561 of record JAUMHF010000021.1, read on the forward strand.
ATACATCTAATACAATACTCAATCCTTACTGGACTGTTGTAGGTGGTTTCTCGTGCTCCTCCTTCGAGGGGTTTTGCTGAAAAACAAAAATGTTTCATTAGCTACATTTTAAACAAAATACCCCGAGGGGGAAATTCACTTGTTACAGCAGCACAATAATAGTTGAGGAACAATAAAGCACAATAAAAACACAGTGTGAGAGTGTATAAAGTAATAAAGGCTAACAGACATATTAAATTAACAAAAAATATACAACAACATTTAATCTATAATTAACAGACAAGTTCTCTCAGCATAGAAACCAACCCTGGCTAATAAGGCCACAACTGAAAAATGGATGTTTGCTCCACAGTAACATAACTCAGTGAATAACTTAAGTATCTACCTGGTTCTTATCCATATCTCTTCGCTTCCAGAACCACCAGCGTCCAGATTTTTTGGGCATCTTGTCCTTGACCAGTCGCTCTATTGTACTCTACATGACACATACACAAAAGAAAGGCAACATACTGTACGCTGTGAAAAAGTATCTGCTTATACTAATATAATATAAATACAAAATGTAAGTGAAATTGGATTGATAGCACCCATAGATGGATTACTAGTAAAACATATTTACATCAGGAAACATTACAAGTTAACATTACTGTGATCCTGTTTAGAAACCAAAAAAGAAAGAAAAGTACCTTGGGCAGGTTTTTCTGGAACGTCGTCATTGACAGCACCATTGGAGAAGCTGCTGCCCAGTTATAGTAGCTGTGACATATGAACATCAACTGATTCACAATCACAGACATAAACTCACAGAGACACTGCTGTTAATGCTACTAATATAAACACATATTTACTTTCTTAAATCGTACTTGGAGTTGATGCAGATGACAAGATTGGGATCCTCAATGATTCCTGGATTTTTTGCAAAATCCTGGTATGTCACAATGTGCTTCACAAACTTCTCTGGAAAAAGAGCAGACGTAATCAGATGACCATGAATTCTCTCATTTACACATCACTACATAGTCACTGATATTTACCTTTGGTGATTTGACTGGCGTCGCCCTCTTGTCCGCAGAGAGACATGGTGACATCCATGTTGTAGGAGGTGGAATCCGACAGGTACTCTGTTCCACTGTCCATGGCTCCACTCCCCACTGACTGAGGCGACTGGCTTCCTGAGCAAGATGCCTGCTCTGCTGCATGCTGAAATGTTCCCTCTGCCTCACTGCAGGCACGCAGGCAAGTCATTTCACTTCAATTATTCCCCATAAAAGCTAAATATTAATAACTACAGCACAATTACTGAGTTGTTTTAAAGGAAACCAATACACAATGTGAAATTGAATATGTGTCTTTCAACTAATTTCAGTCCACACACATTTTAATTTATTAATATGTTTTTTGAAGATAATTAAAGACAAGCCATGTACTGTATATTGAGTATAGGATAAATGTCCATTACGTGTCTCCTTACCTTTTCGGGAAGTACAGTGCAGCCATTTCAGGGTCTAGTGTTGTCAGATCATCCAAGTAAATATCTGTAGGTCCTAGATGATGATTACGTCTGGCTGCGACTGAACGACACATTAATACTTGACATATTGACATGAACTGACAAAAATATTGTTTTTAGTCTAAAATAAGGCTGATACAGTTGAAATGAGAGAGCAATAAAATAAATGCTTAGGCCAACGATTCACCTTTCTTCTTGTGCTGGAGCTCCTTTTTAGATGCCTCTGAGGAGTTTGCCAAACCCTCTGGGGCAGTCCAGCCGGCCCCTGCAGCATTCAGTTCAACATTCTCCAGGCCTGATCTAACACCCTCTTCTAGTCCCTCAGCACAGGGATCTATCCCGCTGTCGCCTTCGCTGACCGGGTTACTGCTGGTTGAACCCTGCTCACTTTGTTCAGACGGAGCACCCTGCTGTTTTCGGCTTGTTGATTCTGTACTACTTGTTGCTGCGACTGTGCAGTATTCTCTCTGTTGTAGAAGTTCTCTCTGTTCGTTGCCTGCTTCAGTCACACTATTTCCACAAACCTTTTCATCCACAGGGCTTATGTGTGCAACATCTACGGAGTTGTTCTTGCCATCAAATTTATCAGTACCACTGTTTAGATTAGCGGAATAAGAAGGTGTCCCTGTGTCCTCCTCTGCCTTTAATGTAGATTGATGTGTATGTGGCGACTCTACTTTTGTCTTTCCTGGTGATGCACAGGCCTCAGAGGAGTCACTGGGGGTAGAGTGATCAATGTAAAGGTCGTTCTCCTCAGCTAAAGGTGTGTTTTGCATTGTGCAACTATCTGGGTTTTGGGAAGGAGTCCTGGGTTGCGGTCTAATCACAGTTATGCTGCCCAGGCTGCCACAGCTGATGACAGGCTCCAAGTCCAATTCAAAGGAGTTCTGTCTCACTATGGTGCGAAAATGAGAGCTGTCTGAGGGAGAGATGTGCTGAAACTCCACTGGTGTCTTCTCTGATTGACACACCTGCAAGAAGGAGGTCATGAGAATCTCAAATCTACAGCATTACCACTACGTGTGACTGTGTGCATGAGCTGCCATACCGTGGGAAAACCTCCCCAGTTCCACTGTATCTGAGGCCCAGGTGATTCTTGGGGTTTAACAAATAGCTCAGAGTCACTCTTAGGAGAGGATGGTCGGCTGTAAAACACAGTACTGGGAGGGAGAGCCACAAAACCACAAAACATAGATTCATTTTTGATTTAATAACAAATTTCAAAAATGACAAGAAGGCACCAAATCTCATTTGATAGATGACTAAATAAATACAGCTTAAATTAAAACTGACAGGTCAACCTTACTCACCTCTCTGAGGGTGACTGCTCTCCTTCTGAGTGTGGATGAGTGTCACACGTATGTCTGGCCCCCAGCTCCTCATTCGGCTCCTCAGACAGTGAGTAGTACACTGATTTACTGGCACACACACACACACACACACACACACACACACACACACACACACACACACACACAAAAGACCTTTTTAACCACGTTCCTCACATAGATAATGCCACAATATCAGTTCAGTGGCAAAGTATGCGTTTTACTCACTGACCTCATTTGCAGTGCTGCGACATCGTCCTCCTGAGCAGAACTCTCCTGTCCGGCCTGCTCACCTTCTCTGTCCCACTCTTCCTTCTCTCGTTCTTTTTCGTCAGACGACGTGCTGGCATCCTCTCTCGGGTGAGTGTCAGAACGCATGCGCTTGCGGCGCCGTTTCTTCCTGCGGGTGCCAGATCCAGCAATCAAGGGTCCCTCAGAGGCCTCGGCTGTTTCCTCAGGGATTTCAAGAGGAAGTGGGGATGTGCACAGATGGGCTGGGACCTGTAGCTGAGGGCCAAGTTAACAGGGACATAACAGACCTCAAACAACTGCGCCAATTTTAAAACTACATCACTGTACTTGCAAGCTAGTCTTACCACCATGCTTTCATTTTCCTCCACAAAAAAGGCTTCTCCATTGTCGCCCAGCTTCATGTGCAGGTCAACTGATTCCCCATTTATTTCGATGTCCACCTGAAATCATGCGTGATAATGAATATGTATCTATGAATAATCAAAAAGGAAAGAATAAAACGAGACAAGAAAGACATACAATTTTCTCCTTGGATCGCAGAACCCCCAGTTTGCCGAAGCGAACGTGAAAGGGGGAACACTGGAATGATCCATCAGGCTGCCGCACCACAATGACATCAATCCCTCCGGTGAGGGTGGCGGGGTTAAGGCCACGGTACAGCTCCTTCACTGTCACAAACACCGTCTCTGCCAGCTGGCCGACAATATTCATGGTTTGGGACTGAAAACACACAGCAACAAAAAACAAGAAGTGACAACTGTGAGAGGCAGTGAAACGACAAGTGTCTGCGTTTCAGACTGTCAGATCATTTGCTCAGGGTAACTCAGGAGACGGGTGTTGTGACTCTCAACATGAGAGCGTCTTCTGGATGACGCAAACTGAACTACATGCACTGTTTTTACAAAACAATATCAACCTTCAGTCAGATTTTGATAATAAATAATGGGTTAAAGGTCAACAGATGGGACGGAACACAAGATGTTACTTGTCCACAGGTCTGTCCTTGTAAATCAAAGGCGTTCACTCTGCCAGTGATATTGATAGAGTGAAAAGGTTAATTAGATGGTGTTCCACTGTAGGCAATCCTTAAAATCTTAATGACTTTCTGGCCAAACAGGTCCAACAGGCTGTAACTGCAAACGTTTTAGAGCATGGGTTTCAGGTGGCCTCCTGCATATATATATATATATATACACAATGAATTCTATTCTAACAAAAACACATAAACCTCAGGCCAGTGGAAGCAACGTTCACTGTGATATTAACTTCACAATGAAAGCAATTTTAGATTCCTGAGAGTAAAGACAACAGACAATGATAACTCATGCTATGTGCCTACACAAAGATTAAAACCTGTCTATAATCATCATTTGTAACTAATCTTACCCACAGAGAAGAATGCAGATGTTCCTTCCCAACCAGAGTGTGTTGCCTTGACCTCCTTTCTGCCATATGCCACCACTACAAAGGCAGGAACTCAGGAGCAGTCTGAAGAAATTTCATCTCCATTTCCAACATAGCACCCTCTCAATTTCCCCAAATTCTTTGCTGCCTCTGAAAGCTTGGACTGCTCTCTCCCCCATCCCCATTATCTGTCTATAGCTGGAGGGCTACATGTTGTTAGCTTTGAACAAATAAAACGTTATATGGTCGATTATCCAAACTGCTAAGCTAAAGCAGACTTTCCACTGGCAAAGCTCTTGTTCTCTCTGCTCTGAGCTAATATAGCTGAGAGAGCCCTGGTATGTTCAGGCACAATTACACATACACACACACACACACACACACACTCATGTCACACCAAATTCATACTTCCTCATTGGCGCTGCACATGACAGCCAGACCAGCAGTTTCTAAAAGGCTTGGACAAGCTATTCAAATGCGCTTGGCATGAAAACGCACATGTGCGGACGCACACGCACACGCACACGCACACACACACACACACACACACACACACTGAACTCCCACACCATTTCAGGGCTTGACCAAAGCTCTCTGGGCCATCAAAGATGAGAGTGCTTCACAGCAGTCACGCTCTACCAACACTGGGATATCCTCCAATCCAACTTAGGAGCAACTCAAGCAAATAATGTGTGGATTTTAATGGATGTCGCTGCTTGTGCTAGCTAAGAGGAGACATGACAGAAAGGTTGGCCTACGTGGACAAGCAATGTTTAATAGAAAAGGTGAAATAGTGAATCAGAATTGCTATGAAGTAAGAAGAAAAAAACAAAGAAACTCTAAACTTTGGCATGTGATCCAACAGTGCAGAAGCAAAAAGAGTGTGTCACCTGTGATCTTTTGCTCATTTGGCCTTTTCTAAGATTGGATTAAGAGCGATACTCAAATGTAACTGCCAGTCATATCTCGGAGCTCAATTCACAAAATTTTAGAACAGAAATTGTGGTGACAATAAGGGTAATTATTAGGGATGACAGAAGAGAAATAACATTTACAAGGATCAAGTATTTGAGCAGTTGCAGCATTATGTTCCACATGTATTAAACATTTATTCCTCTATCCAACGTCCCAGCTTTTTGCCTTTAAATTCACTAAATCTGACGGATGATACTGACAACTGACCAGCAACAAGTGTTTTGATTTAGTTTCAAGTGGTAGATTCCTTTAAATTAATAAATAACCTTGAAAGTTTAAGTGTAAATGTGAGAAATGGCCATCATTAATGCTGAAGAAAGTGTTTTGTCTGAGTGAAGTATACCAAACTGAAAAGATTAATGAAATGTTTAAAACGGTGAATAACCAGAAGCATCTTGCCATTTCCTTTCCTTAATTAAATGGATTAAATAAATGAGTTGCCACTCATTCATGTCTGTCCCTACACTACGCATGTTTGGCCACTAGATGGCACACCACGTTTCATCAATACCAAATGATCCACGCGTGCATCGGTTTTCCGCCCTTCAGAGGCACCGGTGTGGACATAGTGGACTGTAGTCTCGTTTTCTTTGCCGACCTTTGCCTCCAGAGACACATGGTCACGGAGGTTACGTCACGCTGGTGCAACGCATTCATCATTAGAGTCACGGTCTCTGGACCACGGCTGCGTCCATTATGTCATATGTGACATAATAGTCTTTGCATTGACTGACTAAACTGTAGAAACTCAGTGCAGTGATGAGGTCTTGGTTGAGTAACTAACAAGTTAGCTATGTATTGATAACTGTATAATACATATTGATACACAACAAACTATAACAACTTCCGCAATTGTTCACTCCGTGGCGCAGTCCGGTGTTTACGTTAGTCACTAAAACTATCAGCACAGATAAGAAACACGTTTGCTATGACGCTAACTCACCCTTACCATAAGATTAACTTACTTTTTTTTTAAACAACACACATAATTACTGTTCAGAGCGTCATTAGAAATACTTTGTTTGACAGAGACTTCGTTGCTGAAACATCTTAACGACTTGTTTGAAAACGATATGACTTACAGCAAAGAAAAACAATGACAAAGCTTTACGTAATTCTGAAAACAGGGAATTCCTAACGTCTTTCACGACTACTGAACATCGTCAGGAAAGTTTTCATTTCTCTGGTGGGAATAAGTTTTTAGAAAGCAGCTTACCTTTAGTGTTGCTATTTCAGAATAAGAACACGGCCATCCTGGATGCTTTCTAGTATACTGCGCCTGCGCAAAAGATAAGTCAATCACTTTAACAGCCAATGAACAAACAGGATAATAAATATGCCCCGCCTCTAATGTTAATATGAAATAGTGCGTAAAGTCATTACAATTTTACTTTGAAATTGTAAATTGTAAAGAAATAAACCGATAGTGTTAATATTTGAAATTTCAGAAATTTAATAACAATTTTTTTTGCTTAGTTTACTGTCAAAATGTTGCTGTCGACAGCAACACTGTCTCAAATAGCAGAGCCCCGTTGTTTGAACAAACCAGTTTCTTAAAGAACAAGAAAACAAGCACAGAGAGTCGTTCAATGAAGGATCTTCATTATTTCAGAAATGAGCTTCTTGGATCCAGCAGAGGGCATCGCTGCACCTGCACAGAGACGCCTTGTTTCTTTGCCACTATGCTTCCTTCCAGGTTATCCATAGTTTATTCCCAATTAAAGACTTATAATCTCCATTTATCACTTTGCATACAGAGGCATGTGATAGTATCTGTATATTTAATATCAGCTATGCAGTAGTTTGGCTGCTGGTATCAAGTACTCAAACTACTGCTATGATCATCATTAGAAAGTTGAATTGAAAAGACTAAATTATTATTTTACAATTACAATTATACAATTATTTCATTCAATACTAGAAATGTTTATATTTAGAAATATATACTCTTCTCCATAATATGTATAAATATACAAAATATTTTTTATAAAGTTACACATGAATAGATAAGTAGTGAGTGTGAGAACATTGGAGCAATTTAAAAAATATATATATATATATATTCTTAGTATTCTATAGGTTTTTAATTAAGCATGATAGAATTAAGTATAAGTATTCACAGAGCGTGACATGAATTTAACGAGTTCCCTACACGTCCAGGCCTCTGTCATAACCAGCCAAACTGCCTATTTAAGGAAACCTATAGTCTTTGTGACACTGCCTCTCAAAACTGCTCTGCATCTGCTCACAGCTCTCTCTCCCATGTTTCACCTCTCCACCATACAGAGTCTCTTCTAAATGTTTAGGCCCTTTTCTCTAAATAAGGCAGCTGTATCGCAGTTCCTGTCATTTCTGCCTCTTTCCCAAACATCCAAACCAGCGTCTGTTGCAGTAGCAGGCTGCAGCCTGTGCATTCTTTTGCCTTGTATGGAGAAATGCCCTGGCCTGGGATGTCTTTGTATGGAACAGCGTGGCCTCTCCATTGGCTGGGGCAGAAGGGGGAGGGCCCCAAAGTAAGTCTGATTCTTTAAACAAACTTTTCAGTAGGACTGCCTGCTCCCCTTGCCACTGCTGTGTCGTACCCAGACAAAAGGAGTTTGAAGGACTCCCAAATATTTCTACCTGAAGCCAAGGTGAGAAAGAAAGCTGCTTTTACCACATAGTTCTATTAATAGATATTAAATGCATATATTGAACGTTGTTTAAGAGTGCTAAAAATGTAATGTAATTAGTTCATAGATACAAAGCTCTGTTGTCTGTGCTGAAAGCGAAGGGGAGGATAGAGTGTTGGATTAAAGGTAGAAGTTACAAAAGAGCTTTTTAAACTGCTGGTCGAGGTTAATGAGACCTAGAGAGGATGTTTGTATGTACTGTATAGATGCACTGAATGGCTGTATGTTTGCTTGCACCCCATCACTACAGCACATTAGGTGGGAATTTCTGAATGCAGCAGACTTATTTAGATCTGCCTCACTCACACTTTCTTTAACACACACATTCAGACAAATCTCTAAGGGCTTTTTCTAGGTGACGAGAGTGTGCGTGTGCGTGCGTACTTGCTGCACAGAAGAACAGAAGAGACTTTGTCATCCCAAAAGGATAAGAAGGGTCCACAGAGTTGTGGACGGGGAACAAATACATTACAATCATTGTTCATTCACTCTGTGCAGAATTGAATTGAAGATTTTAGGTGTTGCTACAGCACCAGGCTCAGTGGTACGTGAACCAAAATATGAGTAATGAACTACTTGATAATCTTCCACAAATCCAGATTATTGTTTAAAACAGAAATATTGACGTAGAGCACAACAACCATTAAACCATCAGACACAACGGAATCAATGGAGCCAATCAGGAATGCACACTAGAGATAACTAAATTCCTTGCCCTTAAGTTGGACTGTTTACAGCGCTCCACTTCATCTGAGCCTCAACGAGCTATCTTACAGACCCACACAAGTGCTGTGTAAATAGCTCTAAGTGTTGTTTGAGGACTTTACGGGCAAGGGAGAGAAAACCTAATCAGATTGAAGAATTCCTCTGTTACTGAAACTTAAATTGGAGCTGGACGCTGTTTTGTTTCCAGCTTCCTTTGTGACTGTGAGATGGAGAAAGGAAGGGCCTCGGGCCAGCAGCACACACCTTCTACGTTTCCTAATGTTTCTGCCACGTGAAGGGACAGAAGCAACCAAAAAGAAGGAAAGGCCAACATGTGTGTTTAGAGAGTGAGAAGAAGAGACAGTCACTGCTGACAGTGCTTAACTTCTCAACTACATCTTTGTTTATTTGCTTCTTTCTGCACCAAGTAGTTAAGACATTGCGCCTGAAATCTTTATACCAAGAACCAAAACATACAGATTCACTTCTGGACCTAGACAGGTATTTATTTGTTTATTGAAGACAGAAACTAGGCTACTTATGCTGGTTTGCATTAACTATAAATGTTATACTGCTTCTTCATTTGTATAGAGATCAGAAGAAGAGGAAACCTTATGCTGAACAGAAAAAGATACCGGGACACTCAGATAGGCAAACCTGCTCTAACTGCCTGAGAGGCCTTTGTGAATCATACAGGCTACAGATACAGCAGACACGGAAAAGTAGGACTACTCTGGTCCCCATTAAATATGTTGACAGACAGTGTCACAAAGCGAGTGCCCTCAGAGACAGAGTTTTGGAATATAGGACGGCAAAGAGCTATTTATAAAATTGCTGGATTACATTTCTATGTAGCCATTACTCCAATGTGCTGAGGAATAAATGTGTTGTAGAAACATATTTTGGTGCAAAAAATGCAGAAATATCTTGAGTAGCTTCTTTATTTTGTGCAGTATTTTAAATAATAAGAAATCATAATAAACACACATGCCTTACATACATAATATTGATCAATTCTTGACTTATTTAATTTTTAATAAACCAAGCACACACTTTTTTATTAGTAATTTATAAACAAATCATGTACATAGTCTCTTATACTGAACACAACCCATATTTATTTGTCTTATAATATTTGAGATCATGTTTATCACTAGGAAACTGTTGTATATAAAACCAAGAAAAGCCATTGTTTTATGCATTGTAAACATTATATCCCATTTAGGTCACACATTACTGACAAAGGTTTTAAAATGTATTTCAAATTATTTTCTACTTGTGTTTTATGTTTTTGAAACACGTGTTTTATTTTTCAAAATGTGAAAATTTAAGAACGAAGATGAAAAAAAACAACGTCCTCACATATCAGCCTTTCATAGCGTGATAGGAATCTTGACACAGTCAATGACTGACCTGTGTGCGTTAGTACCACATACAGTATTCACATCACCTTAGTGCCGCTGTGGGCATGATGTCATACTTCTGCGTGACTCATCAGCCACATTCACCTGCTCCTTCCCTGTCCTTTTGTCCTCTGCCTGTTGTGGCCCACTGAGTATAACACGACCGTAGAGTGCTCTCACACACATGACAAATCCTGGCACACTCGTCACTGAGTGACGGGTCTAATACTGGAAGTTAGCTGCAGCATGCGCTGTGGAGACATGCCATTTTCACACCCATCATTGTACCCGACATTTAGGGTGACCGTGATTCTCAGTGTAGCGGCAGAGATAGATTCTCCTGCTATGAGGAAATCAAAGAGAATATATATATATATATAAGTGCTCCAGTTTTTAGCACTGCAATTTTTAAATGTTTTTTTTTTAATGGATGCTGTATTTGTGTTAATCTATGTTCGAATATTACCATACCGGCGCAATTTTAGTACAGTGTGATCTGAACGCTTTTGAATGTGCACAGACCCAAATCCAGCTGCCATCATGTCAAGCAAGCGTGCCAAGGGAAAGACCACCAAGAAGCGCCCCCAGAGGGCCACCTCCAACGTGTTTGCCATGTTTGACCAGTCTCAGATCCAGGAGTTCAAAGAGGCCTTCAACATGATTGACCAGAACAGAGATGGTTTCATCGACAAGGAGGATCTGCACGACATGTTGGCCTCTCTCGGTAAATTGCCCTTATGTTATTAACCTACAAGTGTGAAGCTGAGGGTAAAAACAATAAATCCTCCTGTCTATTTTAGAAGTTAATGTAAATATAACGTGACAACGTGTGTGTTTTTTACATAAAAGACAACTGCTGGTTCTCTGAAGTCATCAGAGCAAGAGGATGAATATAATTGTGTTCATCCGCAGGTAAGAACCCTTCTGATGAATACCTGGAGGGGATGATGAGTGAAGCACCTGGGCCCATCAACTTCACCATGTTCCTCACCATGTTTGGAGAAAGGCTTAATGGGACAGATCCTGAGGATGTCATCCGAAACGCCTTTGCCTGCTTCGATGAGGAGGGATCTGGTGAGTCACTATAAACACAATATGTATCTCGTATACACAGATTATGGCACTTAGTGTGTTGAATTATCACCCACTTAATGGATGTTACCTGTGTCCAAGGTGTGATCCACGAGGACCATCTGCGAGAGCTGCTGACCACCATGGGTGATCGTTTCACAGACGAAGAGGTGGATGAGCTGTTCCGTGAGGCGCCCATAGACAAGAAGGGCAACTTTAACTATGCAGAGTTCACCCGCATCCTCAAACACGGCGCCAAGGACAAGGACGACGAGTAGAGGAGGGAACCACCTCAGTCCCCTGTACACATACTACAACATACATCCATCCATTCCTAGCTCCTACCTTTGTGGACCCTTGTACATTTGAGAAAATTCAATAAGAATGCTGTATATCAAAATAAAAGACAAGAAAATTGAATTACATCTAAATGCTTCACCAAAGGTAGAATCTCGGGATTTAACTGAGATCCACAGAAATATTCTGCAATATTTGAATTCTTTGAAAGTTTATGTCCATAAAGAGCAGCGTATCACAGTTTCTGCATCTCATAGCTACGAGTCCACTGCAGCTGGATCCACTCTGACTGCATCGTGTCTGATCTTTGTAGGGAACCTGGTTGGACTTGGGGATGCTTTAAACATCAATACAGTATGTATGTGTGCATGGGGTGACTGGACTGCCGGATTCAGTGCTACATATAGTACCAGCCATGTTTACCTCCTCCAACCAATTAGCTATGACAGCTGCACAAGCACTGCAAAAAGCCTCCAATGTAAAATGTGTCCCTGTATTATGGAAACTGGTCTTTATGGCTGTTATTTTGACAATCAAAACTAATGTTTAACTCCAATATAGATTCAAGTCTAAACAAATATTGTTCTTCATCAGCTGGTTGTGTATTTGTTGAGGGATCAGGTATGTCTGTGTTGGTGAAGGAATACTTCTAATTAATAAAGTATGTTTATTCATGCTGTTAACCGCAAAAAGCGTGGCTTAAAATCAGGGTGCCATGTATGGTATGTGCCAGACCTCTGGAATATTCTGCCTGTTAGAAAGGTGTCTCTTACTGTATTTCATTTCCTTGTTTAAAGCACTGTTGAGTAATTTGAATGTTTTACGCTTTGGCCTGTAATGAAGGAAATTGTTTTTTACAAAACTGCTGAATACCTGAATACCAGACTTTTAATTCACACAGCTGGATGGATTAAAAGAAAATTGGGCTACATTGCTGCACAAAATAATTAAACTATATTTACTACAGCAAGTTTAATTTTACTGAGGTGAGTGTGTGTGACACAGGAGAGCAACAACACAGAAAACGCATCAAGTGAAATCTTTCCTGTGAAATAACTGTTGGTCAGAGCACGATTAAACTCTGCTTAGGAAAAGCAAACGTGTTACTAATAACATGACTGTTTTATTCATGTCCTCTCAAGTCATGTCAGTGTGATAACAAGCACAACACAATGTCCCTGACTAATCATCTTCCATTTTTTAGAATGTGATTTGGAAAATATTAATTAAAAAAAATCTAAATAATTACAAAAGAAGAAATGCCACTTATGAAAAACTGAACTTTTATTTCTTTGAAATGCTTATACAAAACACACATTTAAAGTTTAAGGCATATATTGCACAGACTATTGAGACGTTTTTATATTTTTAAAAAAGGGACATTATCCCTCAGTCGTAGGTTTAAGGCACAGCAGCCAGTCATACTGCCAACAGTCATGATTCACAGAGAAAAAAAAGATTTCTGAACCCATTTGGCTGTATAAAAACTAGATCGACAACGTTTGTACCAATACACAGGAAGAAAACAACTTTGAAAAACATTTACATGCATCAAAACATGACTGAAGCATGAGTTTGCATCTAAAATAATAATAAACTGTACTATATAAAACCTGACTCCCTAAACTTTATTTAGCCATTTACAGTAACATGTTGCCACAGTGGGGTGCTGCAGTATGAATAATAAAAATATTACTCCAATACTTAGTATTCTACATATTACCCAAGCCTGATATGACCTGTGTTGAGGTATAAATCCACATCAGTCTGACATATATAAAAAAATCCTCCTTTACCTGTAGAAAAAATAACTGACAGTGAGGAGACACAACAAAGTTCGACCTGGAGGTTCTGCATTTGCTATGAACAAGAAAATGAAAAGAAAATTTCAGTGCTCAGCAGCAATCTGACCTCACATGATATTTCCTACCTCTGTCTCTTCCAAGTCCATGCACATGCAAATTGAAACTGTTTGAACCCCGCAAAGGCTCAGTGACACTGGTAAACATGACAATTCTGCTACAGTATTATTGACACACAATGCTACTGTTAATACGTGTCCATTTAGCCATATATTGTGGTTTGAACTAAGACAGTTTCATGGAAACTACAGCTTTATAAATGATTAGAAATTCTATAGAAACCATTTCTAGAAAAGAAGTTAGCATGGATGACAAAAACTACATTTTCATGACGTTGTCTCTTCTTGGAACAAAAAAAAAAAAAAAGCAAAGCTATTTCAGTATATCTACTACATCTGCTTTGCAAAGACACTACCACTACTTTGACATTCAGGTTTGAAATATGTCGACAAAAAAAGCGATGTCCCAAATCTCAATAACTTATCTTTGAATTAATCTAAGATGCAACAAACAGTAAACGCGCCGTGTCTCACAGCAAGTGTAGTTTCATTTCAGGAGCTGTACAAGCTTGATGTGAACAGATCACCAAGCTGCTCGCCTCTCCACTGAAATTGATTTCTGTAACAGATCCAATGTGACCTTCTCCTGTTCTTCCTATATTCAGTCCTCATCCACCTCAACAACAATCCCTTACAAGTTATACTCAACGGATGTAAGTCACAAGTTTGCAAAAAATAACAAATAGATAAAGAATATACTGTTTGTTTAATACGGTTTCACTTTGGAAGAGGCAATCAAAGAAACACGTAGGACTCGAGTGCATGCGCCGAGTGGCTGAGATGACAATTCATTAGGGGCAATGAATCCTCTCGGCTATTAAAAGACGGGAAGCTGTAGAGACGGTGGGAAGAGAGTGATGGAGACCGACACATTGAGTCATTCAGTCAGGTTTGCTGCAGTACAATCAATTCCCCTTCTGCTCATCTCCGACTAAGAAAAGAGCGAATGTATAGGACTTAAGAACAGACAAATTTAAAAAGAAAATCACCAGAATTTCACAAATGTGTCTATAATGATGACTTTGAAGCTGCTGCCGCCTTTTTGTCCTGGAGACGAATGGATGATATTCAGCCTGACCAATGAGGCCTCAATACCTTTTGTACACTCAAAAAAGTCACAAAAGGTCCAGTACTGCTACTGAAAAGGCTAGTTCTGCTGGTTCTGACATTTTATACTGCTTGAAATTTTGTACATTTAAGGGATATTTTCTTCCATATTCACTGGATGTTGGTAAACGGTATAAAAAAAAATACATTTACAATACATTACTGTGCACTGAGGAATGTTTTTGAGAAATAGCACAAGGTGTTCTCACCAGCTTCAAAAAAAGAACACTGTACGTCTCTGAAACACCACGTCCGTTACTTCACTCTGGCCCACCTCTAACTCATTGCCGGATGTTCTGCAGGCACTGGCTTTGTTGGTGAAGGGGTCTCGTGAAGAACATACATTCTTGTATATACAGCGTTGACCAGCTCAAGGGATTGGCTGGTCTCTCTCTCCTGAATGAATACAGTTCCAGCTTCTAGTTAACGGTCTCGCTCATCGTGTGCAGACTGTGCTGTGGGCTCCACACTGTGCTGATGGGCGTCAGGGAATTCGCTTGCCTGGTGTCAGCATGCACCACACTCCAAACACTGGGCACCACTGTGGAATTTCTCTGAGTACTACTGCTGACACAGCTACTGCTGCTGGTGCTACTTGTAGAGGAGGGCTGGGAGGTGAGGCCAAGAGGCGTGATTGTTGGTGTAGAGTAGGATGCTAGGGCTGAAGCCAGGACAGGTGCCGAGGACTGGACAGACACTAGGGAGGCTGAAGGTGGTTCTGACGAGACAGGTGACGGACAAGGAACCGTGACTGGGATTATTGCGGGTTTGTGAAATGGAAGGTAAAGCGGGACTCCTCTGGGGGACGTGAATGAGGCGATGGCCGGCGCAGCAGCAGCTGGAACCAGCGCTACAGCTGGGGAAGAATCCTGACTTGAAACGGTGACTGAGGTGGACCCAGTAGCCGAGACCAGAACTGATGGCACGGGGATCTGCGTTATAGCAGGAACTGTCGCACTTGTAGGAGATGTGATGCGGTGTGAAGTTAGAGGTGACGAATCTGAGGTAACAGCAGGTAACTTTTGAGAATTTGGCTGCCCAAAGACTGAAGCCGACACTGGCACTAAGGTTGGTAGACTGGCTGGGGTGGTTTGAGGCTGGTTTGAGATGGTGGCACTGGCTGTGTCCTTGTCCAAGGGGCTCCAGATAACTTTATTAATAGGGAGGGGAGATAACCTCGGGGCTGGGACCAAGACAGGTACAGCTGGAGACTGGTTCACTGAAGTTGTAGCTGACACTGGGACTATCATAGCCTTCTCCATCAGACTCTGGACTCTGCAGGCATCCATGATTTGCTGGTTGTCCTCTGGTGGTGGTGTGGGGCCCATATCACTGCTGTAGTCACTGCATTGTTCCCCAACCTCTTCTGTCTTTACAGCATCTGTGGGTTTGTTCTGGCTTTCCTGAAGTCTCTTCAGGTTCTCCTGCTCGGCCGCCCTCTGCAGAGCTGCATCGACTAGAAGCTTCAGATCACTGAAGTCCTGGGTGGGAAACAGCTCAGGAGGAGTTGGGGGTGGTGTGTTGAAGAGGCCACTGGTGGGGCTAGCTGCCACTGTTGTGCTGGTGAGACAGGTTGTATTAGCTCCTTGCTCCTCTGCTTCCCTCAGCAACGTCTGCGTGTCCAGCTTCATAAGCGCTTGGACTGATCCTTCTTTGCCAGGGTAGCCTGCGCCTGTCAGAATAGCAGTCGCTGTGTTCCCAAGAAGACTGAGGTCCAACGTGGGGCCAGAGCGGATGACAGATGGGCGGAGTTGAGATGAGCTCGCAGAAGAGTTTCTTTCTGGAGAGCTGGCTCCACCTCCATTGGATGAGTGGCCTTCGCTTTTGCAACCAACCTTGCGAGAGATGGTGAACTTAGTGGGGTCTTTTCCATCCTTGCGTAGCAGGTCAGGTAGGAGACGCCGCCGTGCATTGATGAACCAGTTGCATATCTGGGAAAAGGATGAGGTATTTCTTGCATGAAAAAGTAACAAAAAAAACGCACAAATACAAAACATTTGCTAGAATTCTTCAGATGCCGTCGTAAGAGCTTGATCCTAAACAGAATCCCTGGACTCTATTCAAGATCTTAAAACATCCAGCTACATTTTTCCTTCAACTACAAGTGACCTATTTTTCCTTGTTTGAGAGGTTGTGAGCGCACTCTCCCACACAATAAAAAACTGACAGGGAAATAGGAGATGAGAGCCGTCAGACAGCTGGCAATAATGAAGGACTGAGCTCAAATAGGCTGAGCCACAGAGCCAAAGGCATTCCTGCGAACTTACTACATAACAAGAAACTCTGCCGTTGCCTCATGCTGATCTGTAATGTCCTATCTAATGTAGCCTGTCTGTCTGTCTGTTTGTGCGTGCCTGTATCGAGAAGGAAAGAGGAAATGTGTACTACTGATGCAATGAGCTGAAAAAACAAGGCTGGAAAAGCGTCCCTCTCGGTGGCACAGTGAGGTGAGAGCACGTGATCATTGTTTTGCTTTCATGTTCACTGCTATAGTTGAAAAGCTGGTGATGAAACCGTCCTTAAACTTAAATATAATTATAAACCGCTGTTAAGAATCAACATGGACATGTTTATCGTGTAGAATCATTTCTATCAAAGAACAGAAATGGAATGGAAGGTTGAAATGATGTCAAAACAACTAAACAAGCCCAGTTGAGATAACAATGACCTGGATGACTGAGAACCTTCATAGATACCAGAATGGAGAAACAGTCAATGACCCTGTGTCATACACACATACACAAGTGTCATTTCCTCTGGTAAGTACCAAATGTTTCTGGGAAAACAACAATAAATTAATGTACTACATAAAACCCTGGTCCTCACCTGCAGCAGGGAGAGGTTGGTCTGGCCCGACAGACTGAGTTTCTCCTGCTCTGATGGATAGGCATTGAAGCGATGCTCATACAGCCAGCTCCGCAGAATCTGCACTGCTTCCTTGGGCAGGTTGCCGCGGCGCCGGCGCTTCCCAAAGAGCCCTCTCCCCGACAGGTCGAGTGGGGAGCCATCATCGCTGTCCGACATAGCCGAGGAGTGGTCCTGCTCTGGGCCATGCTCTTCTTCCAGAGCTGAGGGAGAGTAGGTGAGTCAGTCACTACACAGCTACTGCACACACAGTTTGTGTTACCCAACCTGATCAAATCTGTTAGTCATCTGGTATAAAAGAGGCACTGCTCAGTGCTTTGTCTTCGGGTGTAATTGTTTCTGCCATACAGGAGTTGTGTGGAAGGCAGATGGCACGTGCTTTCTTGCCTCCACTTTCATGCACAAAATCAAAAGCGCATTTCCTTAAAGGAGACTTGTAAGCCACAGGACAAACTATTTGTTTGAAGGGCTTTACCACTGAGCAACCAACAAATGCACAAACCTGGTCAGTCTTAACACCGTTTACAATGAGGGAAGATTTGGTGAACATTTTTAAACAATGGCTTTGTGATTTGAACTTTGTCATGTGTGTGTGTTTTTCCCTATCCATGGCTGACCACTGGAGGGAATCTCCCCACAAAATGGAGCATGCCTGATCCCTGGGGTGGGCCACAGAATGCAGTAAATGTCTTTCTCTGGGGCTGACTGAAACCTGACCCCTGGGGCAGCGCCTGTCTTCACAAAGGAGATTGTGTGCATATCAACATCACAGTAGCCAGTGGCCCAGGAATCTATTGACCATGCAAAGGAGGCCGTTTTCACCTCATGCCAGTTCAGCTCACAGCTGACAAATCTTGGGAATTCTACATTCCTATAGTGGGGGGAAAACTGAAAACATACAAATGCAAATATGGTGAATGTTCCCCGATATGGAGAAATAAGTCAAACTTCACAGACACCTAATTTATTTGGTTACAGGAGGGCTGGGCTTACTTTTAAACTAATTTTAGAGATTCGTCATTCTGGACAAAATACTGCTGTCCTGCTGGATGACTGCTAACCAAACATGTGGCAACATCAGTAATGTTTTAGTTCGCCAACAGTCTGAAATGCAACAAAATGGATGGAACATCACTTTGATTTCTTAATAGCAATTTAAATATTTTGCTGGAAATACTATTAAAGTTATACCTATTTCCTATTCTGTAATTGATAATCTGCAAACTATTAAAGTCTGTCAAATTCGTCTGTCTATCATATATATATATTAATAATCCCATCACCATACATATAGTAGGCCTTGGTAAACCTCACGTTAATCTTCCAGTAACAGTCGATGGGAGGCAAATAATTCCTTCAACTCCACTGACATATATATTACAGATTTTAGGCAGATGTTTGGTTTAATACGTCACATCCACAGCAACGTGATACAAGCAACAAGGCAAAGGGTGTCAAATAGTCCCGGCTATGTTTACAAAATATGACTTAAAGCCTGTAAATCACTGCCTCTGAATCCTACTTTAGTTTTACTTGAGGCCAAATGGAGGCTCGTCCGTCCATTCAACTTCTCCCGCAGGGCTTTTGAATGTGACCGTTAGTAACACCAGTCCGCCGCACATCAAACAACAACTTTTTCCACCTCGAGCCCGAACCTCGTCACGCGGACAAAGGAGCAGAACCCGGGTCGTGCTGAGGACGGGTCGCTGGTCGCGGCGCGAACCGAGCAGCCGCTCGTGAAATTAGCCGTCTGAAGCGCACAAAGGAGGCGAGCAGCAACGCACAGCCTCCCCGCATGTCGCTCCGCCAGATGGACACCATGCCTGCCTCCGGAGATAACTAGCTGGCTAGCTGTCCCTCCAAATTCAAACATACACACACACACACACACACACACTGCGGTTGCTCCCGACAAAAACGGCCGCATACCAGGCAAAAGCAACAGCGGGGACACGGCGGGGTCGCAGACACACACTTTTCTGGCTGATAAACGTGCAAAAACACACGGCGCTCACCTCGTTTGGACGCTTTCATTCTTTGTTGATGGCTCGCCTGAAAACACGCAGCTGTCCAAGTTGCTCGCTGTACAAAGAGTGCCCAGGAGCCAAGCGATGGCTGACACAACAGCACTTTCTTCCCAAAAACGCTTAAGGTGTTGCGCTTTTTTGTTGTTTTCTCTTTTTTCCGCCGACTTAAATTCCTCGCTTGCGGCTTGCTGCAGCACAGAATGGCCTCGTTGGACGGTCCGTTTCCATCGCACGCCTCGCTTTCTGCCAGGATAAGTGTTTTCTGTTTTGTGTCGCTTGTTCCTTTTACCTGCACGTAGCAGCGCCAGCTCTTTGCCAATCTTGACAGTCGCAGCTGAAGTGATCCCGCCTCATCGATGGCTCGGAGCCAATCGCGACTCTTCGTTCTGACTCCCGGGGCAGCCCTCAGCCAATCACAGCGCTCCGCTCGACAGCAGCCAGACCCTGTGTCATTGTGACTGACGGGAGAAACATTTCATTCAAAATATAGCGCAGTAATTGAAAACGTTATTTTGTCGATGCTGGTAAAAGCCCACAGTTACACTGAGCTCCATCAGTTCATATACAGCAATACTGTAACATCTGTAACCACTGTGGCCTTATCTACCCCTTTGTGCGTCTGATAGCAACATAATATGGGAAGCCTTTACGTAACACGTCCCTGTTACATAAATCAGACGGCGAAAACATCGACTAGTGACTTGATAATAACATAATTTCCACTCACACTGTCTATGGCCAGTGTGATATTTACGCATTAATTCTCCTGTTTGTTTGACTTGTGACTCTGGTTGATGATTTGTGAAAAGTGCTGGAACAGACCTGTTGTAACAGCTTAAATGTAGACTTTAAATAATGCGTCCTTTGTCACAAATCAGTGTCTGCTTTGGAAATCAAAGATTCATAGGAAACAGCCACAAATGCAGCAATACAATACAGCCACAGTGAACCTTTTTGAGAAAGTATTGTGTGCATTTTATTGAATGTTACTTCTCTCTGTTATACATGTGAACAACCTTCAAATAGTATAAATATTTCTACAGTAATGTAAAAGAAGATTATTTTTCACTCTGGCTTTGTTCTTATTTACAGAAGACAACTATAAGAAGGACAGTGGAACAAATGCAATATTATTAGTTTCATCTTAATATCAAAAAACCCTTTTACTCAGTATTGCACTCAGTATTATACTTTAAATGTTAGCAGGGTATCGTGACAAGAATCTAGGTAAATCTCATTTCATGAACACACGCACTCACGAGTTTGTCTCAAACAGCACAACCCCTTATACTAAACCCCACAAACCCTGACTAACACACACACACAGCCTATAGAGTATTATACTGAAGAGACAATAATTTTTAAAATATGTGCTTCGTAAAATATTTCTTCTAGTATTTTTACAGACACGTTTTGCTACATCATATCGCTTGTGGTGAGAGTATAGGTTTTACCCCTCACCCCTCTCTTAGTTTTATGCCCAGCTCAGTGAAACAAAGCAGAGATGCTAATGAGCTTGTTTTTTTTAGCAAGCTGGCCTTTGGAGTACTGTATGGGAATTCACTGGTAAACCAGTTGAGGTAAACTCTCTTCCTGGGATTAACTTGTTTCTCTTTGTCTGTTTCTGTTAGTCTCTACTGAAATTACTTTTTATGGTAGTTTTCAATAAAGTCTGAGAAAAGTGGCAAATACCTAAAACGTCATTAAGGGTATCTAAACTTTACACATTGATGTCAAATCACATTTTAGAGACTAGAAATAAAACTAAAAGGTACACAGATAATATTTTAACCACATTGTAAAGGAAAATTTGTCAAACATTTGTCATAACACTTTTCAGATTAATAGAAAACAACGTACCCTGCTACTTTTCCTGCTTGTTTTTGGCTGCAGGGGGTATATTCAGTGCAGTGGATACATCTGACTTCTCAAATGACCAAAACAGACGCCTGCCTAAGCAAAGCTTTTAGTGACAGTTTTGCCTTTGATAGGTAAAATTCATGAACCTACACAAGGGCCATTATCACCCCCAAATCAATGGCTTTAGCAGCAACACCCCCTCCCTTCCCCCTACACTGCAGCTGTTTGGATTATGGATATAACTCTTCCCAGGAAATAGGCCTAGGTGTGTCCCAATGATTTCAGTGTGTATTGGAGAAAGTCTTTTTTGAATGCATGAGATGAGCTCTCTTTTCTCCAGTTAAGTATGTCACTGACCAGAAAAGCAGCACTTTTAAGTTTGTCTATATTAGGTCACTGTTTCTGCCTTCAAATCCTTAGCGTAACAGAGGTGCCACATTTCTGTACAGGTTGGCAAAAGACCGACAGTTTGTGCAAGGAACTGACAGCAGGATCGGGCCTAAAAAATTTGGGAGAAAAGTGCATTAAATTAAATCAAACCAATGAATCACACAGATGGTCTTTAGGTGCTAACAATGCTATCCACATCAGTCAAAAGGAAGCATTGACAGCAGCCAGAGAACCGGCTATTGACACCTCTCCTTGCAGAGTCATCTCCAGCAGGCAAACACAACAGGCAAACAAAGGACTGCCATCAAGAGAAAGCCCTTGCCTAGACAGAAAGAACAGTAGTCACCTCGCCTTTCCAAATCAAAGCCGAAGGCTGCATTTTTCAGTCGTCACCGTGCGTATAAAAAAGAGCCATTGCAGCAGGCGACACTGCAGTAGTTTAACCTGACCAATTGGGAAGGTAAAGATTGGTTTGTTTGCCATCTGAAAGGAATTAAATGACAGGCAAACAAAGTGGTTGCTCTGGTAGTGGGGGGTCTGAATGTATGCCAGGATATGTGCTTATTGTATAAAATCATAAAGTGAATCCACACAAAAAGCACAATACCCTTTTTCTTTGTTTTGGGAAATGGCTTCAAATGAGACAGATGAGTCTAGAAATATGTTTAATAATCACCGCGTAGCTCCTTAAAGTGAAACAGAAGTGAAGGTGAATAATTTGACTGTATGTTCATGTACACATATTGTGTATGGAGAATGAACTAACTAACTAACTAATTAACACTGTTGCCCTCTAGAGGTCAGAAGGAAAATGTTTTGAGGACAGGAGGAGAGTTTCCATACAGAGGATGGGGACAACAATGCTGACAAACCTTGCGTGGCATGCTGTTAGGTGCTTTAAAGCCACATTTTATGTTCTATTTAAAATGGAAGAGGAATTTTCAATGCTAATACTTATTAGGATTTCATTCATGGACAGTCTAGCTTCATGTGGCATGTGTGTGCATATCAACATGTTAAACCAGTAAGATGTATAATGCATTTCCTGCTGTCCGCTTCATCTATGGTCACAGTAAACACTGTTACTACTATGCTCCCTGCTGCTGACATTTAAATACATTAGATGCATTTGAAACAGTGATGTCATCTTTGGCTTGTTCAGTCTTCGATGAAAAAAATCAAACAAAAAAAGAAGTAGCATTTAACAAATGATGAAAACACGACTAATGTATGTAATGCTTTAATTAACTTGTTCTTTAAATAAAAAAGTGCATGTAATTCGGATGATGTTCAATGAGAGAAAAGAACAATGGGAAACTTAAAAACCAAGACCAATTTTAAGGAGATGGGAGGCAAAACAAATCACAAATGCTTAGAAATTGTATAAAAATAACAGTATTACATTAGCACACATATGCTAATGTGTGTACCCACAAACATGAATACCACTGTAGCATCCTGCATTCTCAGCCTGCTGCATTTCTACAATAAAAGATTTGATTCAATCAGATGAATGAGTTAGATGCTAAGTGGGTTAATAAAAGCACTTAAAGAAGCATTAGACAGACTGAAAATGTCATAGAACTGTAGTTGCAGCACAAACATGAAAACCAAAGTTAATGAAATAAAAAGAAAAATAAATTAGAAATGAGTTGGAGGGATGTCCTACAAAATAAATCAGTATATTTTAGTCCTAATGACTAAAATTAAAGACCCTCCGTCATTAATATTGGCGTGTGCTTTCATTCAAAACCATTAAACTACACTTCTAACGAATGTTTAAAGTCTTTGACACAAAAACCTTTTGAAGGACACAGACAAAAGTTAATTGCTAGGAACTATATAAATACCCCTTCAGACCGGACTTTCAATTGGATAATTCCAAAAATATTTATAATAACTCGATCTAAGTGGACCTTTATACAAACACAGGATGAATAAAGTAAACAAATCAATACAAGGAAGACATACATAGGTGCGACTTTGTGATGTGTTAGTGCAGTAGATGTAGTGTGTGTGATGGCCACAAGGCGGTGTTGTGCAAAGCTACAAGATGGCCAATGACCTCGGAAGAGAGAAGGATGACGAAGGACAGAAGAGCATTAATACCCGTCTTCTGACCCCTGAATAGATCTTATAGCCAAGATAGAGGAGCATTTAAAACAGTCATCATATAGATTCTTTAGGATATAACTGTAGTAATAACAATACCTTCATTAAGAATTTTATCATGTCGAGAGTAGTAACAAGAATTGACAAAGTTCATCAGCTGAGGTTTTCAATGGCAGCCTCAAGTGAGGAGTCTCCTGCTTCATAGTCTTTCAAGTCCACAGAAGTTCAGCGCTTTGTTTTCTTAAGTGTTCAATGACTAGCCTACAACTGTTTGAATGTGTCATAGCCCCCGCAAAAAAAAAAACACATGTGGTAATGTCATCTTTCCCCTCCCACTTTCATCCATCTTTACTCAGAGCAATCATCTGCATTGCAAAGCTTTTTCATTTTTATTTAACAGGTGACACTTCTCCGTTCCTCGATTTAACTCTACACCTCTCGCTGTTTCTCTCAAAGGCGAGTCTGGGCCTCAGGGACATAGATTTCTATGCTGTCTGAGCTTTCTGTAGCAGAGTTCTGGCGAAATGAGGCAGCTTTCTTGGCAGCCAGCAGCCGCTTGCGAGCCTCTTGTCTCTGTTTCTCAGCCGAGGCCGAAGAAGAGCTGGATGGAAAGTCTGCACTCTTCTCACGGCCAAGCAATGGTCTCCCCTTACCAGGCTTCCTTGACGCTGTAGGGGCTGCCTTCTCTTCGTCCTGTGTTTGAGTGAGGAAACGTGACAGAAGGAGAGAAGAAAGTGTGAGGGACGAAGAAGAAAAGACAGTTATATGACAATGTGAGAAAACAATAAGTAATAAGTAAAACTGTCCTCAAACAGAATTTTGGAAGACAAGACTTTGACATAGACTTTATGCAGACAGTTTGCTTTTCTCAAGTAAAGCTCTAGAAGAGGAAGACAAATGTTAAACACTGACAGTAAAGGCAACTGGTAAAAAAAATAGGCCAACACTGAGGGAAAATAGTCATTTGAATGACAATTCCATAGACATGAAACGGTGACATGAAATAAAGGACACATCAAACTTAGAGCACAACAAAGGATCACACGACAGAGTCAATGCTATTGCATAGGAAAGCCAGAGCATTTGCAGTTTCAGCATTAGAGGACCTACAAAGAGACACACGGACATTCAAACAGAGCGGAATAAACGGCACACAATGCGCAAACACAGATATTTACACAGAGCAGGAGCAAAAGCAAGACTGCATTCTGTAACATGAGTCAGTGCATCTTAGCCATGCTCCATTGCAACAAACACACAAATGACACACACACACACACACACACACACACACACACACACAAGTGACACATGCATGCTCAAATCAGGGCGTTATACATAAAAAAAAAACACAAATAGCCCTTTTTGAGATGAATTTTTTCATGCATGGCTAAAGGGATCACTCTGGCTCCTTTGTGTTGGACGGAGAGGCCCTGTTAGAGTTCATCCCACACAGGGATAAGGGGAAAAAAAAAAAAAGACTGGGATAAATGATGGTGGTGGTGGTGGTGGTGGGAGGAGAGAGGCCGGTTTCGGCGGCTTTCCTACCCCAGCCAGGGCACTGGGCAGCAGGGGTGGGAAGTACCTTCCGCTCAGGGAGTGAGTGGGCAGCTGCAGACGGAACAGGCTGCCAGTCATTAGACTTGAGATGGTAGAGCTCATCAAACTTGAGGCTGATGTCCTCTATGGAGAGCTGCAGCAGGTCCCAGAAACCTGCCAGATCCTGGGCCGCGGGTCGTGGATTGGCATTCGTATTCTGACCAAAACGGAGAGAAGTTAATGAATGAGAAATTATACTCACAATTATATGAAATATATTGGAAAAAGGAAAAGAATAGGAAGTCCCCATTTATGACTAGTGTCAGCTAGCCACACAAACTTACTCCAGCTGTGAATGAACTAGTAATCCATCACTCCACTACACATCTATCTCACTAGCTGTGTTGTTTATGTCTGTACTGGGAAAAGAACATTCAGTACTCTGCACTGTTTTCTACCAAAGCTGTCTTTACTTCAGAGGGCACCTACATATATGCAGTCAGCGACACTGAAGGATCAGGTAAAGGAAATCTTTTCAAAAGGTTAAAAAAAACAAACAATTGTATCGATAGTGGCAGCAGCTGTTTTAGATTCTTTGCACTTCACTGTAACGGGCCAAAATGTCATAATTGTCATCCACGTTTAAAGTGACTCTCTCTGGAAAAAAGTTTATTATTAGTTGTTAATCGTTATTATTGTCCCATTTATACACAAGCCGCCCACACAAAGACGTAAAGCAGATCTACATATCCAACAGAGCATATTTTAAACATATAAGGATAAATACTCATTGACACTGATGGATGTTGTGTTCTTAGGAACTCATCCCTATTATTTTTATTTACACACCTAACATAACCATTTAACAAGCTTGAAGAGCATAACAATACTGTAGCGGTACAGACTGTACTCATCATCAAATAGAAATGCTGATGTGTTCATGGCCCCCACTAGATGGAGCCATGTCACAGCATCAGATTTTACTCTTTTCAATAATCCATCAGGATATCTTTTGACAATGTTAAAAAATATTTAAATGAATAAATTACTACAATTCATTTAATACAGGTTTTCTTCAACAAACCTAACGTTTCTGTCCATCATCTCCCACACTGTTGAGCTTAATGGAGCATATTAATTGTTGAGAGAAAGACTAACTGTGGTTTAATAGTATGTTTCTGAACATTAATTCATTTGTTTTAACAGCAGAACACCTTTTCAGTTGTCAAGGTTGTTAGACCAGGTCAGACTATGAGGATACCATCAAAACAAATAGACTGAGACCTTTAGAAAGAATTGGATTCTAGCTGTTTTATAGTTAATAATTTGAGTCTATAATAACAATATAATAATGACTAAAAAATAAAAAACAAGTGTATTATTTTTACAATCCAGCTAACTTCAGCTACTGAGTCAAGTAAAATGTGTCTTGTTAATTCTACTGGATTAGAATGGAAACTCCGCCCTTTATTTACCCACTATCGCGATGAACGGCTGTGCTGGAGCTGACGGTGGCTGAAGTAGCTCTGATCAGGATGAATCAACTCAGTACTGAGGATTAGGTTCAGCGTTTGTCAAACCTAGGTTTTGGCACAGGCCACTGACATGACCTCTCACGTTTACAAACAGCTGTGTTTGTCGTCTCTTCAAAATCTGCACGGATTGTCAAACAGATACAAAGCACATCCTTTCTGGCATCTTTTCCTCGGACGCCGCAACAGGCTGTAACGCTCCTGGCAGATTGGCTTTTGTTTGTGTAGGCTACCTCTCTGTCCTGTGTATTTTACGGCTTTGATGTTTTCTCATGCCAACCGGCTGGTACAGATCAAGGTACACAAGATCAATTATTACCTGTGACTACACCCCTATATAATAAAAAGGTACAGATGAGAGCAGCCTAATTTCCATTATGTCCAAATTATTAATACAAGTCATTGCAAAAATTAATTAAGAAGACATTTATTATTAATTTACTGAAATAATAAAAAAAAAATGGGTGGCCAAAAATGGGTATTATCAAAGGATTTTAGTGCTATAGTATCAGGCTTTACGTCTGGATTGGGACGCTTTGTTATGTGTAACTTTGGACTTGTTACTTTCAAATTAGATTTATTTGGAAACGTGTTTGATACTTTATTAATCTCCAATTGTTTAATGTAAAACTTCTTAGGAACACTACAACAATGCACAGTCTTGTGCTCGGTCATCATTAAAACAGGTTTATTAACTCGACACGCATTCCAGGAAAACACATCACATGAGACGAACAGCTTTTTGGCTTAAAATAAGCTCTTTGAATTCTGTGCTGGTGGTGCTGTCTCTTATTTTGTGCACACTGTGTAATGTGGCTGTTCAGATTAGTCAGTTCTCAGTCAGAGACATATTTGGCAGAATAAACAAAGCCGTCAGGTCACAGATCCCATAGGGACCGTGGATGAGACTTTATATGTTACGCCTGTGCAGATCACACAGAGGAACAATATACTCACCAAGTTCTGTTCACACAGCCCCCGGAACTGCTGGAACTTCTGGGACATTAAGAGCTGGGCACTTCCTACTGCACTGCGAACCTTTCCCAGCACTGAAGGAAGAACACATACATCTATAATAGTTACTTCATGATTGTTGACCTCAGAAACATCCCGTCATTCCGGACATACAGTAGATGGCACACTTATCCGTCTTCTTTTTATATCAAATGGTACAACAACTGTAGAACAAGTGTCCTCTGACTCATCCTTTACATAACTAACAAAGATTAACACAGGTATGCAGAGAAATCGCCATGTCTTCCACAGGGTATCATGAAGAGGATCAATTCAAGATTCAAGATTCAAGATTCAAAACACTTTATTAATCCCAGAGGGAAATTGTTTGCCATGAATACAGCCGCT
>JAUMHF010000021.1:7305992-7374987 GCA_032359275.1 Microctenopoma steveboyesi
AAACCTTACACTGTAAAGTGCCTTGAGATAACTTTTGTTGTAAAATGGCGCTATATAAATAAAATTGAATTGAATTTGAAATAGATGTTAATGTGTCCATTATTAGTTTCAACATGTGATCCTATTCATTTTAAATTGATAATGAATCATAAAACTGTGTGTTTTAAGGTGAACGGATTACTAGTAGAGGTTACAGAGTGTGTTACAATACATATATGCTAAAAAGTTTACTCACATCCTTCTCTGGCCAGGTACAGATTCCTGGTGCCTGTTTCTACTTTCACCTTGTTTACTTTCATCTTGGTAGCATCCTCTCTGCTCACTGCTGCCACAATCAACAGTTTCCTGCCATCTGCACGGATGCCACCATTCTGCAACAAATACCCCCGTGTTACAACAACGTGGTCACATGTCCTTATTTGTTTAATGAGGTTAACAGATGATGCAACACCATAAAAAGGAAAGATGCAAGCGATAATTGTTATTCGTGCATATTACCTCAGCTTCATCCTGTGCTGCAGCTATGCATTTGTCTGCCGCCTCCTTAGTCTTAAACTGGGCAAATGCACAGCCTAGTTCAATAAGAGACACGCACTTAGTCATTAAGCCTATCTTCTAAAACCTCAAGGTTAATTTATTAATTTAAAAGTTATGCCAACTGACCTTTTGAATGATCCGTGTCTGGGTGGACAACAATCTTCACATAGTTAAGTTCTCCATACTGTAGAAGCACTTTTTCAAGACCTTCTTCCTCTGTGTCGAAGGACAGGTTCCTACATCAGACACGAGTCAGATGAACAAAGATGGGAAACACAATGGATTAGTACAAATGTCTGCAGAGATTTTGGGGATACAAGATAAGAAAGGAGAAATGGGTCAATGAAAGCAGGTTTAGGAATATGTAGTGAGGAGAATCATCAAACCTGATGAAAACTGTTCTGCCCTCCTTCACATCTGAAGGGAGATGTTTCTGAGAGGTTTTCTTTTGTGCTATAAAAAATGAGTAACAGTAATAAGCAGTGTGAAGAAGATTTGTTTTAAATTACACGTTAAGACATAAGATGAGAATTTATACCTGGTTTTGCGTCTTCTTCGTCCTCATCCTGACTCTCATCTTCATCATCATTTGAATCAGGGCTACTCTCACCATCATCATCATCATCATCTTCTTCTTCTTCATCATCGTCATCGCCGTCCTCGTCGTAATCCTCCCTTTCCTCCGCCTCCTCCTCCTCCTCCTCCTCACTGTCTAGTTCTTCACTATCATCTTCATCATCTGACTGGGACTCATCCACCTGCTGCATAGCTGCTTTTGGAGGGACTCTGGGGAAAGATGCAGATCAGAACTGTTTTATAAACCTATTTCAGCGAAGTGATGGGAAATAAACCAATGAAGGCATTCCTGAGGTCCACACCTGTCCTTCACAGGTCCTGCCTGTTTCTCTTTTTCATCTTCATCTTCAGTGTCACTCTCTGTGTGTTTTGCAGTTTCCACCTTTACGTTCTGATTTCCTATGAGAGAAACAAAACATTAGAAGACAAAATATATATCTTTAAATTACATTCTCTATATAAATCATAAAGCTAAGTATTATCAGCACCTGCACCTGGAGACTGTTGTGTAAACTTGTCCTTAGGTAGAGCCCAATCGACTGCTACCTGCCGACCTGTGCATGGAACAGTAACACGTAAAAATAAAGTCGCATGACCAAATTAAAGAAAAGTCAGTATTTCTCACACAACAGAAAGAGTTTCAGACACTGACCTTTTATCTCCTTCATGTTCATAGCATTAAGCGCTCTTGCTGCCTGAGACACATTTTTGAACATGACAAATGCAAATCCTCGCATCTTCCCATCTTGAAAACAAAAAAGTATAATGTGTTATAGCAAGGAGATGACTGATCAACCTAACCAACATTCACACTGCATCTTAAAATGTTTCTATAACTATAGATATTTTACCAGGTTTGAGTGGTATTTTGGACTCAAGAACTGTTCCAAACTTGGCGAATACTCCTTTCAGATCATCTTCTGTGCACTGCAACACAAGAACCACGCTACAGCTCAAGCAAAGGTTTTTCAGCAAAGAAGCTTGAAATTAAAAAAAACGGATCAATGAGGTTTCATATTCTTGCATTTCATAATCACACTGTACCTTAAAACTGAGGTTCCTTATGATGAGTCTCGCTTTCATTTGTTTTTTCCTTAAGCCTTTAAATTGATGCTCGTTCTTCTCTGTTGCTGCAGTTGGCTCTTTAGCTGCTAAATACAAGACGTTAACGAGATTATGAGAAGCAGATATTAGTTGAGTTAGCATGAGAACTGCATTTATTCCAACAGACCTGTTTTCTTTTTGTCTTTGACTTTCTTTTTCGCCACAGACAGAGAAAGCCTCTTCCCGTCGTATTCTCTTATTTCCTTCAAGGCTCGCTGCGCATCTTCCTCCATCGAATATGTGACATATCCAAATCCCCGACATTTTTCTGCGCCTTGATTATGAACAATGATACGTTTTTTCATTACTTCAATATGGATTTCATAATTACATACTTTATTAAAACCAGAACAAATGACCGCAATAATACCTTTCTCTCTGACCACGAAGCATTGTTTAATCGGGCCTATTTCAGAAAATATTTCCTCCAGACGTTCATTGGAAGCTGAAGCTGGGAGAGAACCGACGAAGATGGTTTGTGCTGGCATGGCTGTGTCTAGCGTTATCTCGCTAATAACTCAAACACTGATGTCTAACTTGTCAGAAGTTCAACACTGGTCGCCAAAATGCAACTGTTCGATATTAAACAAATTAGTGAGATCAATACATGCTATGTATCGTTATAACCTGAAAACCACTAACTACCACAAGACGTCGCATGGTTTCGCATGTTTACATCATGTGAGCAGCCATCTTCGAAAGATACCGGAAACAGTGACCGACTCGTTACTTTTCGTATTTTGTTGCAGAAACTCGGATCGTAGCGCCGCCTGCCGACCCGGAGGGTTAAATGTGTGTGTGTTATAACAGGGTCCCCACATGAATCACTACCAACAAATACAGGAACAGCTAGATTAGAAACAAGCAAAAATAAAACGACTGATTACAAACAATAACTCAAGTACGTTTTGATCAAATAGGGGCTATAAAAGTACTGTTACGTTAATTATTTAACACTCATGTTTTCTCACATTTAGTAGATTTAATTATATCCACCTCTGTGAATAACTGCAATGGGTTATCAATTAAATAAAAAAACACACACACACATATACTGACTTGCACACTACACTACATTGTTTGTTACATATGTACCCCAGAGTCTGCAGTCCAATAAAAAAACAGTATTAGAGGAATAACAGCAGGGGGAATTAGTAATTCAAGAAAAATAAAGCTACTGTTTTGATGGTGCTGAAATGAGCTGCATCACAGGTTGATGTGAAGGCACTCAGTCCAAAAATCAGTCAATTTAATTTTAAGTTTTATTTTTTCATGCTTTATGATTGACTGTGATCAGTGTTGTTGTATATATACGTGTTTTAGTGAAAGAATTGCTTTAAAATTGATCTAATTTATTTACATGGACTTTATACTTGTAATTCATGTTAAAAAGAGATTTTTACCTGAGTGCCTATATAAAATAGGGATCTCCAAAATTATCGACCTACAGATATAATCGACCGATATTGCTATTACAACGTTATATTGTAAAATATCAGTATGAGTCTGTTTACATACCATGCACTAATATACATCATTATACAACAAAATCGTCAGCTACGTCTCCTCTCTCTCCTCTTACAATAATGTCTAACTATGCATGATTGTAGATATGTGATGTTAGTTACCTAAAATTTTATAAATTAATAGTTTTTATCGTAAAGACTATATTAGTATATCGCTATTAAAGTCAATATTATCCCTAATATAAATACATAAAGCTGGACTATTTTAAAAACATTTCTGTTTTTATAAAAAGGGTATAATAAGTAAATACCAATACACCAACAACTATGTGACTTCATTATTTATTTCTGAATCACAAACAAGGCAAGGAAAAAGAAGAAGAATCCACTTAATTGTCATTGATACAGTTTTTCACATGTTACAACAAAATTTATTCTCTGCATTTGACCCATCCCCCTTGGGGGGGTGGGGGTGGGGGTAGTGAGCAGCCACAGGCGGCACTCAGGGAGCTAGCATTGAGTGTCTCGCCCAGGGACACACCTGGTATGGGGGATGGGCTGGGTGACTCAGCTGGGAATCGATCCCGCTATTCCTGCATCCCAGGGCGTGTGGAACTGGTATAATGTAACAGACAAAGACAGGCGTAATATAAACAGAAGAACTGAAGACACACCTTTGTACAGATGCGATGTGAGATTAGGCAAAACACCCAAATAACTGATGAAGTTAAGACACTTGATGATAACAACCAATATTGTGAAGGCAATTATACTGCATGTTTGATATTGTGTTAAAAGCAAAAGATCACTACACAAAACAGTACTGTGGCCACCTGTCTCAAGAAAATGAAATGTTCACTTACTGTCGACAAAGACAAGAAAAGAGTTTTTCCCTGAAAATCACAATGTCTCATTTGTAGGTGCTGATATGCAGAAACACAGAGTTTATCACTAAATTTCAAGCAGTAAGCCTAACCCATCAACATTGGCTTATGGGCAAGAGGCCATGGACGTGTCACTGAAATATAGAAGCATACAACCCTTCACATTCACACAGATGATCCATTTACATTCAACTCAAACTTGATTTGTTAGTGCTGTTATTAGATATATATATATCATACAAAAAGGAACGTACTTCATAAATAAAACAGCATTGCTTTGTTCACTTGTGGCTATCTCTGTTCATATCTTTGCACTAAAAACATTTGACATAATATTTAAAAATAGATTTGAATTAGAAAATGCAAATGAACAGCAACACATTTATTTTAGAAATTGGCACTTGTTTTGAC
Source organism: Microctenopoma steveboyesi (assembly GCA_032359275.1). Taxonomy (NCBI): domain Eukaryota; kingdom Metazoa; phylum Chordata; class Actinopteri; order Anabantiformes; family Anabantidae; genus Microctenopoma; species Microctenopoma steveboyesi. The sequence continues at coordinate 7,310,971 of JAUMHF010000021.1, forward strand.
ATAGTAGTTCAACCTAGTATATATATATGTATATATATATATGTTTTTCCTTCATTCATAATAATTTATTCTGTAGTCTAACTGCAGTAAAAGGTTACATTTATTAATTATTAAAAGCTGCAATGATCAGTTTACCGACATAACATTAATCTGTTAATCAGTTAAGAACTCAACTTCTTGAATAAAAATATGCTAAATTCACCTCTTCAAATTTGATAATCTGACAGGAAACTTAATTTTGGACATTTACGGACTGTCAGGACAAGAACACTACACTGTGAACACGTAGGAGAACTTTTCACCTACTTTCAACATTTTATATTTGAAACAAAACTCACAAAAAATGAGCTGATTAATTCAAGACACTATATATTTATGAATATTTCACTGTAGAACTGCACAATCTGTTGTGTGAACTATTGCACAGGAGTAATGTTTCATCTGTTTAGATTTGATGCTTGTGAGACTGAGATTCTTCAAATAATTGAAGTATTAGGGTATTTTCGCTCCATTCTTTCATAAAAAGCTGTGTGAACCACCAGGTGTCACTGTACCTTTTTTTAGGTATCTACTTTACCTTTAGAAGTTCAAACCCCCAAATCCACAAACTGAAAGAAAACCGCAAAGGTTAAGTCATCATGCTCTAAACTAAACTGATAGTGGTGTCACGCTTAAGGACAGGGGTGCCCACACCTTTTCTACCTGTAGAGTCACATCTCATCCTCAGCTGCAGATGAGTTCAGGGGATGTGGCTAATTTTGATGAGTAAATCAAGCTTAAACTTACACTTAGTTGGCTGTAGTTATGCACTGCTCGCGTGTGTGGTGACCCGTGTGTTAGAGGAGATTTCTGCCTGGCTGCCCTGTACATCTACCAACATACGTCTAATAACATGCGATCTATCGGCACTACCTCCGCGATCGACGTATTGAGCACCGCTGCTTAAGGAATAAACAGCAGCTCTGGCATGAATTCTACTTTTACAAGGGTTAAACTTCTTAGTTTCTGTTGGAACTATTTTAATTGGCGGTCATAGTGAGTGGTTTCACTGGAGTGCATTGTATTGAGAGGTGTTTCTGATATTTTAGGCCCAAAACATTAGAATTATCACCTTTTTTACAATTTTAGCTAAATGTAAGCAATTGTAAACTTGTAAAAGTAGAATTCATGATGTTAATGTGAGTTAAGTTCATTTGGTTTAATATAGAATGAGGTGGTAATGAAACCACCTTACATCTTGGCCTTTAGTGGAGCCATGTGGATTGAGTGGAGGAATGTGTCTAGGGTGGTCAGATAATCTTCTGGGTGACTCTTCAGATGACCTGCGTGCATTGAATTCTCCCAGTTCTTTGCTGTAACGTCAACCCCTTTCTTCTGCCAGTCATTGATCAGCTCTTTCATAACTTGTGCATCACTAAATGCATCGTTCTCGCAAAAGAAAAAAACTGCAGGCGCAGTGATGGGAGTATCCCAAAACACTCCGATGCTTCTGTCGAAGTAGTCCACTGTTTGTTGTTTGAACAAGCCAAAGTAAAGCAGGCTTACTTGTTTCACCAGTGTTTCCAAACGAGGATATAACGTCTTACCTAAACCTGGGCAAAGAGAAGAAACCACACTTCAGTCATTTGCTCTAAAAATGTATTCACTTGGATATACCATTTAATATATGCCAGTATTAACAGAACAGTTTGAAATAAGCCAATGTGATGTTGCACAGTGAACAATAATGACATGAATGTGTGTCACATTCATTTTGAACTCACCTATCGCCATGTTCTCCACAGAACCTATGACCAAACTATCATAGATTTGACCCTTAATCCTCTTTGTGAGCGACTGATACTTCTGTGTGTCTTGGGACACGTGCACCAGCAGCTGGGCAAATGTGTAGCCACCGATAGAGAATGCGTGGACAAGCAGTGGCCGGGAACCAAAGCGTTCACTCTCAAGTAACTCCAGCAAATTCTTTCCGTGTTCCAGACCCCAACGAGGCCAAAGAAACTGTTGCACCTTATAAGAAACAAACACATTGTTGAAAGCTCTGTCGTCTAGAAACGCTGACACAGTTTAACAAAAAGTTGTTTTTTTCAATAATATTCTGTGCTTGTTCTATGATAAAGCCAGAAATCGAAGCTTCCAAGCCAAGACTGAAATTATTTTAGTCAGTGTTCGCTTGCTTTAAATAATATACAGCTAAAATAAATGGTCCTTTTTCTGTTTTCAGTACAAAACACAAACTTAAACTGATACACAGAAAATATACACACCAGAGAAACTTTATAAAATTAACTCTAAGATGTCATTTTTCTATTGCTATTGTAAAAAAAAAGTTATTTTTAAAAAAGTTATGTTGCACAGTACCTGGTGTATTTTTATTAACATGTTTCTATTGCATAATTTCAGCATGACCTCACTTTTATTTACCTGGCACAAGAGACTTTGACCCTTGGAATAGATTTGAAAAAGCACTTTTATCTTCATGAAAGTGTCAACTCGATAAATTAATGAATCAGTCCTACATGTTTATCATTTTCTAATCATTTGACCTCGTCACTTGCGTAAATAGGGTGGGGGTGGGGGAGGAATCTTTGATTCATTAAGGAATGAAATATCCTACTGTATAAACTCTAATACATTACATTTGTATATTCAGCTGATGATCTCAGAGTTTCTTCTTTGAGACACTGGAAGGAGGACTCAAGAAGTCAGCATCTAGTAGCGTCATGTGATTGGCAAAATGATCACTGGGATTTAAGAGATGTTTTTATTCTTGAGCTCCTCAGATTTCTATGCAGAGATTGCAGTCAGTATTTGTCACTTTAACCTAAAGAAGTGTTTGTTTTGTGTGCATAATGTCTATATTTCCTAGATGTATTCTAATAAAAAGAATAATAACAAAACACAAAACTCATAAAACTAATGGTGGCCTAAGACTTTTGCACTGTACTGCATATACGCACATATATTCATTATTTCTGAATGTGTGTATATGTGTGCACTAGCGAGCTGTGAGATAACACAATTCACTTCACAAAAGGAATGTGAATGTTAGACAAACTACCTGCGCTGTCTCTCGCTATTGCATTTCGCAGGTCATGAGGAATCTGCTGCTGCTTCACTCGATTCTACTTATTTAAAATACTAAAAACAATGCAATGCTTTGAATATACGAATTTTCCCTACGGGAATCAAAAAAGTGTTAGATTTTACCATCTTAAATATTAATTCTTCAATATAGGTAAAGTTTATTCTTGTTAAATTTACTTCACATAAAAATACTCATTGAATAATGATTAGCAAGATTTTTAACTTTAGACTCACTTTTATTCTTATTTTCTTTTTACAACAGCAAATAGAAAAATTATTGTTAATCACAGTTTTTGTGCATTATATGTTTTCATTTCAACTGGACTATGTTTGTCATTTGGCAGACCTCAAGGATCTTTAGCCAGAACACTGACGATAATGATAACTTTTGTTTACTTAACAGAAATTTCTAAGGGGATAAGTTCCGAAAAGCTGGTTTGCAGAGTATTTTAAGATAACATATACTGTGAATGTTGCCTAGATGTTATTCCAGAGAGGTTTATCAGAGTCTGAACTTTGACCTTATTACATCTGAAATGGAAAAGAGCTCCACATTAATGTTTGACATTAATGCAGAATATGCAGGTATCTATATACCTATTATTATATTCTTACAGTTTGGCTATGATTTTAAAATAGAAATCTGCATTAACGCCACATGTTAATGTAGAACTCCTTTCCATTTCTGAGTTTATCTTCAGTGTCCTCACAAAAATAAACTTAATAAACGTCTCGATGCATGCTCAATAATCCAGGTGAGGAAATCATAGAAGTTTGATTTTTTAAGTGAGAGAAATATTTCGAGACTTATCCAAGTCTCTTCCTCAGTCAGGTTTCCCCAACCTTATAAACAGTACCTTTGCATCTCAAAAAGGTTTTATCTAAAGCAACTGGACTTGTTTGGTTTATTGACAAAGTTTCACCCTCCATTTCAGAGGGCTTTCTCAAGTCTGACTGACTGGTGTGAGTAGCATGTTTATAAACCCTGTGGAACCCTAAGGTTGGTGACTGGTGGTCACCCGTGGGTTGTCCTCCCAAGGGTGACCACCAATCACCAACCTTAGGATCGTCAAAAAACCAAACAAGTCAAGTTGCTTTGGATAAAACCTTTTTGAGATAACCATGACCATGATAATCAGAGAAACTAGTACCATTGACTAACATGGGATTAGTGACATGCAAATTGTCCACTGATTAGTGGACATGTTAACAATTCATTGAGTGTCCTGGAATACCACAAAGTCATTGGTTCAGATATGTGGATGACCTTTGAAATTTAAATCCCAGGATGTCTGTGAAGACTTTCATTTATCCAGGTGAAGTTTTCAGAATGTTTAGTCATGGCAACTGGACTATTTTCTTTTGGTAGAGAGAAAATTTCGTTTCGTTCTGCATCCACAGAACTGATTTGAATGGAGTCTCAGGCACAACCTATCACCAACCTATCACGCTGCCCTTTCTACCATCCCCAGGAAAATCAGGTCCCACTTGTAAATGTAGTTATCCCAGCTGGACCTTTGTCAAAGCCGGTAAGACATCTAAAGAATGGTCTAAGCGATTGAATGGTTTACATGTCCACTAATTTGCATGTCACTAATCACATGGCCCATTGTTAGTCAATGGTACTAGTTTCTCTGATTATACAAAGGTACTGTTTATAAATATAAGAGACTTAGATAAGTCTCAAAATATTTCTCCCACTTAAACAACTTAAAATAAACAGAATCAAACTTCTAGAAAAACTAACACGATACAAACACAATTTACACAGTAACAGTATTTCGGTTACCACCGCCTGTACTTTGCACCTCTACCACCTGCTAAGAGAATATATGCAATCCCACCTCTGCATGGCCAAGTGACCACAGCGAGAGAAAAAGTATGTACTGAATCCTTCAGTGCGCTGCTGTCATTTGTAGGTCAGAGTTCTGTTTGTGGCATTTGGCTGATCTCACATGACAGAGGTCAGATGTGGACCTGAGGCTGCAAGTATAACATGTTCTTGCTGAGTAAATTTCTGAAGTTAACAATTACCTCTCTATTTTGTTTACATATAAATGGGCTACAGTGTTTAGAGAGATACTATTAGAGAAATTATTTAACACTGTTGTTTTCAATAATATTAATTACAACAATTATTATGAGTTTTATTTTAGAAGTGATACCTCAACTACAGACTGTGTCAACTATCTGTGTAAATAATAATCTAAGATTAGCGCTGATAAAAGTGCAGTGTATAAATCTCTGGAGATCAATTTTAAATATCCATACCTCACTCTCCACTACAAGCACATCAAAGCCAGTGCGGAAGTAAATTTCACAATACTTGGCCACAGCTTGGGGACGTGAACCCAACCATGGCAACATCAGAGTGAGAGGTTTACAGTCTTCAGAGGTTTTGGTCTGAGGTCGTGAGGCTGGAGATGCTACTTCATTCGTATATAAAGTGACATTCTTGCTGAGTCGGTGTGCAACAATTCCTCTGCTCAGAGCCGTCCTGGCCAACATGGCAGCTGCAGGAACATGAAAAGGGACAAGGGGACACACATGTAAGAATGACCACGCCAAACAACAGTGTGTTTACACATAACAACCACGTGCACTGAATATCACGCTAATGCAGAATTCATTAAAACTAACTCTGTAATAAACCGTAATATCCCAAGGTGTAAGGTTAAATAACATTCATGTATCAGTTAGCTGCTTAGCTAACAGATTCACCATGCTCAAAGTAACCCTGTAAATATCTGTGAAGGTTCTCAGTCATCCAGGTCATGGTTATCTCAAAAAGGTTTATCCAATAGCAACTGAGCAACTTTGAGAAAGCCCTCTGGATAAAAGGGCGAAACATCGTCAAGAAACCTACAAGTCCAGTTGCTATTGGAGAAACCTTCACGACAAACAGGACACTATAAAACTCCCTCAGTTGTTACTCACATGATTTTAGTTTGGTGTCAGTGATGCTTTGATGGCTGCAGGATAGTCCTCCACAAAACACACAGTGGTATGAGGTCACCTGGGTAAATACAGAAATCCTCCAAACTAATGTTGATGTTATCGACCTGTCTTATCTTATTCTACCCGCTTCCGCCGCTCTCTTCCTCGGCTGCGTGTTGTCATCTCAGGCTCGCTGCTGCCCCCTTCGGCGCTCCCAGGAATTTATAGAGATGAAATAAAGAAAAAATACCGTCGAATTTAGATTAACACAGAAGAAAATACACAGAAAATATAAAATAAATACAGGACAAAATACACATAATCATATTACATAATGGCAACAATGGACTTATCTACTAAAAAACACACTATTATTATTGACTTAAATTGCAGGAATTAGGGATGATATGAAGTTATTGAGAATAGATTGAGCCACAACCAGACACTTAGACAGATGGAGCTGAGCCCCTGTCATGATGAAATTATCTATCAAATACTAATCAACTACCTCATTCACTACTCGTTTGATTATTGCTTTCATTATGACTTTAGCTTTATTTCCACAGATGAGAAATAGGCCTAGCAGAATTTTTTAAATTTGAATTCTGACTTTTTTCAGACACATTCACACACATTTCCTCTTATTGTTTGTGTTCTAATTGTTCCAAGCCATAAAATTGGATGTTATTTTAACCCAAAAGTCTGTGAAGGTTCTCAGTCATCCAGGTCATGGTTATCTCAAAAAAGGTTAATCCGATAGCAACTTTCTCAAGTCTTGAGAAAGCCCTCTGGATAGAAGGGCGAAACTTCGTCAAGAAACCTACAAGTCCAGTTGCTATCGGATTAACCTTTTTTGAGTTAACCAAAAAGGCAAAAAGAACAATTACAATATGTGAATGTGGGAAAAAATATATCTATTTATGTTGCAATTAAAAGGTCTAGTAAAGCTAGAAGGCAGTTGTGCCAAAGGGTCTTGCTTGTATGACCACGCTTAACTGCTTATAACTTTATCTTGTCCACACCCTTCCCCCCAACCATGGCTATGTCATGTTTTTGTGCTTTGCTTGTGCAGCTTTGTTTCTGTGTGTTGTCCTGAACTCAGCCACTGCTGATTGAGTCTTGTTAGAGGATGACTTGTTTAAACAGAAACCAGTTGCCTTATGAATTTGGATGGCAAGTGTGAGGCGGCAGTAATTTGGCCAGGTCCCTCACTGAGCTCATGTGTTTGGCCTGTCATTGTCCCTTTCCAGTCCCTTTAGTTACGGCTGGGTTGGTGCTTTCCTGTGTCCTCATCAGAGAGCCGGTTAATCACACCCCTCTGGCAATTCCTGTCTTCACCAATGACAGACTGTGTAAATGATCTGAAATAGATTTATCTGTCTTTCAGATTCTGTTTATACATGAATCAGAATCCAATTTTCATATTTTACAAGCAGATGCAAATTTAGGCAGCAGTTAAACAAAGGTAAACTGAACTCTTTATTGTCGGCTGCGGTACCTGCTGTCAACATTTTTTTTGGCGTCCAGATCCAGTCTTTGTGTTCTATGCTGAGTATGTGGCAGATGCAGTCTAACCAATATTTATCAAGTTTTTTTAGACATAAGATCGTCCAGAATTATCACACCACATTATTTCTGGTTGGAAAAATTGTTAATTCAGCAGTGGTCAGTGAAGGAGTATAACATATTACTTTTCAGATCTTTATATTCGCCAGAGAGAGTAAAGTATACAACGTGCAACTGTGCTTTAACTGTGCATCCAAAGGTATGTAGATCAGTGTCTATTTTAGAACTTTTCTTTGGGAATTGAATTAGGCCATGAGGCTACTCGATATCCCTAAATGGATGAAAACAGCAACTGGATTTTGGAAGGAGAAAATTTTATCATGGCAACATTAGAGAGTCACTGCTTATGTCAAAGATATGTTCCAATATTTAGCAGATAGTTCCTGACATTGCAAAAAAGATAACAAGGACTAATATAGACTGTAGGTCAGACATTATATGTTAAAAGTCACATCTGCAAGGTTCAGAGCTCCTGTATGTACACATGCACGTGAGTAGGCACTATCATGCAATATGCATACGTGCTATTTAAAGAGAACACTCTGCTTTAACCACTGTTGTGACTTTTCAAACTAAGCTTCTGGTGTGATTGATACTTTAAGAGGAAGGGCACAGCATCAGCTGTAAATTACAGTCGATAGCATTTATTGATCTGTACCAGTGGTTAGTTCAGTGCAGATTAAAGTCTGCTTGTTGGTTGTTGAGCCTGCTCCTGACATATTTATGCCTTCCTTTTTCCTTTCCATTCCTTTCCAATGCTAGATTCTCTTTTCTTCTCTTCTCTTCTCTTCTCTTCTCTTCTCTTCTCTTCTCTTCTCTTCTCTTCTCTTCTCTTCCCTTCTCTTCTCTTCTCTTCTCCTCTCCTCTCCTCTCCTCTCCTCTCCTCTCCTCTCCTCTCCTCTCCACTCTCTCTTCACTTCGTCACTTGCACAAAACATCACATACCACAGCAATAAGGTTCCCATGCAACTAGAAAAATGCTTATACTGTGGCTGATACCCAGATTTAGGGGAATGCGAATCGTGCAAAGAGTCAAAAACACTGTCAGATCAGTGCAGCAGCAGTTTAGGACAGAGGGGGTAGTCTAGAGGAGGTGGGGTCTGTCCCATGTGTCGACTGTCTAATGGAGAGAAGAGGGGCACAGCGCGGTGGTATGAAAGGACACAGAGTGCTACGCAGAGACAGACTGCAGGCATGCAGCAGCACATAGCGGCATTTATGTTTAAAGAGGCTGCTGCAGAGTGGGCTATTCACAAGGTAAGAGTGCTGAATTGAGACTAACAGCGGCGTAGTCAATATCTGTGTGTTGTCATTATGAATCGTTCTCTGCATTTTTTCTAAGGTGTGTGTGTATGTCAGGAAGGATGTAGAATGTTCAAGCTAGTGTTTACATATACCTCATTGGAAAACAGATATTAGTCCTCATGCCACATGCAAAGTCAAACTATTAATGGCAGACCTATCTTAGGTAATATCACATACTGCAGCAAGTGAGTGCTTGCATCTATTGTGTTTTACTTGGGATTTCTTATGAATTTTCTCCAGGTACATTCAGCATGAAATCCCTGGAGACCTGAGGTTAGAGATTTGTCAAGCATGTGATTGAACAACACCTCTGAACAACTACAGCATGTGACTTTGGAGAGTATATGGACCATCACCATGCTGTCTCTGTGGAATCTTTATGTTCTTCTTGTACTCCGTGTACCAGCATTAACTGGAGATAATACACACGAAAGACAGCAGCTAGACACAGACATAGCAGTGCAGCATATCATACCTCATGGATCTGGTTTACCATCTGTGAACCCTAATTTTGGACCTGAGAATGTTGACTTTCTTAGTCTACCTCTGAGTTGGTCCCCATCTTCGTCCGAGGAATCAGACAGACAGGGAGTGATTGGTGAATACACTGATTTACAGGAGGGCACAGAGACAACTCTTTTATATCCACTTATATCCAGCCCCACAGAGAGTGCTACAGAAGATGTTACTTCCAAAAGGAGGACACAATTATTACGGGCTTCAACAACTGGAGTGTCTCTTCAGCCTACCCAGGAAAAAATATTCAAGTATCAGTCAGCTGAAACCAGTACTGTACAGCATTCTACACAGACTGGGGAGAATCAGCCATTTTTCGCAGCATCACAGGATGAGACAACTGTTGTAAACCCCTTACCATTTTTTCTGTCTGGGCCACGTCCATCGGACAGATCAGACCAGGACTCCACTTCCCCATTTTCTGTTGAATCTTGGCCCAGTCCTGAACACACCACCCCAGCCACTGGCGGGTGGGAGTGGACCACAGGCCCCTTAGTGACCAGACAAGGAGAGACACAGGGGGGGACTGTGAAAGAGACTGAGAATGAAGCTGTCACCATTATGTCAGAAAAAGGTAAACATCCTTGCTTGATTAAAATTAAAACCATTTAAACCATTTCCTTGAGCTCAATTACAAACAAACACTTGTCACTTAAGCCCTATGATTAATAACGTTGCTTTTTTTAAAAAGTCAACAGAACTGCAGTGTTTTTTTGCATCACTCTATTCCCGAAGCTTTTACTCCACTCAAAAATCTCTTAACATTTATTCCCCATTTCTCCCTCCCTTGTCCTGCTGTCATTATTTTACCACAGATTTTCCACCCAACCATTGTCTATTACCCACACCAAGAGGTTAAAGTAATGAAGTGTACCTCTGCACATACATTATATTTACTGTCCAAAGACACACACACACAAAGTAGCACTTGCATGTCAAAGTAAATTACGTGTTCTGTCCACAAGCAAAGGGGCAAGAGAGCTTTAGCAAATATTTGGGACACATTGACGCTGCCAGTTCTGCCACTTCTCTTGGAAAATAGGATACTTACATTATTCATTGGTTAAACAATTACAGTCAGATATGAAAGTTAAAGACAGCTGCACATTTATGTTAAATGCAACAATAAAGAGCAAGTAAACTTGACCACACCTAATAATAACCACAAAAAACGAGAGCAGCAATGAGGTCAATACTAGCTAATCAACACACATCTCTCCTACACACAGAAACACATACTACTTGCTCATGCTCCCGCTCTCACTGTGACCCACTTACAGGCCTGCTCTGTTTTATTATAGATTAACTTCAAGCAGATACCAACATGCTCTCTTTTTTGACAACAAAGGCTAGGCATATAGATTCTTTGGCCTGTATTCACTGGTTAGATGATTATGGTGGATTATGAAATATTGTGGTATTTTTTGGGTACATTTATTTCATCTTTTTTGAACTTGTTAATTAAAAGCTCAAAACAAATTGTATAGTTTATCAAGACTATACTTGGGGCACACAATAGCTTTGAGCTAATTGCTAACATCAGAATGCTAGGTTGCTTTTTCTTTTTCTAGGTTGAATTCTTAACCTCTAAAATGCCCCATTTGGCTGCTCACAACTTTGAGTCATATGTATATTGAAATTTGCACCAATTGGTAATGTGATATTGTTTTACAGATGTCTCCAGAACCAATGACCTGCATGTTTCAAACACCAGTGAAACACTCTTACTTGATGGTAAGATGGACACATCTACCACACCCTGCAAAACAACAAACCAGACCTGGACGCCCACCTATCCAGATGATTTCGTACTCAGTGATTCCCTGCGCCCCTCTCCTTCTCTTAGCCATGCTCTTTTTGTCCCTCTATATTCAGACTGGAACTCTGCACTCGCCACTTGGGGATTTGCATGGGAAGCTCACATCTATGGGTTGGGTTCTATCTTTACTGTATTTGGCCTAATCTCTGTGGTTTGCCTGTTAGGCCTGCCCTTGCGTTGTCCACCTGGGAGCCCCTACTTCACCCTGCTGTACTTTTTCCTCTTAGCATTTGCAATGACCCAAGCCTTCTGTTTGCTCTATGATGCTTACAATCACCAAGAGCTCCTTCCTCCTCTGGAATCTCTTCTGCTCTCTGAGCTGTCCTTCCCCTGTCTGATCTCAGCCTTTTCACTGGCCTTCCTCCTTCTTTCCTTGCGATTACGCATGCATCTTTCACTTCCACTTGCTATTTCCAGCTCTTTCTCAGTATTGCCTAAACCTTGCCTTTTACTCTTTATGTCCCTTTTGCATTTTGGACTCTCTTTAGGATGTGTGGGCATGCTCCAGCTCTTCCAAAGCCTCCCTGCCATGATCCTGCTATTGCCTCAAGGCGTGTTTGTATGTCTCACCACCTTTCTATCATGCTCCTACCTTATTTTCTACTGCTTAATACAAGTTGATACTAAGCACATCTACAGGCTAAATGACAATGGAGAAAGTGGAGAATCACCTGATAAGACAAACCCAACAAGCTGCCCCTTTGCCAAATTAGAGGATTGGGATAGGGCAGCAGTAGCTGGAGTAGGAGCTGCATTGTGTTTGTTAGGCTGCGGAGGCCTACATCTCTATGGGATCCTGCATGCCCTTGGTTTGGGTGGAGTTGATGGCTATGGGTTTCAGCCCTGGCCCTGGTGGGGCTATCAAGTAGGTTGCAGGCTCTGTGAATGTGGGGTGTGTTTGGGTTTGTCACTAATTGGCACACATCCTTTATTCTGCCACAGCAACTCCTCTATAAAGACTCATCCTCGACCAGGATCCTGGTCACGCCTCTCCTGCACTTCCCCTTCACGAGGGTTCACTCTGCCCTCTCAGGAAGGTGCAAATTCACCTGTCCTCTCCTCTCATGATTTCTGGTCCCAAGGTAAGCAAGAAAACCTGGTGGTCTGTGATGTCATCACTAAAGGACAGTCAGAGGCTCTTCCTCTTTGCCCAATGCAGGACTCTCCTGGAAATAGGGTAGTCTGTGTACGCAAGTCAAGCAAAAATCGGAATAATATACTAACTTTACCTACACCCCCAAGCCCTCCCCACAAGCCTAAAAATGCAGTTGAGTCCCAGTTATCATCACTGGATAGCCTAGTTCAGGGGTCTGACTTCACTGTGGACCTGCGGCCCCCGTCTCCTATAAACCTGTCACGGAGTATTGATCAAGCTCTATTCAGTGAATCCCTATTCTCTCACAGTATATTTGGTTTGTCAAGGTTGTATCACACTTCTTCAAGTGTGTCTCTGAGTTCTCCAAACCATGATACTTCAAACCATGATGCTAATTCTGTGGAAAATGGCTTATACCGAGCGTCTTCTTGTGGAGATGTGAATCAAGAGAACACCCAGCCCACCTCAAGACCTTCTCAGCCACATTGCTCTTTGACATCTCATAGCAAGTCTCCAGAGCCATGGTACTGGAAGGAGAGTGTCTCTGGCTCAACCCAGGGTCTCTGCAGCAATTACAAGCAGATAGGAAAACTTCGTTCACATTCCTGGGCCAACAGAGGGCCTCAGAGTAGCCTCCCACGAGCAATTCCCCACCTTTCCTACCACAGGCGTTATCGAACCCTGAGCTTAGCTTCTCAGGAAAGCCATGGATCTGGGCGACTGGCTGGGACGAAACATCTTAGTGAAAGCAAGCAGCTGGAATGGGACCTGGCTGTACAGGCAGAGTTTGTCAACGTCTGTAGACAAATTGATGCTCTGAGCATCTGCAGTGACACCATTGAATTGTAGGGAGTTACAAATCTCCAGCGATGATTGGACAAAAATCGCATTTGAACAAACAGATCATGAAATATTTACCAAACTAAAGACAATTGACATTATTAATGTAATTAATATGTAGACCCAGCCTATTTTACATAAAGTATGTGTATGTATTTTACATACAGTATATATATGTATAGGCTGCGTAATATATATATTTTAAAGTTTGATTTTAAAGGCTGACTTCATCAGAATGTTTCCAGCAATTTCACTATTCTTTTCTTTTTCCAGTAATGCTTTTAAAATACAATAATATTGTAGTCATATGTAAGCTTTTCTGACATTCATGAGAATCAAACCTTTGCTAGAATGCAAATGTTATAAAGAGGTTAACCAAAGCAAGAGTTTCAATATTGTATATATGTGTAAATAACATGATGAGTTTCTGTCTGCAAAGAGAATCTCTTAAGCATCTGCAAAAATAAGATAAAGAAAAGCCTGTTTCAACGAGAGTGGACAGATTATACAGGAGGTTCTCAATTGTGAGAAACATGAGACATGCTCAAAAGTAGTTAGCTTTTAATGAGCCTTAACACATAAAAAGAGAATCTTATTTATGATTGTTAAACACAGACTCAATTTCATCTACAGTAGTAAACAATATGAGAAATGTCTCAATCTCATTTGACATAAGGACGTATGACTCAAAATGAAGGAATGTGTAATGGTAAAGCATATTTGCTGACAGATGCTTACATGACCTCCTGGCTATTATGCTGTGTTCAGAGTTGGCAACATTTGAAGAAGCAGTTTGGCGCGTAATACTTTTCCTACAGGATTGTCTGTTGTCTTAGCCTGATGTAAAAAAAAAGAGGTAATTTTATATGTTTACAGCACTTAGGTATTTCTTGCTCAGCCAGCCTCCTGTGTGGTGTTTTTAAAAGATGCCATTATCCAGTGGGAGTCTTACTATGAAACATTGCCATGGTTAGAACTTCTGGGCACGTTTCAAGGCATGTATGAAAAAAAAATCTACTGCATACAGGATTCAAGAACATGCAAGAACCTTGCTTCCTTTTTCTGGAAAATAACTTCCGGAGATGTGACAAAAATAAGAGGCCCTTTTCAAAACTATCTTTATTCACATAACACACTTTACAGTATATATATTTTCAAAGTCTATCAATTGATTAAAGAATACAATTATATAATTTTTGTAATGCTATAAGTAAGAACTGACAAAAAAATTGTCTGTGCATTACAATAAGTTATTTACTTGGTTTTAAGATAAGCAAAATAAAGATCTCATGTCACTAACCCAGAAGAAGAAAAACTCAAAACTGATCAATTCTACAATATGTACAATAAAATAAAACAAATCTAACCTAATAATTATTGTTATCTTATATCACTGAATTAACATTAAATTTTTTAATAGTGAGTCGTTATTTGAAAAGACAGATACCACTTTTGTTACTTGTTATTATTAGTAATGTGATGCAAAGCAAAGAGATTCTAGATCACAACATGTAAATACTTCATTTGTTGATTCATTTGTATTATGAATATAAAAATAAAGATGATGTATCAAATGGTAATCAGAAACTGAAATGCAAAGCATTCCTAGTCTCCTGTCTTGTGACTCAAGCATTCTATCCAATGTTTTCTATTAGGTTTCTACTAGAATGAAAAGGGAAATCCAATGTAAGTTTTCAAACTGTTGCTTCTTTGAGACTGTTGTGATAAATATTGTATGTGAATTAAGGCTGATGCTAAGCTTTGGTCCCTGCAGTAGTGCAGCACATTCTCACTGGGAGAGAGATTAGATATAAGGTGATCAGTGCAGAGTATCCATCATGTAACAGCCAAATCGTCACCTGTCAGAAAAGTGACACTGAATTTGCTTAAACAACCACTGCAGTAATCTGCCTTTAAAACCAGCAGAGCTGAATCAGTTGTCAAAGACTTTTCAATTTTATGTTGTTTCCCTTTCAAATGAAATAAAATGTTAAATGAAGAAAGCCTTTTCTGTTTACTTTTCTGTACATGAAATATGTAATGTTTTGTCTAAGCTGTTGTCTAAGTGGCTGTCAGGTGTGCCCGCTGCATCTGCTCATGGCTGCTGGAGTTGGAACATTAGGCCCTGATCGAGCTTTTTCCTCTTCCTCCTGCCTCAGTAAAGTCGTTTCTCGTGACTACATTTGGAATAAAAACACGTAGTTTATAACCATTTTTTGTGTTGTGATAATATTTCACTACTGCAGGTCATGAGTAAATGAAGGAATAAGATGGAGGTGTGATAAAGCATGGGTATACTTACATGGCACAAAAGAGTATCTATGATAGCATGGATAAGAAGAGAAGACACTTTGATGCTAACTACAAGTAAACTACATTCAATTTGACAGTGAAAGGCTTCTGATAAAGAATGAATTACAAATGAACCTACACAATGGCACTTGAAGGATTTGTAGAGAAGAGGAAAAGGTCAAATAAGAGTCAAGGAGCAAAATGTCAGACTTACGAGTGGAGGCCGTGGACTCCTCCCTCCATCTGAGCTGACCTGGTTCTCTTCTCAAACTTCAGTTCTCCAGAATACATCATCGACCTATGGTAAAGGACACACAACTTATACTATCCAAAAGTCCCGAAATATTTAGTGCAACGCAAACACTATGTCACACGTACCGTAAAATGGACAAACTCTTGGCTCCAATGTCCTGACAGCCGTGTTGGATGCCAGCAATAAGATAAGGAACAAACTTATGGATGGAGCCTTTATCTTGTACTGAGCCTGAGACACCTTGAGCCACCTTTACCTTATCTCCCTCACTGGACACACACACACATAGAAAAAGATAAAACAATGCACAATGACAGCCGTGGCTATACACATTCCAAGAATAAATGGTAAATGGTAAATGGTCTGCACTTATATAGCGCTTTTCTACCTAGTCTGGTACTCAAAGCGCTTTACACTGCTTCTCATTCACCCATGCACACACACTCATACACCGATGGCAGAGCTGCTATGCAGCTGACCTGACACACCAGGGGCAACATTGGGTTCAGTATCTTGCCCAAGGTAACTTCGACATATGACCGAAGGAGGCGGGAATCGAACCACCAATCTACCTCCTGATCCACAGCCACTCCTAATATAAATCTTTATATTACAAACTGTATATAGAAGGCAAATACTGTGTAACCCCCACTATCTCACCTGAAATAGCGTTTCTGACTGCTGTTTTTCTCCATTGCATCCAAAGAGCCCATTCCTCTGTACTTTTTCAGGCGCACTCCATCTGAAAAGAAATATTCTCCTGGTGCTTCAGTGGTTGCGGCAAGCAACGACCCCATCATCACTGAGGGTGAACAAATAAAGGAACATTTTACACAAACTTGGATTTTTTAAATTAAAATATTAAGAAACAAGATAAAAATACTAGAACTTTAGAGCTGACAGCCACTCATACTCAACCAATGTTTCCTTTATCAGCATACAGGTGGCTTTTAAATGATGTGTCTGAATGTATTTTCTACCTGTGGATGCTCCCAAGGCCAGCGCTTTAACCACATGTCCAACAGTCTGAATGCCTCCATCAGCGGTTACTGGCACCCCAAAACGTCGGGCATATTCTGCAACTTTGTACACTGCTGTGCCTTGTGGCCGTCCACATGCCATTACTGGAAATCATAAGTTTATTATTATTATTATTATTTTATGTGCCTTGTATATGTATTTTTTATTGTACAATAACTAAAATAAACATGTTTGCGTTATATATTTTCTATTGAATTGCAGAATTTGTAAAAGAAGGTTTTGAAACTTCTCACATATGCATGGTTTGATTTTAAACTGGAAATTTACTCACAGCACTGCACTGTTTATCATACCTTCTTGGGTGATACAAATAGAACCGCAACCCATGCCCACCCTCAGGGCATCCACACCAGCATCAATGAGATTTTTAGCCTGAGCAGCTGTCACCACTAGAGAGAGACAGAGGCACAGACAAGTTTGGACTTATTTAATTGAGCGTTGACTATATTAATGCATTTAAAAGAAATTAAGCTGAGTTTACCATTTCCTCCAATAACCTGAAGTTCAGGATATTTCTGTTTGATGTAGTTTATCATGCTGATTTGGTACACCGAGTTTCCTTGGGAGGAGTCCTGCAAATCAATGATCCAGATGTGAAAAGTATGGCTTAGAGAGATTGACAATTAAAATGCACTGCAGGCTTTTTATTGATTTATAACAATCCACCAGAAAAATAGAAATGGTTCATTTTAATAGAATCATTAATAATGTTACAGCTATTACTGATCATTCGTCAGACTGACAAAATCAAATTACAAAAAAAAACGCTTAATCACTCAAACCTCAGAACCTACCAGGACTACTACGTCCACCCCCGCCTGCATTAGGAGGTCCAGTCTGTATTTGTCATCTTCCCTAGTACCAATAGAAGCACCACAGAGAAGCTGCTTGCGGGAATCCTTGGACGCCAGGGGGTAATCCCTGTTCTTCTTCAAATCAGTCCTAGCAATGATGGCGACCAGCTCATCACTATCATTCACTATAGGGAGCTTCCCTTTAAGAGTCATGGTGTGGAATTAGGAAAAGATGTTGACATTTCAAATATACTATATATACGTGTATAAAGATGTATACTATAACTATTGAATGTTTGCTTTACAGTAGTGCAGCCACTTTGAAATATTTACCTTTTTTGCTACGCTGTAATATATCATTAGCCTCTTTCAGGGTGACTCCAGCTGGTGCAACAACTAAATCTTCCCTTTTTGTCATTGCCTGAATGAGGATAAGGTTTGAATGATTAAAAAAATAAAAACATTTTATTATATTATATTATTATATAATTGTACCATGACACAGTATTAGATGTGACATTTACGTTGCATGTTCTCACAATAAGTTACCTCCTCCAGGGGTCTGTCATAGTCTTTCTCAGACAGAAAGTCTATGTCTCTGGAGGTCACTATGCCAACCAGCTTGCTTCCCATTTTGCCAGTTTCTGTAACTGGGATCCCAGAGAAACCATGGCACATCTTGGCCTCAAACACATCTCCCACTGTGTGTCGGGGACTCATCACCACTGGGTCTGTAATGAAGCCTTGCTCAAATTTCTGGCAAGAAGGAAAACAGAAGTGTTGAAGAGACTTTATTAAATATATTGTTGGGAGTAACATCTTATTCTGAAATAAGAGCTGCTGTGGCAACAAAAAGTTTATTTTTCTATTGTAGGTCCATGCCTTGTTGACTTGATCTCACCTTTACTTTGCGCACCTCGTTCGCCTGGAACTCAGCAGTGCAGTTATGATGAATTATTCCAATCCCACCCATCAGCTGAAACCAGCCAATCAGAAACAGAGGAGAACACTAAGTAATATTCACTGAAACAATATGTGGAGCAGGATGATGCTATACTCAGCACATAGGTATGGTGTATCTGAGGCTGTGTTGTGTTTGGACTCACTGCCATGGCGATAGCCATGGGTGACTCTGTAACCGTGTCCATTGGAGATGAAATAAGAGGTGTCTTCAGGCTTATCTTCCTTGTCAGTGCTGAAGTTAAATCCTGAAAATGTGTTAGAAAACAGAATCAAGTCACACAGGGGCAAACAACTGTTAAAAACAATCCTGAATATTGTGTTATATACTGTATGCAGTAAATAACTTAAAGTTGTGGGTGTTGATGCTGGTAGAATAAACTGCATGATACTACATTCCCACAAACAGCCTCCTCACAGTATTGCATTTGCAACACAAATACAACATATTCAATCATATTAGTATATTATTTGTTATTATTTACCATGTAATGATTTTAAAAGCTGGTTTAGACACATAAGAGGGTGGCTTGCACAATCCACCTGCTCTGTGATAGTTGATGCTGTTGTGTCTGTTTTGAACATCTGCTATTTGGCAGTAACCCATGTGGCCTAGGCATGAAATTAATTTAATGTCCCAACAGAGCGTGCAAAGATGAAAACAAAGCAAGTCAAA
The DNA here is from genome assembly GCA_032359275.1 of Microctenopoma steveboyesi. Lineage (NCBI taxonomy): Eukaryota > Metazoa > Chordata > Actinopteri > Anabantiformes > Anabantidae > Microctenopoma > Microctenopoma steveboyesi. The sequence continues at coordinate 7,330,153 of JAUMHF010000021.1, forward strand.
TAAACAACTCTGTGCCAAAGCACCCTTGACTAACGGACATATCAATAGAGTTCTTGGCTTGTGACTTATTATCAGAAATATGAGTAGTCTGCAAACACAGCCATTTTAATAAGGTCATGGTTTGTTATGACCTCAGGAACTGGCATGCCAACATTAACATTAAATTAGAGCACATAAGTTACATAATAATTACTAATTTGTTAAGAAAAAGTTTTAGTTTGCAGTTTTAGAGCATGTGATTTATGTTTGTCAGTGTGATGATACTCACCACCTCATCAGATGTAAAATCTATGAAACCAGGGAGGATTAGGAAATCACTAAAACACACACAGACACAGATGAAAAGAGAGAACATCATAAACATTGCATGAATATTACATAAATTAAATTATTCATCAATATTACCAACAGTAACAGCCACAACTATAAATAAGGATGATATACTTTAATGGTGAACTGTTGCAAAGCAGCACTTTTTAAATTTAGCTAACGTAATCTGTCAGCTTTTCAACTCACTGAAATGTTCTGTATTTATTCTCTGCACACTGACAAATCCTCCATACAGCCTCCATTAAGGAATCTAGACTCATCGTCAACCATTAACACACTGATATGTGCACAGACACACACTAACACACACACAGTTATGCACACGCAAACACACACTCTGCTTTTAATGTTCACAGCACCGCTCAGACTCACTCAAGTAGGACTAAGCTCCCGTATAAAACCCAAGCACAGTTCATTATTCGGTGTTTCTGTATGTGCACATGCGTACGGGCTATTTGAGTGTTAGCAAATGACTCAGTAAAACATATAGTATCCATTTTATTCAGCAATTCTTACTTGTAAGTGAGTCCATCGCCAATAGCAAACAGTTGTTGTGCTGTTAGCCCATCTTCAGGAACATAACCTGTGCCCCCACTGATCAAGTAGTCCGCCGTGCTGAAATGTAAAAGCACACAAATGCACACAAACACACATACAGTCGAATTACTCAGGACCAGTGCTGAATATGTTCTCTGTACATTTATAAAAATGAATGGATGCTTACAATTTTTGTTAAAAAATGTTAATAGTTTTTCTTTTGAACTATTTTTTAACTAAGTTTCCATCCATTAATTCCAGTGAATTAATGCATTTATTGTTACAAAAAACGATTTATTAATTTATTTTGGGAGGTATTTATCTCTTGTGCATGCTGTGTTTCTCGTCTCTCTCGACCTGTGTGTCTTACAAACATGCTGTAGACAGATCCTATTACAAATGTTGGAGCCAAGACAGGAAATGTTAATGAAAGGAATCCATTCTTGTCAATGGAAACTCCTTCTATACACCAATGACGGCAGTACAGTAGATAAGAGGATTTGGTTGGCTGCCCAGGTAGCTGATAAATTGGCTTGTAAACGAACGCAGCCAATGTTACTAGAAAGTGACAACGTCTCAGTTGCTGCTGAAGCTACAATCAAAAGGCTCTGCACTTCAGAAAAAGTCACAGGCAATTCTACAGCCATGTCCCTGTGGACAAGGCTGTGTGGAGTTGGAAGTGAAAGACTGACCTCTCTGGTTCATATCCAGCTTGGATTCGTGTAGCACTGTATCGTTGAGCAGCAGTCTCATGTCCATGTCCATGTGGCAGTGGATGGGCATATGCCCCATAGGGGTGAGGCTGTTCCCCATCTTTGTTCAAGATTCTTGGCCTTGCTGGTTCCATGTCCCCAACAATCCTCCTGTAGTCAATCTGGTAACTGTCCCTTTCTCCATCCCCAAACCGGTCATAACCATGACCCTCCATCCTTGGGAAATCCAGGGCTATGACCTCCACCACCCTACACACACAGACTCCTCAAGCACCTCTGACTTGAATTGCGCACACAAACAACACCACACTCTCACACTTTTAATAAACAGTGGCCCCAGAGGCTTTCGCTACACACATGCACAGTTGTGTTCAGTTGTATACACTTCAAACACTCAACAGTTTGACTGTGTGGCCTCAAAACATGTTTCACAAATATAAAATATGTCACGAATATAAAATCACCTGTGTAAAGTCGTAAAAGGTTTTTTAAAAAGTCTTAAAAAGAAGAAGCAGTCCCTTAAAACAATGGTGCTTGTCCAGAGGAGAGTTTATATTCCACTTTTTCACCACTTGGAGGCCATTGATGCCCTCAGGTAGAGAGGCAGAGTTTTCAGCTAACCCGATGAACTGTACCAAATTTAGAATCCCTTGTATGTTTCCCAACTGGAGGCACGAGCAGCCGCTCTGGAGGAAAGTCAGGTGTTGTTCAGGCAGCAGAGACTCATTCCCCTGGAGGCCCAGAACACAGTGCTGCTTGGTTATGCCTAAGGCTGGGAGCTTCTCTCCACCCTATTCTCCTGGTGCCGGCTGAGCTTAACTCTGTTTCTGACAGTAGCAGACGTCACTCTCCCACAAAGAGGATTGGGAGCATTAATACAGGATGGGGTGGGGTGAGAAGGGTGTGTAGGGTGGAGTGAAGCAGTAGGACTGAGGAAGTGAAAGATGGGTCAAGATGACACTTCATGAACACAATTTTTTCTCAAAGGATTAGCATGGTGTGAAGGTGTGCGTTTTTTTTTACCTAAAGGAGGCTGTGTGGTGCCTCAAACTATGGCTAAATTAACTATTCAGTTTTATTCAAATTGTGCCAAATCACAACAAAAATAATCTTGAGACACTTTTACAATATTTACACAAGTCTATACAGCTAGGGTAATTGTTAGGTCATTTCTTTCAGGGAAAGGAAATCTGTTCATTATATTGAGCCAAAAAAGGTCTTGGTACCCAGGACGCCCTCAACACCATCATCTGCAGGTGACTGACTGACTGCTTGTCCCTGCTTGGGATTGAACCAGAAAAGCCTCTTACCCAGTCTCCCTCGCTCTCATTCTCTTGCTCTCTCACTCTCTCTCTCTCTCTCTCTCTCTCTCTGGGAGAACCAAGCATTCCCACTTCTTTATATTATTAACAATAAAAAAACATGCCTGTGATAAGCTACAGAACAATTTTCCTACTCTAAGAATATAAATAAATATATATTTTTATTCTACACATTATGCTCACGGTGCATAGTAGCTGGTTCATTAGAAGGTGAAGAAACTTACAAACTTTATTCTGGCACTGGTTCTTAAGAGACCGGGCAAAATCAATTTGGTTTATAACATTATGAAGCTAATTATGTTTAGAGCTGGGGTGTCCAAATCAGTGATGCCAGTGAATAGCCAGAGTAACCATCCTCTACATTGAGTACTTTAGTGTACTGTATTTTTTGGACAGTTACATATAGGAGTTCACGGTCAGTATCTTATTTATTATGTTTAGCAAACATTGACACTAGTTCTGTTAAATTGCTAATATTTTGCACGAAAGTTTGTCACTTATCCACTTGTCACTTTTCATTTTTTTTTTTGCTGCAATAATTGTGTCTTCTTTTTATTTATTCCTTTGTTGTTTTGTGTGCATATGCTGTTTGTTTTCTTTACAGAAGTCGAGAGCCACCAAACTAAATTTCTTTATGTGTAACGCATAATGACAATAAATATCTCTTGAGTCTTGAGTCTTGACTCTTGAGTCTAGCTCTGCGATGAATGAACATACCAGTGATCATCAGCAGTGGGTTCAAATTTATTGATTCACCTTCAAATAAATCAGATAAAAAAACAACAGATTGCTATTTTAATCACATTGTTATATACATTTCAAGTGAAACAAATCCATAGTAAATAACAGTGGCAGCGGTGTTCCAGCACAGCGTCGCTCCTGTCAATACAGCAGCGTTTGGAGTTTATACTTTAAAAAGTGGGCCAGATATGAAGATGGGAAGTTTCTTGTAGTCCCGCTGTCAGCGCAGTAAAAGATTTTAGAGCAAAAGTTACATAAAAATGTACAGTTTGATAACAAATGTGTAAATGTATCTTTTATAAAACATAAAAGCACAAGAGGAGAAGCAAAAAGGCCCCATTTCCTTTAAGGTTCTCCATCTGAGGAAAGAAAGTAAAAGTGAAAACATCATAATTTATTTACAAAATAACTTGTCATAATTAAACCATGTTTTACTGCTTTAGCTGCAAGAACTCTCACCGAGCATGTTCACTAGGGTGGGGAGATCTTTTTTGAGGATGTCATAGAAGGCGGCTTTGATCGTTACCCCTCCTGGAGGAAATGCCCTTTGAAAAAGCGCTCTCATTTTCTCCTGGCTTGTTGATTTACTTTCAATCACTGAGTAGGTTTCACTGTGAACCAGGTCTCCAAGCTCGTCTACTATGGCCATTACCTCTGAAACGTGTTTAATTAACTTTGCCCTATTGTCATCGACAAACTTTGCTGTTTCAAAAAGGAGTACATAAAAAAAAGATGAAATACTAAATATGTTCTATCATTAATGATAATATCATACATACATATTTTTTACATTTTAACAAACAATAACACACACGTATTATATGCTACTTTAGCACTAGACCAATCACAAAAAACATGCTCACCCTTATCTGTATTACTCATTGTGTTGGTAGGATGACTGACAAAATCCTGTTGGCATGAATGAAAACTGTCTGTCAAAGCAGTGTATTTATGTGAATGCATGTTTTATATGATAGCAGTTACAGACACACGTGAACAATTGACTCCTGGTTTTGTTTGTTTACTACTTGTTATTAGGTCAATGATTAAAGTGCATTTCAGATACCTGTGGTGAATTTCTAGGTTCAACGTGATCCACAATATCATGGAATCTTGACTGTTCTGAAAAAGAAGAAAAGAACAACTGCAAAATGTTTTATTGTGAAAGGCAATAAATTATTTATCAGCCTAAACTCACTAAATCCCACAGACAGGACTGAACTATTTACCTGTAGTCAGAGGGGTAATACCGGGTGGATTCTATAGAGGGAGAAAAATAAAGAGATAATTAGTGTTTATCTTTGAACTTTAATCACAATATTTCATGGCAGTTTATAGGTTTTACCAGTCTTGTCAAGACTTCATTGACAGCATCTTGAATTCTGCTATCATGCTCTGAGAATACACCCTCAAAGGTATCAAGGCAATCTGAAATAGAAATGTATTTTATGTCATATGTGGCATTTGCGGCTTTATGAATAATGCAGGTGTAAGTAGTAAGTGTGTTCTAATTATATCAATGCAAATAAGACCTTCACAACAAAGGTGAGTAATGAGATTAAGGAAGTAATGAGGAACTACTAAGTAAGTCCTCAGAATTATATGTCGCTTCACTTGAGCTTACACGGGTAAGTAGCAGTGCAACTATACCTTTTGAGTTAGGCCTTTCAGAGGGATTCTCATGCCAGCACTTCTTCATGAGGCCAACCAGCTCTTTCATCCCCTCTGCCTTTTCCTGGTCGATTTCCTTCATGTCAGGTCTGTCACCATGAGGGATTCTCAGTTCCACAAGGCTGTAATCAGCAGCTTCAGTGCATGGAGACACACATCAAAAGATGAAAACTTGACTGTATATATTGTATTTGTAAAATATAAACAATCCAAGAAACAGGCAAAAGGCTGCAACATAATTGGGCATACATACTTTCATAGGGCTCTTTACCAGTAACAATAGACCAGAGAAGGATGCCATAGCTGATTGGAAGAGAACAAATGTTCATTTTAAGTAACTATGCTAAAATCCACACAGTTAAAGTTTTAAACAAAATGTGTATTTGCAAGCAGTCATCTGAATGTGTACCTGTATATGTCAAAGGCACGAACTGGTTTATATGATAAGTAGAAAGCTTCTGGAGGCATATACTTGTATGAGCCTCCGACCTCTCCTGTTGCTTCTCTGTTGCTGCTCAAAGCACTGGTGGAGACCCTGGACAGACCAAAGTCTGCAAGCTACTAAGAGAAGAGAGACACTTATGTAAATTCAGTTAGCTCTATATTCTATGTAAAGTTGTGAGATTATGTTTATGACACTCTACCTTGGCATGGAGGTCAGCATCCAGCAGTACATTACTCGGTTTCAGATCACCGTGCATAAGGTTTTTTGAATGCAGGAAGTTCACAGCTAGAGCAACTTCATGGGCCAAGCGGAAGGCTAGAGGCCACGGTGGAGGTCCTGACAAGGCCTTCTGCAATGCTTGAACAGATCCTCTATGCATGAACTCCATGACTATTCCTTTTTGTGTGTTCATTTTGCCAAATGGCGGACATCCCTCAAAAATTCCATAAACCCTCAGTACAAAGGGAGAGGCAGCCACATTCATATAGTTAGCCTCATCTATAAAGGAGCTGCTAAGAGGTATAGAATAAGTGGAAACAGCAAAGGATGAGAGGTAGCAAAAGGCAGGAGTTATTTCACTATGGAAATCTATGGATGTTCATGAACTAACAATTTGAAAACAATTTCTCCAGAATGAATTTACCTAACATCCTTATGTAGTAGCTTAATGGCCACATCAAACTTCCAGTCCTTGTGCCGGGCCTTGTAGACAGAACCAAAGCCCCCGCAGCCAACTTTCTCCCACTTCCCTTCTAGGCTTTGCTCATTGATGCAGCTCTGCAGTGCCATCTCCTGCTGAAACTGAAGAAGAAAGTAAATCACTTAAACAGTGTGTACAATGTACAACTATTACATAAACTGCCAAGTACAGTGTTGCATGTATACATACTGCATTGTGAGCGCTGCTTGTGCTGTGAGCCTGAGCTTACACGTACTTCAGCACATTTCGTTGAACTCTCCCAGTTTTTTATGTCTTATGTTTATTATGTTACTGAAAATCTGCATTGTACTCACAGAACAACGTGTAGTCCCCACAGAGATTTGACGGTTAGGTGTTAGTCATACTAAAGCTGTGGCAAAACAAGACGATACGTTTCCGTTTCCTGTTCCTCCCTCACTGAGCAGTTTTAACAGCAGCAGGCGGAGCTTAGCCGATGACAACTTGACAGCATTTGCTTGTTTATACTAATGAATATAATGTAGGTCACACTTCCTGCTGCATTAGAGAACATGGTTTATTGTCTGGTTAAAGAAAAATACATTTACTAACTGAAAAAACTGAAAACTATTTACATTTTTATTCACATTGTGATAACTGACTTTTGTAAACAGAAGCAAACCTTTTTTTTATTTTACTTTCTGTTTACTTCCGTATGTTGTTGCCCATTTCACATCTTAGAGTAATAACAAGCACTGCAAGAAACGTCAAGAAGAACCATTTTTTTTTTAACAATTCTTTATGGTCCATGGAGAAATAAAAAAACATAAAGAATTACTTTACATGTATTATGAATATGGTCATTGCTTATCTGTGTCAAATCAAATGTCAGTCAAAATGTTTTTATCTTTCACTGTGATCAAAAAAAGTTAAGCAGTGACTTAGATTTTGTATTAGTCACCCCTACCTCCAATAATTACATTACAATAATCCCAAATCTTTATTTGAAATATGAGTCATTGTTCATGCTAAATCTGCTCTAAGATATAAAGACAAATTCAAGTACATGTGATCACAAGCGTGCAATTTGTTCACAGTTTTTTACATTTATATTATTCATCTCTTTTACAAATAAATGGTTTCCTCCTATTATCTTTTTCTTATCACTTCTCTTATCGCTCTGTGGCTTTTCCCCACATGCTATCTCATGCACACACAAGACAAAAAGCCATGCTGCGACTGTTTTGATTAAATTATTAATGTTAAACACTGCTCTGAAAAAACCATGGTAACACCAGCTGCCAAGGATCTAAATCAAATGAGCATTATCGAACATGCACGCCCCTTTTATTAAGCCAGTTGACGTAGATTCACCCAGATCCTATGTTGCCTTGCTGTTTCAGCCGGCATGATAGGCGCGGTCTGCTCCTGCTCTCTGCATTTCCAATGCTCTCTCCCCTCCCTCTTCTCCTCCCACCCTCTTTAGCGCTCAGGGTATACCTCTCTTACCAGTGGATGCTCCATTCGTTACATCTTCCCCTCTTAAATCCATTTGCCTCATCTTCTAAAACTACCAATCACACTCTGCCCTCGTCTCATGTTAATGATATATGAGGCAGAGAATTTGTGTAAAAAGGAGCTCCCTCCGCTGGATCCCTCGATGTGAGGTGAGGTGAGTGTCTGTCTTCCCACTACAGTGGAGGAGTGCTTTAGACTGGGGAGCATCACTACTGCAGGTTACATTCTCTGGAGCAGCGTCAGGAGCGACTCAAGGGAAAGCAGGTTGACTGAAAGCGCACATGTACGCAGTGGATGTGCTTTGTGAGAAGAGCAGACTGAAAAAGGGAGGCAGAAGGCAGCAGGAGAGGGAGGGGAGCATTTAGCAAGAGGTGCTCGAGTCACAGGGGTTTGGTGGAGGTTGGTGTGGGGTCTGCAGGGAGTGCTTTAGAAGTGAAAGGAGGAGAGGGGGCGTCTGCCCTGTTCTCAGATCAAAGAACTGGAAGGAAGATTTTTTTTCTGTCTGTCTCTCAATTTGAAGAGACGCCGGGAAACTGGGGAGTCACAGACTCCCCTGAGGCTGTGGCACTACAGTAACATTACAGAGACAAGAGACTGTCTACAACACTGAAAAGCAGGACACAGTCTGAAGACTAGTCAAAGGACTTCAACGGGACAGGGGCGATCCTGCTTCCTGATTGAATACTCAATAACGAAGATTGTCCCTCTGGGAAGCATCTATAGGAGGATACCACCATGGCTGTCCAACTAATTCCTGAATCAGCCGTGTGTATGCTCATGGTGAGTCTTGGAGAGGTATAGTAATGCTGCTGTTTACTGTTTTTGTGTCTTTCCTTTTTTGCTGTGCCTTTCTCTCATCACTCTCTCCTCATGGAAAAATGCCCATGCAGCCACTAAATCAGAAAGGTGAGCTGTCATCCCATTAAAAGGCATATTGCTTGTTTGCTCCTCCCCTTTACTATAATTTAACAGTTTGAAACACAATAAGTTCCCCAGCATGGACCAGAAACTGCTCTCTGCTCAGAAACTCAAAGAAACTCTAGAAATCTTTTGTGTGACTGCTCCACGTGTTCGACTACTGCAGAGGTCAAGTGGAAAAGAAAACCCTCAATGACCCTCATGTTGCGGCCATGGGAGTGCAGCGCTGTCTGTGCATGTTGGAGACGGGTGTGGGTAAAATAACATGCAAGACTGCAGTACATGTAAGTAAAGTTACTCAGATGCAGTCCTCTCTGTGTGTATGGAGATCAGCACTTGATCGATTCCCATCTTCAAGACCAAATTCTGTTACGCATCATAGATAAAATAAATTTGTAGCAACCCATGACTGAGACTTATAGGCTCTTCTGCAGGATTTGGTGAGCGTGATCTGATCTGGTCATTAAGGGTGATGCAATAGGAATATACATGCTTAAATCCATTGAACTCCCCTCTGTCCAGCTGCAGTGCAACAATGGCAGTGTGGCTTTGATACATGTGTAGAATACAGATAAAGCATGAGTCCCTCTTGCAGTACGATAAGCTTTAACGATTTGAATGTCCACCCCCGTGTGCAGAGTACAAGAGTGTGTATTCTCCCCATTCTTATTCTATAGTGTTGGCATTCTGCAGTCTCAAGAGGAGTCATGCATCGCTGCACTACCTGCTATCTCCACCTGTCATGGCTGTCTGTTACTATGGCAATAGGCCATGCAACCCACTCAAGGGGGTAGGCATTAGAGACAGCATTAAAAAAAGGGAAGGTGGGACAAGAGCGCAAGAGATGACGGACAGGGCAACAAGAGAAAAGTGAAAAAGGAAGTGCAGATGACGAGAGCAGGAGTGAATTAGAAAAACGGGACAAAGAAATGTGTGCTTTTGTCTCTGCAGCAAGCAACACGTTCCAACAAATCACCTGTCACCTGTTTTGGATGCTTTGTCTGGTGTGAATATCTCAATGGACTCATCTGCTGACTATCATGTTATGCTGCTGGCAGACAGTTTGAGTCCCTCGATTCCTTTATAAACTGCCTGTCTATATATTCAAATTATCATAGAAAAGTAAACTTACTGTCGTAGCAGACAGCCTTAGATGCTCTGTTGTCACACCAGATTTTTTTTCTGTCACCTCCACTCACACATGCAAAATGATTTATTGTCACAACCTTTAGTGGTACTGTTCCATTTATGACTAGAAACCAACATCTCTACAATTTTTTCACCATGCAGAAGCGCTTCAGTTTGAGTCTGGTTATTTCTGAAGCATATTTGCTTTGTCTTCTTGCTTTAGAAAGTCACTAAGGCTCAGAAATTGCATTACTTTAATATGTTCTGTGGTGAGTTTTCGTTTAAATACACACTGAGCAATATTGACATCAGATAATTTGTTTCGCAGCTCAGTGATTTGTTCACAAAACCCATGGCATTTGTATTTACGCTGTCATGTTCAGAGCTTGAACCTATCTCAATTATTAATGGGGGATTATACAGAGAGAGAGAGAGAGCGTGTGCGTGTGTGTGTGTGTGTGTGAGTCTGTGTATGAAATTAATATTGATCATTTTTTCCCTGTCTATGTGTGTGTTAATATTGCAGGTGAATAAGCGATTATCTCCTGCAGTAATTAAAGGAGCTGCTTTAAATAACTTCTCACCAAATTCAAGCGCTTAAGCAAAGTGATGTTATGCGTTAACCTCAAACAGGAAAAATGACATTGTCTTGCTCTTGTTGTGACAGAATCATAAATAAATACAGTAAACTGTGTTCTACATTTCCTTTGGGCTCTTTTGGTCTGGAACTAATGTGATTGGCCCAGACTACCTCATCTATAAAACCAAATACTCTCATGTCTGTTGTAGAGACTGGGCCAAGTGGGAGAGACTATTTTATCAGACTTATGGTCAGTATATTGTTATGGATGGATTAGAGTAGTAAAGTATTATGACTGCAGGGAGAAATTGATTGACGAGTCAGGTGGGAATTGTGCTTTTATTTGAGATGCCCTTAATTTTCACGGTTTAATTATATACAGTCACATTTTATATATGTTTGGGTCCATCCACTGTATCTGCATGAGCAGACTCTCTCTGTCTCTCTGCCTGGTCTAATGGTCTCATGTTTTAGAGAGATCAATAACTAGCCGGTCTCCAGCTAAGACACAGAGAGACATGCTGTCATCTGATATTGGAACATATCGCGAACTAGATGCTATCATTTGACCTTAATGGGGACAATAGCTTTACTGCTACGATCTTTATCACAAGAATGAGATTTGTTTCCTAGTTTAAGCCTCCTCCTGCAGTCAAATGGAATGAGTGACTACTGGTGTATATTTTAATAATAAATAGCACATGTTATGCAGTAGTCTCAATAGTCTCACTATATTTATTCACTATTCAATACTATAGTATAATATTTGTTATTACATTTATTACTAAGCTGATTAGCTTTAACTAGGGCTCCGAAGCTATTTGATTCAAGATTCAAGATTCAAAACACTTTATTAATCCCAGAGGGAAATTGTTTGCCATGAATACAGCCGCTCTCAATATAGAAAAATTAGAAGACCCACAACCATAAATAGCAGTGAATTGGCCAATGTTATCCTCTTTAAAAGCACCTAAGCTTATACAGATACTCCTGTCTTCTGACAACAGACTGTGCTAGTCTGCAGCTGTATCAAAACTAGGACAAACATCTTTCGTTTAAAAGATTGGGAATCCTATCTGATCAGTGGATTGCAAATTTATGGCAATGGGATTATAGTGTGGTGAGAACCAGCTCTGGTGTACAGATTTTGCACCAGCTTGTATGGTAATGACTCCACCACTAAATGTCACACACATACACTTCCTTTAAAAAGAAAAAAAAAAACACACAGCAGAAAGATACATAGAGCACGAATATCTAATAATAACGTCATCGCATCCAAATTCTTTCCACTGTGTTTGTGTGTACAGTGTAAATTTGTGTCTGCTCACTGCTGTATGCCCTCTCAGGCTGATGTTGAAGCACAAATCTAATCTGGAGGTTTAATCAGTTCCAGAGCAGATTTGTGTAATTCTGAGGATTACAGCCTTGTTTGTGTGTGGCAACCCCAGGTATTACTGCCTCATTCCCTCCATGCTGCGTATTTCTGATGATCATTAAGTGATTGTAGGGCCTGAGGCGGTACCCAGCAACACAGCTCTGAACTGTGCGATGAGGTCAGTCGTCTGGAGTGAAGATCAACATATTCCATTCTGAGGAGCTGCACGTTTGACTTGCTTTGGTTGTACAACTGCTGTAGCTAGAAATTCTTTGAACTTTTATTTTGAAATAAAAAGACCAGGTTGTAGTGTGCTTCCTGTCGTTCTTACCCTCCTCTGAGAGCTGGTTGTCTTTGGTCTCCTGCTCCATCTGCTGGCACCAGCCTTCCATGCGCCCCGTTTCTGCCTGCAGCAGCTTCAGGAACCAGTGACCATCTCTCCGACACAGTGTTCCCCCTCCTCCACTCTGGGGTACATTGCTGCTACTGCCATTCCCGGTCTCCAGCCAAGGGTCTGGTGGTGGCAGAGATGAGGGGTCCAGCGCTGGGTCCAGACTCTCGGAGAAGGAGGAAGAGCTGCTTCGTGTAGTGGAGCGGTTGAGGATCTGCCGGGGTGGTGGAGGTGAAGAATTATCACCAGTAGCACCTCCATTGTCTAAAGAGTCCCGTCCGGGAGTGGGGCTCATCGATTGGCTGGCACTATTGACCATGATTTTCTTCTCGGTGTGTTTAGCATTAGTGATATGGGGGATGACCGGGACGTCCTGTGTGTCTGAGTCCGTTTCTTGTTTTGAGGCCATGCTACTGGAGCGACTGAGCCTGAAATAAACAGGGCGAGACAGGGTTATCGCTCTTAATACATTTCTTTTTCATTAGACCTACCATTTTATTTTTTGCAAAGCATTTTCTGTGCAACAGTGAATAATAAAAAGAACAGATCAACGTCTTTAATACTGGAACAAAGAATAAGTGCTTAGTTTAGACACAGTCACTTGTGATTGTCAGTACAGCTATAACCTAAACAGTACTGACTGAGTTTGGCCTTTCTTTACATGATAATAGTGTACTCAGACTGCCATTAACTGATTCATTATGACTGGAGTGTAGTTTTTATACACCGAATGGAAGAACAGTCTAAACATAAAGTTTAGCCTTCAATATCCTAATATTAATCAGGAAATTCATCAAATGGTGATTTATTCAGTTATTCAATAACGATAGAAGAATGTTAACAAAAACTGGAAAGGCACAGGGTCCATATTTTGTTAATTGCTGATCCAAATATACCTCAAAGACCTCAAAGTAAAGAGTTTTCAGTAACAATTAGAAGAACAATGCTCTACACAAACTATACATAGAGTCATGGGCGAAATTGTCTGCACCCCAGACTGTTCTACAAAGATGAGAGAGGAACAGCATTTCAATTCACCTGTATGTTCTGAACATATAGTGGACTGACCATAAAAGGCTATTTGACTTCTCCCATAAAAAGGTCTGTCTTATGGAGAGACCTCATCTCATTGTTGTTGGGAGAAGGCACCTTTCAAATCGAATGTTTAGTTTCAGTTACGGTTTTAAACAGGAGCGCAACCATATATTAAGTTGAGGGTGCCAACAATTTGGTTGGGTTCTGTGTGACATGATGTCAAAATTGCCTTCTTGTGTTAATCCAATGCACTGAATGGAACAACCGTGTATACAAAAGCATTTGTAAGTGCTACAATTTTCTGGCAGAAATTATGCATTTTCTGGAAAAAACTTTAGTGGTGCCAATAACTTACAGCCATGACAGTATGAACACATCAACTGTGGTAATGTTAGTAAGCAGCTGCTATGTACGGTACAGCATGCAAAAGAAGAAATCAAATAAAGGAGGAAGGCACAAGGTGCCCCAGAACTTCCTGGCATTCAAAATGGCACAATCACACAATGCAGACTACACGGCAACAACCAAGAAATGAGCCTCAAAACTGTAACAAGTTTAATAGCAAATGCTCATGCCAAGAATCTCTTTCAGTATCACCAACACAACACACAAAGATCACAAAGGGACAGTTTCGAGACAAGTCACTTTTACATAGCTCCTGTAAAAGAAGAGAATAGTCAGAGAAGTGTGTGCAGCTATAATATAAATTCCTCACGTTGTTATAAGGACAGGAAGAGGACTTACTGCCACCCGTCCTCCACCTGTACTCCGATTGATTGAAATTTGGCCAATGGTGGGGTCTCCTCTTGTGGAACTTCCTGAATGCAGTCAACCTGGGAACAAGTGAACAGGGACATAAAATAAAACATAACCAGTAAAAAAACAATGGACATTATCTGAAACAAATCTTGGGAAATAACTAGTTATTTTAGCACAAACAGACGGTTATGGTTAAGGAAGAAAAACATATATTTTCCCTTTAAGTTTCTTTCCCTTGTAATAAGGTTCTTTGCACTAATGATGTAGCAGCGTTGACTTAACAGTGTCAACCCTGCCTATCAAATCAGTTCCATGGCCTACCTGTATGCCAATGGAGGACAGTTTCCGCCTTGGTATGGGGGCCACAAGAGGCTCTTCTGCCGCTAGATTGCCTTTATTAAATCCTGATTTCACAAATTCATGCTGAACTACTGAGTCACTTGTCTCAGTGAAAGCATTGGCAGTGGCAAGGGTGACAGGTTCTCTTGGGGTAGCAATTGGAGTGGGGATGATGTGTGGCGGGCGGGGAATACCCCGGGCCAAGCTGTTGGCACGGGTGCTGTCGAGGCTATCGGAAGAGTTGCTGTGGGCGTGGCTTGATTGGCTGTTGACCTCTGACCTCCTGTCCTGCTGATCTAGGTAGTTGTCTTGAGCGGATTCTGTGCTGCTTTGTACTGTCACCGAGATGTAGGGCTTGGAAGTTGTACGGGGTGGCACTGGCGGGGGAGCAGCCTTCCTACAGGTGGTTATGCATGTAGAGACTGAAAGAAAAAAGTGGAGAGAGGGATACAAGAGAAGAGCAGACAAGAGTAAAGATTACAAATGAAAGAACTAGAGGTGCGAGTTTTAGCAAACCTCTAAAGCCAAGTCAGGACTAAATAAAACAGAGATAATATGAGAAATTAGAGAATGCGTCTAAGCAATACTGTAATGCTGTTATTACTTGGAAGCATGATTCAGCATGTTCAGAGGAGAACACTTTATAATGAACATGAACCAGAGGGACACTGGTGGGAGAAAGTTGGGACAGAAGTTAAATCGTGGAAACATCCTGTAAAGGTGAAACTCAAGTTAGTTATATAGAACAAATATACCTTTCCAAGTGACCAAATCACCCATGAACAGCAATCTGTCCATCCCAGTCTTTAGAGAAACTGAATGAGGAAATTTAACTGCACCACAGCCAATAGGCTAAAAATACACCTAAAAAGTGTTGACAACACTATATGGGCTTCATTAAAACAAAATGCAAATAAAAAGTCAAATAATACAGACTTCCCTTAAACACAAGAATGAAGACTCAAAGGTTAGTCTATTGCCAACAAACAAAAAGGAAAGGATCAGATGGGACCACAGAAATCTGTTACAGAGTAAAGGCACAGTGGGACTTTAGATGCTAAAATGCTAGAACCTATAATCTAAACATGGAATTTGCAACAACAGTTTATGGTGCAGACCAGGCGATCAATTGGGACAGTTTGCATGATACTCTAATATTGACATTCCTTTGGTGTGTGCAACAACACCAGGTGACACATTCATTTAAGTGGTAGGTGCTTTTGTTTCCATACAGAGTAGTGACACATATACTGTATGAGTAGACAAATTCTAAATCTATTTTAATAGATGTTTAGCTATTGCTCCTCATAAGTGTGAAGCTCAGCTATTGTATGCTACAAGACAAAAACATAATCACCAGATCCGACCAGGGATGTGATAATGTTAAATTGTAATAAGCAGTCCCAATTTTGCATGTTGACAACATAAAGTTGAGTCTGAGATGTCACAATGATCCTGTGGAGAAATGCATGCAACAACAAGACATGATCTATGCTTCAGTTCACTGAATGTTGTAATGAGAAGTCTGGACAAATCATCAAGGATTTTGAAAAAGCCTTGAAACAAACATGTGAGCAGCTGAGTAACACTCAAAACAAAAGGCTTGTTGTTCATTGTAATCCAATTCTTATCTTAAACTCCATTGTGTGTGCAGCCTCATACCTAACACGGTTCACATGGCCTCACATAGTTTCCTGGCAGATTAGACTCTTAAGTTGTCAAAATATTGATCAGCTGTTGCAGAGAAAGTGCTCCAGTCTAAGCAACAAATAAAAACTGGATCCAAGACTCCGCTGTTACTACTACTTTACACAGTAACAAATTACAGTACTTCTCCTACAGTTTCACCTGTGCTTCCTAGGTACATAGCCATAAACATGGAATTGTGAAGTGCTGCCGGCATTAGTCTCAGCTGTAAAACCTATCAGCAGAACTGCTCTCGTGCAGTTAGGGCCACATTCCAATGACACCACAACATCATCTCTAAACAGCAGAGAGGACACCCAAACCACACGTAACCTGTCCCATGTAATATTCTTCTCATCCGACACATGGTATCATAAAGAAAATCCTGGGCACATCCAGTCCTCATGAAAAATAACAGACTAATGATAAATACTACTCAGTGTGTCTGAGGATGGATGTTGGCATTGTTTAGTGTAGGTTTTTCCAGGAAAGGTGTCTTGACAGCTGGTGATAGCTCACCCACAGCTCTACATTTATGGATAGGAACCAATCCATTCAGTCAAAAAGCTGTCACTGGAAATCCTAAGATAATAAATACATTTGCCAACCACAGCATCTTGGTGCAAGCCACAGTTGTCATAATTCTACAACTTAACTGCTCTTGGATTCTTTCTTTTGAAATAACTGCACTTATACAGCACATGCTACAAGACCAGGTGACCATACTTGCCTTATAAAAACCTGCTGACACAGCATTTTACTGTCCACAATCCCTCTCGTGACAGTGATAGATGTGGACAAACAAGGCTGACGCTGATGTGGCAGCTATGCGATACACTGGCAAGTCCTGAATCTAAGTCTGCAGGATAACTGTCACTGTGATCGGGTCTGAGAGTATAGATATGTGTGTGTTCCTGTGTTTGGATACCTGCCCTGCAGTTCTCCAAGTGTCACACCAGGCTTCCATCACGAACACAATTCCCACTTCAGTCTTGATACCAGTAAATGTACTAAACTGACAAATCAGCCCTAAAACCATGCCAACATCTGCCTCCGAGATTAGACTGGAGACAAAGGACACAATGAATAACAATCTCCATCACAGCCGTCACGGATGTTAGCTTGTTACTGCTGCAGATAAACAGCAAACATTGTGTATTTTGTTGTAATAATTCTACAACTTAGTTGCTCTTGGATTCTTTGTTTTGAAACACCCAATGTTCCTTTGCACAGGACAACAGATATAATTTACATTAGGACGAACAGAATATTAAATTAAAATGTTTTTGGACGTCTTAAGTATTCATGTGCAATGTTGGAAAATAATAGGAATAAAGGAAAACGTGGAAGTAGAAGATGTATTTTAAACTTACACCAGTAGTGTAAGTAGGTAGGCTCCTAATTATTAATCTGTGAAAAGGCTTTTTCTATTTGTTTGACACAGATAATCTAATTAAGTTTTGGGTCTTTGAATGACATGTGTGTTAACTGTTTTAACAATTTGTGAAACCAATAGAAACATGTTAACACTTTAGAAAAAGGAGACTTGCGCTGTGCTAAGTAGGTGATAATGAAGATCAAGTGGCTACCAGTTTTATTGAGCAAGTCTTACCAAATAAGAACCACAGGAAAGAGAAAACTTGCACCACAGACAGCAAATGGCACCAATGCTCTAACTCTGATCGTTGGCTTTCTGTTTTTGCTTATTTTACAGAACTCAGTAGCACAAGCATTAACTGGCCTCCAGCAACAAATGCTGACCGTGTTATTTTTATAACCTAAAACTCATCATTACCACAAGGAATGCAGCATGTGCATAGGACGCCAAATACTGTTTCTTCCATTTTTAGCCAAATCTGTGCACAGAAGCTGCTTACTACAAATAACTGGTAGCCCTTTGGAAGGGAATCCAACAACAGAAACTACCAGATGTTTGGGCCAAAATGTCTGGAGTGGGCAGTCAGCACAGCTGTTTTTATCTGCAGTGGTGCTGGGCATTGCTAGGCCTTCTTCAGGATGTGAAAGCTTTAACTAGCTATAGTAGCTGAAAATGGTATCCAACTACCTACTGCTCTCCCTTTACTCTCTAGCATAAAGCATATTTGCCACTTTCTAAATACCATCCCAAGTCTCCAGTGACACATCAGCAATATGCTGCATAGTAACAGATTATATATTAGCACCATACGCAAAACCAAAAGAAACTTAATGTACAATAACTGTGGTTGCAGTCTCTAACCTGTGAATAACACATTAATGTTTGCAGGGGGATAAGTATTTAATCCGTTGTGGGGCACTAACCTAAGGTCAGATAGTTTAGCAGCAGAGAAAAGGGAAACCAAAATTGTCTTGGCTTTTTTTTGTCAACCAGCGGTTGATGCTTAGAAATGGTTAAACAGCTGGAATAACTGTGATGCTGGCACAAACAACAAAAAAAGCCAAGACAATTTTGGTTTCCCTTTCTCTGCTGCTAAACTATCTGACCAGTAGAAATGTTGATTTTAAGCTAATTTACCAAAGTGGTCAAACAGAGGCAGGAACAATAAAAAACAAAAAGTGGCTCGTAATGCTCTATTTAACGGTTTTGTATTGCATGCCAAGTTTCCTGCTGCCTGCCAGCTCACCCATCTGCAATAACAGCCACAAGACATAGACAACCTTGTCTGAAAATATCACCACTCCCTTGTCAACAAAACCACTACCTCAGTAAATTATCACATTAAATACTTTCAACATTAGTACAGCTGCTGCAAAGCTGCCCTGCCTTTTTATTAAATATAAGATCAAAATGGGATTTAATCCATGTGGCAATACACAGGCCACCACGTGGGACAAAAGTGGGACAGCCCACAAATAATCCCCCGTGAAAGCCAATTTTCCATTTCAGCGAGCGAAAAGGAGCAGCTTTTCTTAAGACATGCGAGAACACCCAGACAACTTGATGTAACGTGTCCTCATTCAGTTTACCAGCACCTGACCTGTCCCGACTCCACGGGGAGGAGCACTACAGCCGTGAGCGCACACACAGGGGGAATATACTTCACTGGTGTTAGCAACAGAGCACTTTGTACGGAACCCTTAACGGGCAGGACTGGAATAGTGATATAGTGAAGACAGCATGAGGCAGCATCGCAGATTATGGAACATCTCAAACTATTTAAGAATTTGTGGAGAATCTCAGTGATAAGTCCCGGTTACTGGTAACGCCAGAGCAGCAAATGTACATGTTTAGTTAAGAGCAAACTCAGTGTAGAGCTTTGCTTTCAGAGCGCGAGGCAGCAGCATGCGCCGAAGTATGTACTGTAACAGTCCCTGATGCTCTACGGTTATTTACTGTCAACAAACAACAGTGTAAAACACGGTAAATGAAGGTTCTCACTCATCCAGGTCATGGTCATCTCAAAAAGGTTTTATCCAAATTAACGGTAACTGAAGTTTATCACCGGTCAACGGTTACGTACAGAACGCGCGTTCACCAACAAGCTAACGGCAAACAAACCCAGTGTCGTTAGCTACAGCAATAACAGTAACATAAGGGGGTTAAAACACTTACCATGCTGCCAGGAGCAGATAGGTACGCTGAGACATGAACTGTTCCACCCACCGCGTCTGTCGCGGCCGTGGCGAAGGAGAAACGCCGTGTTCGGGGCGCGTTTTGTTTGGACGTGTCTGAGCCGGAGGGGGGCGTGGTGGCATTTCACGATGCCTTCAAAGTGCCTCGGACAATCTATCGCCACACTTTCATGATCATGCAGTAAATAGGAGTGTGATGCATTGTAAATACAAACAGAACAGGTACTCTTGGACACACTATTCTGAAAATAACTATACTCTATAGTAACTGTTCTCTAGTACTGTTAGAGTAATTCCTTTAACTAATTATTTAATGGATAATTATTCAGATAGTTAATATATTCGGTTGATTCTCATCAACAATACAAAATATAATTGTCACACAGCTGCACCACTACACAACCTAAAACACTGAGACTATCTCATGGATGGGCATTCCTTGTCCTCGAGGGCTGATGTCCTGCGTGTTTTCCAAACATCCATGCACGCGTGGCTTCTGATTGGCTGAACACACGGATCCAGGCGATCAACAGCGCGAAAGGCAGAGAGTAGAAACACAAGCAGGACAGAATCCCTCGAGGACACCGTGGTGAAGAGCGCCACTTCGTGGATGTTGTGTGTTAATAGTCCAAGCAGAAATACAGACAGGGATCAGTCAAATGTCAACTCCAGTACAAAGCCTCTTTGCTTAATGTGTTTCCTCCACATATCCACATATCCCAAATTCATACACAGAACCAATGCTCCACACTGGAGAAGCATTGTTATCTAGAGTCGGCCTTGTACGTGGCTGTCGAAAAACAGGTAGGCCAAAGATGTGATGACCTACACTACAGCTGTGACTGTGTTTTGTAGTCCACAAACTGGTCAATTGATACACATATTTTTTAGGGGAAGTTTTAGAGGAACTTGCTTCAAATTGTTACCTGTGTTTGTGGGTAGGATGCGTGGTCTGTCTGTCCCCAAACGCTGAAGAAAAATTGCAAGTTGTTTCTCCTTTGGGGCTTTGTCCAAGCCTGTGGCTATCAGGTAAGAGCCAAACTGTTCTTTCCATGTCTTCCATTGGGTAGAAAGGTTGTCTAGCATGAGCAAAAGAGGCTTCATTGAGCTATAAATGCTGGTGTGTGCATGTTGGAGGATTGGCGTCCCATCTAGGATCAATGCTATAAATAGCATTATAATTATGCAACATTGGGGAAAAATTACAAATTAAAACTAAATTTTGGCCAATGTGTTTAAGTCACTCTTAAGAAAAAGATTTACTTCGCCAACTTTGCAGAAATGAAACGTTTAATAACCAAATAACTCAAATAAAGTCCCAGCTTATATGGTTAGAAGACAAATTTATCTTCAGTTTGTCTCTTTATATGACTCACCAGTGCTGGTGCTGTAGGTGTGAACAGTGGTGTCAGTCAGAGGTGGGGAGCAGCCTGAGTCTATGGACACTGTGTCGTCATCTTGGGAACAGCCAGCCTGGATGGCTCTCAGGTAGCTGTGGCTGCGGGATCGGAAGCATGTTGGCATGGGTAAGTCTGGAGGCTCTGGGTTGTCCTGAGAATGGGAGCGAGAATCTCTGTATGTGGACTCTGAGCTGCGGTCCTCATAATGATGACTCATTTCCAGGTCTCGTAGCTGGAGAAAACAAAGGACATTGTCAAAGAATTACCGGTAGTGCAACCGCTAACCGCCTAGCTCAGTGTGTCAGAGTCACAATCGCTCACTTTGCGACACATTTGATGGAATGCAATCGTAATGGCACTAAAAGTGTCAAATGTGTAACTGTGTGAAAAACTACATTTAATAGAATCAAGGAGCAGAGAACTGTGCAACCTCAGTGAAATCAGTATTACTCCTCCATTTACCTCAGGCTGGAGAAGGGGGGATAAAATTTCATCTGTAAAATCTATTCCCCATTTTGCATATTTATTACAGGGGCTTGTCATGTAGAGCACCTGTCAACTTATAAAACTTCAGCCACTTCTGAGTTTGAAGAGGGTTCACACTCAGCTACACACTTTTTGTAACCTTGTTGAAATTTTGTACATGGGTGATATTGACTTTGAATATTTAAATGTGTTTTCAAGTTCAAAATTAGCAAGACCTCAATAATCAGTTCTTAAAATGAATATCACATTTGTTTTGTTTTGTTTTATTCTGCTCTGCATGCAAATTAAAGCAATAACTCAAATCTATTGTAGTGCAGTGACCTGAACCAAATCCTGTTTTAATAGCTTGCACTTGTTTCACTTGTTGGCTGAAAACACAATTTGTACTGTTGTTCAGTGACCTTGTTAGTGGGAGGCTAATAGCTACCAGTGTCATATATTTGGCTTTTAGGATCATAACATTATTATAAGACAATGTTATATATACAATATCTTTGTTCACTCACAGATTCAGTTTATTACTGTTATTCAAGCTGTATCTATAAAAATGCAAATTATACTATGGAAATGGGAGTGGAGTAGCACAGAAGAGACCAGCAGGTATTTGAAAATCAATGGTGATTTCAAATATGAAAGTTTTCTAGGAGTTGATGTAAATTATATAAATTATAAGCAAGTGCAAAAATACTCCTAAACGAGACAACAGCTCAGACAGATTTTGTTTACTGGCTTCTGCTCACAAGCACATTTAATACGATCCCTGTTTGTGCCTTTTCAGATGAGCACTGACCTGTCCCAGACAGCTACGGCGGCCCAACGTGTTGCAGACCTGGCTGAAGTCATCATCATCCCAGCGTGGCAAAGATGAACCCGAACCCCCTATGCTGTCTAGATTGTCCAAACTGCGGTTACTGGAGAGCTCTCTGAGCGCAGGAAGACAGCTGCAAATGGAAGTCAGATAAGTGGAGATAGGAGACGTGTTAAGCAAATGAAACGCTACAAAGAAAATTACGAGCAAGGCCAGGTTTTCAAGTGAATTATTCTGAGAAAAGATGGAAAAAAAAAATGTTCAGCAGCATGTGATGACAGGGAGCCATGGATCAAGAGAGAACTAAATGATCAGCAAAACCGGGAACTGAAATTGAGAGTTGTTGTTATTCGTGTCATCTGATTGATCATGGCTTGCACTTATGAATCATCTTGACTCCAAATCCATTCAGTTAAAGCATCAGTTGCTGGAGCATGCAAAGCTAGTGATGTCAGGTGGTACACGTATGCAGCTCTGTGCCATCATGGTGCCAAGGCCAAAGAACAGGTTTAGGTTTCTTAAAGACTCTTAGACTGTTCATCTAAATAAAATAACTATATAGACATAGTATTCTTTGTTGGCACACAGTGATTGTAACATGACAGTAAACTGCCATGCTATGGTCTATGCACACAGATTTCCCCCATTCCCCTGTTTGAATCGTGTCAAACTCAGCTACTTTCCACTTTAAAGCACTGGGCAGATGGTATTTACAAGCTGAAGGGAGGTTGGCAGCAGGACATGAATTTGGCATTTGAAGTTGCCACTGACTTTACAGACATCCGAGGAGAGCAGTGCAAAGTCACCGATGACAACGCTTACAATCAAACATACGTTGAGTGTTTTACACTGCACCCCTGGGACGCGCCTTACAGACCTATCACTGACCTGCTCATTGACCTGCCCAGCTGGTGCAGAGAGGACACACTGTGGAGTGGAGACCACAGGGCATCCAGCTCCCCCTGCAACAAGGTGTAATCCAGGTTTCTGCTGCTCACGTAAATCACAGTGGAGCGGACAGTGGGGTTGCGTGGTTAGGGATTGGCAGGGGGAGTAGGGTTAGTAATTCAACCATGTTTTAGGGAACATTTCTAAACATTTGTTGTAAAGGGATTTTGAACATTTGTTTTATGCGGAGTTGTGTATGGCAGCTTCCAGTTTAACTGCATAGTATCTCCTTTCATCAACACTCCTTTTCTGATGAAACCAGTCATGTGTCCACCGCTACAAAGTCTGTCTGTAGTGCATTTGCCACTGCAACATTTGATTTAGAAAACAAACGTCTCAGGTAAACATTAGAGTTCTCTAAAATATACTGTGCAGGTGTACAGGCTATTACTATGATTATATATTCCCATATCTGAATGAATCCAGTATTTCAAGGGATGTAAATCTATGGCACACGATAAAAACCTTGATATTTGTGGTTTATGCCAGTCAACCTGTACTGACAGTCATTTCAGAGATAAATGTAGACTCCTGTCTAAATAATGTATTTTCTGTAATAGGATACAACAAATTCCGTTATAGTCCCACTGCACCTGCACTAGAGAGTGTATTGTTGTAACTTAGCATGTAACTTAAAAACAAAGATAATTTGTAGAGATTCGTGGGTTGATCACGAACAAAACACGGTGCCATATTGTGTAAATATAGTCAAGTTGTCAGCGTCATCTTAGCTAGACCAACAGTTGGAAGCTAACAGAGCTGAGGTGTGGTAGTAAGGCTGGCATGTGGGGGACAACAGGGAGTCTGTCACCACTTAATTGTATGCGTGAGTAAGCACAGCTTGGACTGTGTGTGTGCCTGTGTGTGCATGTTGTATGCATTTGTGCTTTCCTGCATATTAGCATGGTAAGTCTGGGCGTGATAGTTTCCTTCCTGTAAAAGGTCTATTTATTTTCTTTTGATTGTTAAGAGGTTGTGCCGATCTGTATTTATAACTTGATTTACCTATTTTTATTTATAACTCTTGAGTGTTTGCTGAAAATCAAGACTTTTTATAGCCACACATTTCCAAAGCCTAATCAGTAACTTTCCATCCACAGTATTGCTGAAACAATTCACATTTTTTCTTACAAACGTTACTGAAGCAAACTTTTCACAGAAAACACATCAGAATACAACTTTCTTATGTTTATCTGTTTTGTTAGAAACCTGTCCACCCATATGAGGTAAACACACATATCGTGGTATCCAGGTTGTACTACAAGGTTGCGTCGTTTTCTACTGCGTGAAAACGTGGATTGCATAATAAAGCCCAGCTGTGTCTTGGTCGACGCTCTTACTTGCGTGGCGGTAGCTGGTCACTCAGAGACTGCTGCGTAGCCCTGAGGTAGCTCTGACGGCGGGCAGCACTTTTCGGCGAGGGTTTGGGGCTTCCCTCCGAGTCGTCACTGTCTTCCATGTCTCCCATGGCCTTCACATAGCTACCACTGCGCATCCGCCGGCATGGGATTTCATTGGCACCCCCACTGCGACCTAATGTGCAACTCCAATCACCCTATAGGCAACATTAAGTAGCTAAAATTAGTATTCAGGTTTATTCAGACTCTTATCACTGTATTAGTGCTTTTGATAGTAAGGATTCTTTCATGTTTGCATGAACCTAGACATTAGAATAGACGTGTGCCTGTAAATATAAAAATTACATATATACTTTTAAAAACAAGATTACATTCACTTCAGAGCTACTCACCCTGCGTCCAACCTGCAGGTAGTTGCCAGTTAGTTCCTGTTGGCAGGATTTGGACTTGAGCATGGACCTGTCCAGAGTAGCTGAGCCCTTTTGGATCACCTGTCTTGGCTGGCCCATGGTCAGTGTGGACCAGGACCCTCCTTTCATGTAGTCACTATCATTAATTGCCATACCTAAGGTTCCACTTAGTCCACCACTTCCTCCACTACCACTAGGGATAGCAAGTGCCTGATATTTCATGTCATTGCTGCTTTTAGAGGAGCTAATAGTGTTGTAGCCACTATGGATGTATCTGCTTTGGCCTCCCTGGCTCTCATGGCCAGTCGGACGCCCTAGAGTCATCATAGCCATGGTGTTATGATAGCTGCTCAAATCACTGCTATCCAAGTCGTCTGAGCTCCAGTAACCTGACATGTTGGATCGTGGTCGTCGTTTGGCTGTTGCCTCTGGTTTCGTACCTCGATCTTTACTTTTGGATCTGCGATTCTGCTTCCCTCCATCCTCTGTGCTAGAGGAGCCTCCACCACTGCCAGTAGAGCGTCCATTGACATTTCCTTTCATGTTGTGGCTTTCCAGAGACTGTGACTTTGCAAAAAGCTTCTGCACGGAGTGCAACATATAACGAATTCGACCAGGACTGTCGGTGCGCTGCTTGGCAGCAGCAACAGCAGAACTTCGATGAAACTGTAATGTGCTGAACCCATCACGGCCTCCGGGTAGTTGCTTATCAAATTCCAGAAGACTTTGTGGTGCCTGGTTCTTGGTCATATGATGTGATATAGTTGCTGAGCCACTCACAATCATAGATGCTTGTCCACTTAGTCCTGCCATACCCATACCTGTTCCCATACCCATTGACATAGATGTCCCCATGGTCCCTGTACTTATCCCCCCAATACTATCCCCAGGTGGGGAGAAGTCAGACTGGTCATAGGAGTTGTAGTGAATCCTGGGGAAAGTGCTGCTGTTGGACATCTGATTATTGAGTGACAGCATGCAGTCTGGTGGAAGGGAGCCTGGGTTGGTTGAAGGATAGAGATGGGTTTCCATGGTGCCATAATGGTCCATTGTGGGGCTCAGGAGATAAGGGCTGCGTGGCAGGGTGCTGGTCTTCTGAGGGTAGAGAGCCTCTGGATGGCCAGCAGAGGGATCACATGAGTCAGACAAGTGTCTGTTACGGTTGGTCCCCAGCCCCTTCATGGTGGCAAGGTGGCCCAACCCTTTAGAAGAGCCACAGGCCAAGTACAGATGACTGACGAGCGTAAGAGTGACTCCTAGAAAACAGAGACAAACAGTACAGAAAGTCACAACACACAAAATAAAGAGGGACATGGTTTAGAATTCAGAAAGGTTAACAGAGTACAGCACAAAACACACATTAAGACTAAACACTGCCTATCAGCTCCTCCACACAATAAATGTGTTGTTATGTTATGCCAAACCAGAATAGCTGGAGGACAGTGAGGGAAATTCTGTGTGGTGAATGAGCCACGTTCCATTGCCTCCCACGGTGAACATCTGTGTTAAAATGCAGAAAATGAATGGAAAAACTGTGTGGAACAAAGACAAGCTGTAGCTAGTGGGTCTGAGCATATATTGTGGGTAAGAGAACAATTATTGGTAGTCATCTGCAACTCCAGAAGCATCCACCGCTATGTGGGACTTTACAGCAGCCAGTGACCGAATATCTCCTCTCTTTTGTGTAATCACATCAAGAAAAATGAGAGCAAAAGAACATCATTGCATTTACATGAATGTGTCAAAGCAAACTTTATGTTGTAGAAATAAACTGCTTCTTTCATAACAAACAAAAACAATTACAGATCAAAAATTCCAAATACCTCCTTCCTCTGCCTGCCTCTCAGTATATCCTACAGGTTAGCTGTGATACAAAACAGCCAAATTTCTGTGAAAGCCTTTTCTTTCAGTCTGTAACACTCTCTCTATGCCCATTATTCCATCTGCTTCTCTTTCTCTCTCTTCCTCAGCTGTTCCTTCTCCCTCCTCCTCCCACCTCCAGTGGGTTTCCCTGGCACTGGTTACCAAGCTCCTGTCCTATATTTGCGTGGTGAGCCAAGGATGGTGGGCACACTGTCACAGTGAAACCAGTAAAAAGGATTTGACCAGTGGGTGTTGGGCAATGGGAGCTGGCAGCTACACCTCCTTGTCATTCTAGTCAAGCTGTGCCAATGCCCTGGCTGGCAAGGCGTTGGTAAGATGGTAGCCTACTCCTTGTCACATAACATGATAGAAGGCAATGAATGAGAGATATTATGTAAAGGTGAAGCAAAGGTGATACAGATATTTATGCACTACCAATTACTGTATATTTATAAATGGCTCTCCACTTTGAGTCCGATATCACCAGCAGAAAAAACACATTTTTCCACAATTCAGGCTGAAAGAAAGAGGAGATTTCATCCCCTATGAACCTGGTCTCTCTTGCTCAGAAAAACTAGATACATTTAAGAATGAAGACGTGTAGGTAAATTACTGTAGAATGACTTTACTGCAGCACGTGAACCCAACCAGGAAGAATTTCAGGGATTTTCATTCTTGTCTGCAGACTTCCAACAGATGTGAAGAAATCTGTATGGCTAAAAATGAAATCTCATATTCATCACATTGCATTTATCCAGAGAATGTCAGCTGGGCAGACCACAAATACCTGACTAATGCACTTACAGCTGTAGAGCAAAACCACCGAAGTCTGCTGTTTGCCAGAAGTCTAAAGATGACCTCCATATTTTTAAAGAGGAAACCAGCTGTAAAAAAAATGACATCCCATCCCTAACCTGTCTAAAAGAAACTTATTTTCCCTGCACTATTGTAAAAATGCCCCCTGAATTTGTTAGATATTTTGTTAAAGCTTAGCTGTCGATGTCTTTGCTCATTTTCTAAGGACTTAAGTCCTAGAGAATACAAGACCGATATAATCGAAATGTAGTGCTCAACAGGCCATTAAGTGATAGTAAAAGCAACTCACTTTCAAGATTACACTTCATTTGCAGGCCAGAGTGAATTGATTGTGATTCACTGTTTCAGTGAAGGTACCAAGATAATTCTTACGTAATGTGTGTATTCTGTTACACACACGTCTGGAAATAAGCTATTTGCAAAGAAATCTCCATATAAATTTTAAGCATGACTTTCATGGCACCATTATTAGCATGCCGCAGGCACAGACTCATTTAGCATCATTAACAGAGCCTCTCTGAGTGCCATCTCTGCTGATAGGGTCAAATCCTCTAAATCCTTTTACACCACATTAGCTAGCTGCCTCATATCCCGTCGTGACACGCCACTCAGCTAAGCTTAACAAACTCTCAATGTGTCAACTAATACCATGCATGACAGTCACATTGTTGTGGTTGCAGGATTGTAAACTGCACTGAAAGTTTTGAACACATTTAGAACATTTGGTGTGTTTGTAAATGTGGATAGGTTCACTCTGGAATGACAAAGTAAGGTCAGAAACATAATTTAAAGCTTCTGCATTTAACAAGTGCTCGACAGACAAGGGTGCCTGTGTATCTGAGTTTGTGTGTGTTTGTAGAATAAGTGAGCTGACAAATCTGCGCGTACAGCGCCGACAACGTGTCTGTATTTGTGTGAGTTTTTACACTCAGCTTGGAGCGTCTGGTGGCAGCATCTCCCAGCCTTGTGCACTGGGGAGCTGCCATCTGCTCCTCCACTGGGGAAAGGGGCGTTTGGCTTCACGTCCAATTTATGACCTTACTCATTCTTTCAGCCATGACAACCTCAGACCTACAGGCAGTTCATGCTACTGACCAGAAGAGGGCGATCACAGTCAGTACAAGCGGAACTTTCAGCCAAGTTTCATCACTATCTAATATTTCTATCTAGCATGTATGTAGGTTGTGAGAATAACTGTTTAAGCCAGAATTACATTGTATGCCTGAAAAAAAGGTCTGTGAATGTCAAACAATGGTGAAATAGTGATTAAAAGCAAAAGGCCGTACAGTCATGCCTGAAATTGTTTCCAAACAATCAGGATTATATAAAAGAGTTGCAGTATATTTCACCCTTGGTCCTTTTTGCATTGGTGCAAGAAGCAGTCAGATGATTTACATGTAATAAAATATTAATATCGGTACAACCGAAGAAGTGAAAAATAATCAACACCACCATGATGCCCTTGAGCAAAGCCCAGTGAAGCTTTTCAGTGGGCAGCAAGATTATGTATGCACTAATTTTCCTATTGCTGAGGTGGGGATAATTTGAACTACATAATATACAATTATTTTGGTCCAGTGGTTTTAATGTAGAAGTTTGGTGCCGTCCTAAGAAAAGTATATGTGCTAAGGAGATGATTAAAGTGAAAATGGTCAATGAAAAAATGGTAAATAGCAACACACGTCTTCAAATACTCAATATCCACAGTCCAAACGGATTGAAAGATTCAGTTTCAAAACATTTCTGGGTTGTCTGTGTTGTAACCCGTGAGCAGCCAGATTTTTCAACCAGTTGCCAGTTTCTAGATTGGCAAATCTGTGGGTGGCCAGATTTAGATGAGAGCCTGTGCAAAGGACATCATCCCATCATCTGAGCAACACAGGCAGTTCGTCAGAGCACAGCTCAGTCTGCCCTGAACCCATCTGCTCCACTTATAGCAATGCCCTGGAAGACTAGGGGTTGCTCTGTGTGTGTGTGTTTATGTGTGTGTGGGGGGTGTCTGAAGGCACCGTGTTCCACGTACAAGGCGTGTTACATATAATAAGACAGAGAAATGCTTACAATTGGCTGGTGAGGAGGAAAGGACAGAAGGAAGTAAGGGAAAAGCTCCGAGAAAAAGGTGTGGGTCCTGACGGCAGTGAAAATAAAAGCAATCTACAGGGAACGAGAAGGTGTGAAAATGAGAAAATGTGTTGTAAACTGTGCACTGGGGAGAAGGTGAAACATAAAGAGGCAGGAGGCAGCACGTGTGGAGAAAGGTAGTATGAAGGAAGAAGAAAGAGAAGGGTTAGCTCAAAGGCAGGTTTTTGCATATGCATTGGAAACAAGTTTTAGGTTCAGTAGACGCAGCCATTAGTGGAGAAAGTGTTGTTGTGTCTTTATTTTCTTTTACTTTTAGGAAAAAGTGTAAGGGTGTAAATGAGTGTGAATATATCAGGCATATGGGTGTGCAACATAATAATTGTCTGCTCGAGAGATCAGATTTTATTAGTTTTGCTTTAAGTTATGAGTCTTTTTTTCTCAAGTGCAAAGTAATTGAATAATTTGTCAGTCACTGAATTCCACTGAGGGCCGAGTGTTTGTGAGTAAACACACAGATTCACATTTCTACTGTATGTATGTGCATCACATAACTGTTAATAAATATTGTCTACGTGTACGCCTACATGCGTGTGAGGCAGGCTAACCTTGTCCTAATTACACTCCATCTATTCCATCAGTGCTGTGCTCTGGCCTATTTTCACAGCTATAAATTTACCACTCTCCCCTCTGTTTTGATAGATGACCCACTCATTTTAGCCCATCTCTGAAGACTGTGAGCCAGAAAAGAAGTCCGTAAAAGACAGTGGCTCCACTTTACTACTTATAAAGCCAATAGAACATAGAACATGTCCTCAAAACTATTTCTGGTACTGAGTCGGTACATAGATGGACTACGGCAGGTTGTTGTTTTCATTTTTGTTCATAAGGGGAGAAAATATTAAAAACAAGTGAAGCAAAAACCCCCTGGAGATCTCAAGCGCTGTGAATGTTTTACATTTACACACGTGGCAGCTATGAGGGATTTGAAAATACTAAGGGAAAGTGAAAGCATTCAGTTATTTTTTTTAACCTTCTGTAGCAGTTACTATATCATGTCCATGTTGCGACATAAGCCATCCACCAACACTTTGACCTTGTCAGTGTCCCGTTGCAAATCTGCTGGTATGTTGGGATGACACAGTTACCTATAAAGCAGTTATAGGCAAAAAAATATTCCTATAACTATATGTTGCTGTTCTGTGTGATTATTTTTCACTCTTCCCATTAAATGATCCCTTCATCGTGTGATGGGGCACAAGTGTGTTTTGAGCTTAGTCTTTCTGTTTCTACAGACAGTGCTGGAGAGACAGTAACACAAAGAAGGAATTCTGTACCCACTTTACTTGGCTAAATCAGACAAAAACCTGCAAAAACCTGAAAAATGCAGCCTTGGTAAAAAAGAATCACTGAGCTCAAAAGACAACCAATGAAAACCCATTAGGAGACGTTAAGACACATATGTGGTCATATGTATCTTGTGCTACCTCTTCAAGTGTATTTCTATATCTGAGAATAAGATGAAGATGGGTGTCTTTTTGCTGAGTGCTGCACGCGGCGACGCACACAGAGGAAGGAGAGGGTTTGTGGGCTACAGCTGTGGCCTCTATCTCTAGATTCAGGGCAAATCAGAAATAATGCAAACAGACACGGGGACCCTAGAAGAGGAGGATCACATACATTAAGATGCCTGAATGCCATTTAAACACAGAGAGATCTAGCACAAACAGTAAGGATCCACTTCAAAGATTTTATCCATTACACTAATGTAAGTATAAACTTGATTGTTTATGATGTCTTTCTTAAAGCAATTCAAAATTCAGCTCGGTATTTAGCCAGTCTTTCATGTTTTTATTACAACTCAACTAAACTGACCAGAGTGCAGAGTAAAATGCAGAGGTGAATACGAGTTTGACGTTTTTATTATAAGTAGACTTAGTAAGATGTGAAAGCTTTAATGAAAGCTCCCAAATCTTACTTCTGAGCTTCAGCTCAGTGACATCGTTGCTGTCTGGGAGTTGCTACGTTGCATATATATGAGCTATGAGCATTCACCCACAACCTGTTAATAAAAAGGAGAGCACAGCTGTAAATCCCACCAGGATAAGCTTTAAAGACTTCCATCAGAATGTCCTTGACCTGAAAATAACCACTGTTCAGGGCACACAGCTTTGACCCCCAAAGATGAAGCAGTGGATGAAATGAAATTACCTTCTTTGAAAGGAAAGGGTGAAAAGTCACTTCCTGTCAAGGTGTAAGGGGTAACCATGACGGGGAGAGAGGACAGTGGTCCCCTCTGGATGCCAAATGGGTCAACCCTGCATTCATGCATCACAATAATACCCTGATGGCCGTCTGTCAACCTACCAACCCATCAACAGCCCGGAGATGAGCTACTGCCACGACAGTCATAAAGCCAGCAGCACAGACAGAGATAGTACTTATGTATATTATATATGGCTTTATGAAAAAGACATTTAGGGGATGTGAGCTTCAGCCCTCAGACAATATAGCTGTCCCATGCAATTAATATATAACATGCGACTTACAGCATGTTTTTTTTTTGTATTGAAAGTACTGTGCATGCTGGTGCTAAGTTCCTGACAAACAGTGGCAGCAAGAGCCACATGACACAATTTCCAGACAACAAGCTCAGAGTGGAAGTGGAACACTTGAACATCTGGCAAGCTAGTGATAATACTGGTAATAATTTTACCAGATGTGCAAGTAGGATGTTGTCTTCTAACAAGTGGAATATCGTTTTGAGATAAACGATAAAGACTAAAAAAAGACTAATTGAGAGTGAAACTTACTGAATCCATGGAAACATTAAACTTTCATTTACATCATACTAAACATGATTTAATTATGGCTAATGGTCATTGCAACTATCATCTTGTTTGAGGGTTTTTGATGATATTAGGGAACAATTGTAAGCTAATAATATAAATCTTTTTGTTTTGTTTAAAACTTAGCTGATGAAGATAGATGTGACCACTGCAGATTTTACTGTACACACAGAAGTTGGAATAAAAAACAACAACGTATTTTTATCTAAAACTTCTTTTGGGTGAAATTAATGGTTTTATTTGCGTTTTTAAGCCAGTGGAATGTGAATTTGAAAAACTTCCCTGAAGGTATGCTACCCACACATCAGCTGAAAAAGTAAAATAACCTTCTTTTTTAAATATTCCATCCTAATCTGTTTTGTTGAGTTAGATGCTGAAAATGTGCTGTGAAATGCCAATAAATGAGCAGAGAAATACCACTGCTAATGTGCAGGAGCAAAGGAACCATGATTTGACGTCACACTGATAAAAAGCAGAGGATGGTGAAATTAAGGCCTATTGTTTCACTGTATTGTGATTCATAAAGAAGAGGAAGCTTTACCATTTATCAGTCTGCTTAATCAACTCGCGAGGTTTCTTTCCCACTGTGGTTTGAATATCACCACTGAGACTCATTACCTTGTTAAAATGCACTGAAGCAGATAATGTGGAGCTTTGCTGATAGGATTTCTGAGTCGGATAGGATGTTGACTATGACATGTTAACACGCAGTGACAATTTTTTTTTCTTATACATTTTACAGAGTTTGCGGGCTGTGCGTGTGTCCAAGCTCATTTGTCCTGATTTATTAGAACATATCCATTTAACAAATGTTTTCTCTGGTATGACTCATCTAAAAATACACAGATTTCAGAGATAGCAGTACATTTCATCTCTGGGGTACACCGCAGTCCTTATTATGCTATCCTAGCTACATAAAGTGTTTCATGTTACATTTTATATCTCCACGTAAAAGGCAGCAGGAAATGGAATGAAATCATTCTTTAAATGACTTGTTTATATTTAATGTGTTGGACAGTAAGAGCACATTTGCACTGTCCGTCTCAGACCCGAATGTGTTTCCACCCTCGCTTCCTACTGTCTGCACACACAACAGGCTTTTTAAGAGCGTGAGATGACTAAATCATAACGCAAGTGTGTAGCACGACAAGAAAGAAGGGAAGAGAAGAAGGAAGTGCAACTCTATGACTCTGGAAAATTGCCACAGTCTCCTCCTCTGTGTATGCAGGCAGCTAGGAAGCGAGTAATGCATCAATCACAGCTGTCCCACTCTCCTCCCTATGTTCTCATTCACAGAGTGAGCTTAGCTTTGATCATAGTGTTTCACTATTGTGGTCGTGTCTCTTCTTCCTTTCCTCGGCGAAGCTATCATTGATCTGATTATGCCCTGGCAAATGCTTCGTGTCTCACTTTGACCTAAAAAGCATGAATTACTTTGCCACAGTGAAAGTTGTATGATTAATTTGTTATCAAGCTGCCAGTCACCTTTTATGCACAATTACTGTACAAAATCCAGGGTCAAATGCAACCTCCAGATCCAATTCTTTCACCTTTTACATGCCCTACTGTGAGTGTGATGTCAGCTACACCCTCTTATCCTCCACCCTGGGGAGACAACCATCTGAAGCCTTATGGGAAGGATAGAGCTTCTTGGAGCTTCCTATTATCTCCTAACCACAGTGACACGGCTGGCGAGGCACCAGTTTCTGCAGAACACTGGCAATAGTACAGTAAGTGTCGAGTGAGTTGCCTGTGTGTGAAAATATGAACAGATTCATATACGAGTGCTTGTGTGGACGTGTGATACATGTAGGAAATCCTGTGTACTGTACAGTAATCCTTAAACATTGTAGTGCAGTAGCATCTGTGTGGTGTTAAACCTCCTAATTTAAGAATAAAGAAAATGTGTCATTTCACATTTTACATATTTTGTGAAATACTTCCTAATATTTCACCTTCTGATCTGCAGTGATTCTGAAGAGAATGCAGTGTCTTTCTTTCCTGTGAGCACCTCTTGCAGACTCCAGTGGGGCTCAGCTTGAAAGCTCCAATTCCAGTTTCCATATGCCCAGCCCAATTTAAAACGCAAGCACTGAAGTATCTAGAAAACTTGCTGTAAAAGTCTCACATCCTTATCAATAATTGATAGTGCACCAAGCCTTAACTAAAAACCAGCAGACTAAGTAGCATAATATTGACAGGAAGGCTTTGTTTGAAATTTGTATTTCACTAGCCTGTCCTGCAGTGAGTCATCTTTTCATGCCGTATCAGTGTGTTTGCAGCATAATAGAATAGCAATTAGCTACTAACAAATGATGTCAGTGGTGAATTCGGTCCCCGGTGGTTAGCGGGGAGACATTAGTTAAAGGTTAGAGGATCAAGGCAACGACCGTGCGTGCGCGGCAGTTTGTGTACTAAATTATAACTTTCAGCCAGTTTAATTAATTTAAAAGCAGCTAAGTGCTGAGGTCAGGCAAAAGACTTACATTGGCAGTTCATTTCTCAGAAGCCTCAATCTCAGTAGGAGGAGGTATCCTGAAAGAGATACAAAGAAACCTGCGTCAGTGTTTATGTGTGTTATGAACTCATACAACTGTGTCATGCTTTACTTGTTAAGTGACAAGGAAACCTGGGCATATTTTTGCTACGGACACACACACACAGATATTCACAGAGCTGAGGATAAGGCTTTGCCATGCAGCATTGTGAATCGGGTTAAAATAATCTGATTGAGAACCAGCGCTTGAGGGAAACTTGTGTGAAGGCTCAGGCCAGCAAAGTATCAGCAAGCAGCTCCACCTTGTTGTCTACTTTACTCCTCTCTGCCCTACTTTCTCTCTCTCTTCCTTCTCTCCCACACCTTGGAGTGTAGTACAAAGGCACAGACTTGCTTTAACACATTTCAATCACAGCAGCCTCCCACTCAAACAAACTCCACTTGCTTTTATAACACCTGCAGCGTTACTGAAAGCTATGACACTGCAATCGCCCAGGACTTACGCAAAATGGTTGTACACTCACCGCATGTCTTGTCTGATACCAGTACACTAATGCCCACAGTGAAGGGTAATACTTCAACATAGGACTGTGTGTCTGTGTGTGCGTCAGTGCGCCTATGGATATTTATTTATATTCATACAAATTCATAGTAAAGTTGACTATATGTATTTAATGTTGTCAGTTTAACATGTACATTAAACACCCTCACTTTATTATCATCACACAGAGATGTGTCAGAACTACTGAGCAGCCCAGACTCCGACCAGGGCTTTTTAGAATCCAAGGGAAAATGACTATCCGCAGTCATGCATAAAACTGCGTGGCACTCTTATTTTGAATTATTCTTTTGCTCATACAATCTGTGAGGAGATGCCGTTTCGCATCGGTTCCACAAGCACTCAAATAACCAGCGCAGTCCATGAGACGGTATAACATTAATGCTAATATTCAAATGCTGTTGTATTAAATGTTTGATTCCAGTGTTTTATTTCCCTGCACACATCCAACACAGCGTGGAAACTGTTGGATATTCTCTTTGATATAGTATTTGATGGTAGCAAGCGTACAACGGGAGCGAATGTCACACGAGCAATACAAGTGCTGAATGCAAATATAGCAACCTGTTTGTGAATGTAGGTAATTTCTCCCGGAAGTCATTCATCGAGCTGCACACCACAGCTGTTCATATGAAAAGTGACAGAAATATTTTTTAGAGAATGGAAAAGGAGATAGAGAATTTATGGAATTTTCCAACATGACACTTTTCTCTTTTCCAGACAACAAGCAAATGTCCTTCTTTGTAGAGTTTTCCCTGTGTTTGTTCTCTTTGGTTACTCGGACTTTCTCCCACCATGCAAAGGCACATGTTAGGTTAATTGGTCACTCCTTAATTGCCCATAGGTGTGATTGTGAGTGTGAATGGTTTTCTGTCTCTATGTATCAGACCTGTGACTGTCCAGGCTGTACTCCGCCTTTTGCCCCATGACCCTTGAGAGGACAAGTGTTTATGATGGATGGATGGATGGATGGATGAAAGCACAATGTGTGTGAAGTAACTGTTACCGTGTTCTCCTGTACCCGGATCATAAACGTTCTTTAAATCAGTGCTCATGTGAGATATACCTAAACATCTTTCCAACTTTTTCTGAGGACCGTGTGAAATTAAAAACGAAAAATAAAATTCTGAGCAAACCAACGGTGAAACTGGTAAATATAAATGAAAGATAACCTGAAACTGAAACCAAGAGACGGCGATGACTTGAAAATGTCAAGCCGGTCCTCTGTTTGGGTTTAATAACACGATATTGCAGGATAAACCTGCTTCCCTTCAGCCAGCTTTAGAGGTGAAGGCAGTGCGAAATGTCATGTTCTTCACACGCACCATTCAGAATGGCCTATAGATTCTCCACTCTGCCTTTACATCCACGGCCACAGTAAAATTTGTAAAAACCGCTCATTGTGGTTAGTTTTGATTTTTGGGACAGAATCAACAAACACTAAACTCAAAAGTGCTGTGACCTTTCACAATAAAATGTCAAGAAAAATTGCACAGGAACACACACACACACACGAACACACACATACATTCTTCTTAACAGTGTTAAAGGTCAACTTGTATTGGCTTCAAAGTGTTAGAGGAATCTAAATGACAAGAACAAGAATAAAATCCAGCATCACCTTTTAGTAACCCTTATCATTATAGATCATATTAATTGGGCACAGAATTGAAGTGGTTTTAAAGTAAGTGCAAATAGTGGATGAAAGCAGGTACAGCTGATTCTCTCGCAGCTTTTTCCATGTACAGCTGAAGCTACACAAGGAAACCATTAGGATTCCTTACACTACAAAACTCCCAAATGTTTTAAACTCATTCATAAAGCACAGACGAACTTCAATAGAAGACAAATGAAGGGCACTTTATGGAGCTTTGGGGATTGAATTGGGAATGGGATTCGTGCCAAACCACTCTTCCCTCGCTTCATCACCCACTGCAGATTCAAAGGACTAATGTCAAGTTGCACTTCATGGCGCTGCGTTTGTTGGGGAAGAGTGAGATAAATTAGAAATGAGACTGGGAAACAGATTGAGGCCTGAGACTGGGGAATCTGCTGATTGGGTTCTTCATTTAGGAAATGCATTATAAATCTCTGTTCACTGGTTGTGGAAATCTCTCTGAATGTTTGAGTGCATGGACGTTGAGTCTCAAATAACCCAACCTCACCTGAGAACCACTACAATATATCAGATGTTTCAGATTTTGCAGTTAAATGAAGCATACCTATGACAATTACATTTCTTTTAAGACCACTGTAGATGCAAATATTTCTAGACATATATTGTAAAGAAAGAACTTGGCATACAACCTACATCACCTATTCTATATGCTATTTACTGCTATCGCTATGTTAAGTATCAGTATCCTACTAACATGCACAGGTATACATCGCTTTACAATGGAACAGTTAAAATAAACACTGAATAATTTGATGAGACACTCAACAACACTTCAGGCATGCACCCAAACTTGAATATGCACATGTGAGAATATATTGTTTCTATGCATTGTTTAATTCATGGGTATAACCTCTGACTGTCTTTGTTGACAGTGTGTGTGTGAGGCCTGCAGGAATGTGACGGACTAACAAGCAGCACAAAGCAGAAATTCATGACACGGCTTCACCTACTGTGCACACATGAGGAAAACCTACGGGAAAAGATCAGGTTTCGGTTATTGAAATTTAAAGCTTAAGAACTTTAGATATTAGGTCTCCAGCAACAATTACTAGTGACTTGATCTTTTCAGTTTAACTAAGAGATAGAGAAATAAATCAGCATTTTTTTATTAGTGAATAAACAATGGGGAATGGACTGAAAACTTGATATGAGTTCAACCAGTTCCATTTCTTTCCTCTTTTCAGATACGTTTCATATTCTTAAAAGCCAAAAACAAAATAAAAGTAGATTGAACTCATTGTGCACACATTGTATGAAATGTAAATACTAAAACTGGACAGACTTCACACAGAACAGTCACATTTGGCTTTAGCTCACTCATTCCTCTACAGCAGACCCCTGTGTGCTGTTGTCCACAGCCCTAACTATGGTGTCAGAGATGAGATTGGGGCTTGTGAAATAGGGACACATAAGCCCTTTTTACACTGTCCATTCAAGGTGGCTTACTGCGAAGATATGCTGCTTCATCATTTGGTATAAAAGGTACCATACCGCCAAGATGCCTGGAGAGGTGGTCCAGCTGAGGCTGTTTCTCTTGGGGAACTCACTCATGTACACAGCATTTATGACAAGAGTCAAGTTCAGTACAGTACAGTTGTCAAACGGCGTATTCAGTATTTTAAATTAACAGTGTTTTGGCTACTTAATAGTACATGCAGTATAAAACAAATTAATGAAGTGATGCAGGAATGAGAGCTACAGTTGTGGGAATCAGTGTCGTGAAACCCAAATACTGAATAACCAAAATGTCTCGATGTCCAGATGCATTAACACACAAGCCCTGATTCTAAGACTCTGACTGCTGTATGTAAATAGCGCACATGTTATTTAAATGTTGAGCTGAAGACGAAGAGGCTGGTGAAAATGCCAATAGATATGAGAGTGCTTTAGCAATCTGTTGGGCCATTTCCTCAATAGGAGGATGAGAACTTCTTCTACTTACACAATTTGTACTATTCAAGGAGCAGACGGGAGGCAACTTGACTGTGACTGAAGATGAATCCTGCGAGTGAGGCAGCGTGACAACGCTTTTGGAAAGAATCACATGCTCATTTCATAAATCTCTGCATGTTATAATTATGCTAATGACTCAGTAGCTGGCAGCAGATCCGGCAACTGGATTATATGTGGTCAGTGAAATAATGGAGGTTATGAGAGAGAGAGACTGTGTGTGTGTGTGTGTGTGTGTGTGTGAGAAAAAGAGAGAGAGAGTGCAGATGAAAACAAAGCTTGTTCCAACATTATGCTCACTTATTAAGGTTACATTAGAATTGTTTTCAATTTTCTTTTGCATTTGCTGAAGAAGTCGGAGTTAGTATGTTCCTCTCTCGGATAGATGAAACTACATCGTTCACTGGGTTTTAAGTGGTATTATATTGTTTATTATTTCATTCATTTGTCTCTCAGTGATGAAGACATTCTTTCGCCTTTGTCTCATCATCTCTATTAGGTATGTTCTATGTGCACACATTTTAGGTTCTTCACATTCAAAGCTGCACAATGGAAATATTTCATTGGACTGTAGCACTGACTAACTCTTTACTCCATTATAACAAAATTAGGTTTCCACTAGATACGTGTGCTAGGTGTCAGTAAAATCACAGAACCTTTTGTCCCCGCTGCAGAACGAGGACTACTGTGTGTTTTCATGTTCGTTCTTTGAACTTTTTCTGTGCTCCGAGTAAAAGCCTGATGTACAGAGAGAGAAAATGAAGAGGATACAGCGGTGGAAAAACAACCAGCTCAGGCCTTCTCCAGGGCTAAAAAGTCACAAGTGTAAGTTGAGAATAAAACTCTTTCCGCTCTCGCTTGTCCTTAGAACTTTAATGAGTTTGTACTGTGGCTCCAAAAGTTGCAAATGAACCATTAAGTCTTCTGGGGTGCAGTGTCAGTGCCAGACTAAGATCAATTGACCCTCCTCTTTATAGTTTACCCATGCAACACTCATACAATTACTGTACAAGATTTTACATTACCAGTATTTATTACTCTGTTACTCTACATGGCATAAGTCCTGAGGAAAAACGCATTCCAAACACTAACGCAGAGTAAAATCAATTTTTTATAAAGAAGCATACTTTAGTTGTAATATGATATTATTAATATGAATTAATATATATATGATTAGTTCGGAAACTAATTGTTTAAAAGTAACTTGTCTGACAGATGGCAGAGTGAGGTCAAAAAAAAAATACAAAAAAAAATAGACTGTTGAATATTTCTTACATTACCTCTCATTGACAAAATCAACATCTTACATAAAGAGATTACATTGTCTCTCAAATATGTCAGTATATACTCTTACAGAGCTCAAACAACCTTCCTGATACAGTACTAGTCTAGAGGGAACTAGTTGGCAACTGGGGAGATAGTTCCTTTTAATTTGCAGAATTAAAAATGTAGAAGTCAATTAAATGTCAAAAATCAATTAAAAAAATCAAACAAGAATAAATTAGTCTTGAAACGGCCCCTCGTCTTACTCTCACCTCAATCAATACACATACCTACTTCAACAGTTTTATTGTTTGAGCAGAGTTGTTGACAGGTAATGAATGAGCCTTTTGTATTGAAGTAAACCACAAACTACTTGCACCTCAGTTGTTTTTCATACATCTGCAAGTAGTAAAAACCGACCAGTCAGTGTCATGTTTGGCTGCGTGGAACAGTTTTTATAGTATATGCTTCCATTAGTTATATTGACTCTCACATTTTATTTTGTATTTTATTACGTGTAAACATTAGTTATTAGCCATCATATAAATCCTGCAGCATCCTGAGCTCAGCTGTACCTCTTATACTATCCATATATGTTTCCGTTGAGGACAGTCAAGTGGCTGTGACTGTGTAAAAAGAGAGGTAAAATGCAGGCCGACTGTGATCAAAGCATGCTACCTCTGCAGGACTTGGCTCAAGAGAGAGATGCACTGCCTTTAGCTAGGACACACACACACACACACTGAGCATACTGTACATGCATATTTATGCATGAATGGTGCATTAAACAACAACTTGCGCACACAGGCTCACAAATACACACAGAGGGAAAAAGAAGCAGGCAGACAACACCTGTCTCTCTTTGCCTGTCTATTGTATTCCTCGCGGTTGTAGCTATGGCACAGAATTAGAATATATAAAGTCAAATGAATCTTTATATAGTGTCATCACACAGCCACACACATTAAACACAGAATATATACATCCGTGTACACATTTAGACTAAGAGTCTTGTGTGTGTGTTTTCGTCACTGGATGGTTTTGTGTGTAGTTTTGTGTGCTTATTTGTTCCAGAAACGTTTAATTATGGATTTATATAAATTAATGCTAATGTTTAATGAGGATATCTCTGCTGGTCTTTTTTAAATTAAGTTAGTCTTATTAAATTAGACTCCTCTAGCCTGAGTGTTCTGGACAAATCTCTCACATACTGTATGTGAAAATAACAGGTTCACTTGCAGGAAAGGTATACCAATAATCTACAGCTGCCAGAAATGTTGCCAGAGTCTGCATATAACATTAAACAAAGAGATGTGATTAATGCACATCTGTATACAGCGGCTCTAGGCCTGTTCTGAGCTTGTGTAGAACTGTCACTGACTACAGTACAATACGGTGGCCAGCTGAGTTACAGTAAATAACCACAACGGATTCAAGGTACCAGGGAACAATGTGCTCATTCTGCCTCTCAGCGAGGTTGCTGAATGGTAAGTGAGCCTGAGGTTAACATGCGTCCAAATTGGGCCCACCACTGAGCATGAGCGGCTGGGTCTTACAGGTAACATGATTATTATTGGGACAATGCACTAAAACAATTACCAGAGTGTTATATAGCAGCTTAGTTTCATTTCCAGCTGTATTACAAGACGTGAATCCAATCACATCACTGAGCCGTGAAAACAAAGATGCAATATGACAACTCAAATTTTCAGCAGTTAGGCTACTATTGCTGTTATTTAACGTCATGCTGTCCTTATTACAAGATAAAACGCATGAGACTCTTTCAAAGCCTCAGTGGCAGACACAGACATACATGTGTAACTGAGTAAGTCAGATTCAAATACAGCCCATTTAGACCCGTAGCGTTGCCAATGATGCTATGACTGCTGTCTGGAATACAGCTGACGTTACTGGCAACAACCTGGCTAGGCAGTGATTCTCAGTTTAACATCCTGTTTATTGGTTTAGAGCAGCTGCTGACGGCAGAAAGTCGAACCTCATTCCCTGCCTGCCACAGGGATATTGTTATCCTTGAATATGGCGTCACCAGGCCCTTTGTGAGTTACAGACCAATTGAAAGAGTGAACATAGTACAGAAGAGTGTGGACTGGGGGGATAAAACCTTAACTGAAATAAATGATGTGCTTGCAGCACCTGACCAGACGGCCCCGATTCATGGGAAGTCAGAGATGGATGAATGTCGGAGAGGATGCTCGCACGAGAGGAAATGGATTTTACAGACGCAAACAAGATGGATGGATGCAGACTAAGCCTGGGCTGTCTCCGTTTGCTAGTGGTTCTGCTGTCTGATATCTCAGAGAGGTCAGTGAAAGTAGGGCCAGCACATCACATTTAACAGACAACAAGGAGGGAGGACAGGCATGCTGGAAAGTAGGACAAGAACAGCCTGCCCTACTGTAAAAGCCCATGGGACATTCATAGATAAAGAAAGCGCACTCAGACTGACAGCAGAGTGCTGCATTTACTGAGGCGCAACAATAGCCGGTTAAGACAGCAAGACAGCAGCATGCGTGATTAGAAGCTTTTATTAAAGTTGTTTGTGCTATTTATATTGGCTTGCAGCACCACATTAGTCACCAACTGTACAGGTTTGAGCTAAAACTAAGTACAGTATTATTTACCTGTTCCCCTTCACAATAGCCATGATTTAAAGTGGCCTGCAGGGCGTATATTCTAATGACTACTGAGGCCTCAGAGACCACGCAGGGAAGTCAGAATCTTAAAATATGTAAAATCTAGAAACTACATGTTCACAGCTATTGCACAAACCTGACATGTAGCACAGTGATATGCACTTAATTTTACAGCCGCAAGGTTATTGCAAGTTAAAATCCCATTTGACAAGAGATGTCATAATTGGATTTTGTGCAGGTCTGAGCTGAACAGGACAACAAAGTTGACAGGTTCTTCTAAAAACGCCATAATTTAATAAACAGTGCAATCCAATTAAACGTACCCTCACATTGTAACAGAGATAATGCCAGAATTAGTAGCTCCAGTAAACCACTTTATGTGAAGAAAGGAAGCTAGAAAAACATGGAGTGGATTCTACGATAAGAACAGAAAGGTCTCTGTTTCTCAGAATAGTAGTTTCTAAATGTTCCATGGATGCCCTGCAGTCTGCATTGTGTTTTCCTCTCAGTAAAAACACGCATGAAGCATCTGGACAGACTTTAGGCTCTGGCACAAACATCTGCCACAACTCAGCAGCAACAAGATTGTGTGTGTATAACTGTGCAGGTGTTCCTCCGAGAATTTGCATGCAGATTTCTTCATGCTGGAAATTGACATAATCACTTCATTTGTGTCATTTGTTTTTGCTGGAAGGGACAAATGATCAGTACCTACTGTATCATTACCTAGGACAACGGAATTCATCAGTTGCCATCTGCACCAAAGCTACTGTTGAATGAAAAATAGATTCTAATTATAGGAATTAAATCAGAAATGTGATATGTTAAGATTCTGTGACACTGATCAGAAAATTGGAAATTTGGAGCCGAAATTGGAAAAAACGTAGGAATAAAGTCTGAATTTTGAACTGTATTTGTAGAGATATTTGATTTGTATAATACAATGATTGTGCAGCACAGATATCTGTGCAGCAACTGTGTGTTTGTACATAATACAGTGTTATGTGTGAGGTGTTATTTTGGCATAATGTTTAGTAGATACTCTCTTGACATTGAGGCAT
This sequence comes from Microctenopoma steveboyesi, assembly GCA_032359275.1. Classification (NCBI taxonomy): domain Eukaryota; kingdom Metazoa; phylum Chordata; class Actinopteri; order Anabantiformes; family Anabantidae; genus Microctenopoma; species Microctenopoma steveboyesi. The sequence continues at coordinate 7,374,554 of JAUMHF010000021.1, forward strand.
TAATGATTGTTTCACGTGACACAGTGGTACAGCTTGTGCCATATAATGATGCTGTTTCTCTGATGACATTTGAACCTTTAAATGTCACAGGAACTTGGAAAGGCTTTGATCTGCAGTTTTGGTGTATACAACAAAATCGGCAATCCATTGAGGTTCTTTGATGTAACGAGAGGCTGACGAAGAGGGAAAAAGGCAGGAATGTCTCTTGTGTGTCCACACGTGCACGAAGGAGGGAACCGCTCATAAGAAATGATCCAAAGCACTATATTTTCTTAAATATAGGTCTAGTTGATTGAGATTACTGTAGCTATATTTTGTGCAACAAACCAGATGTCAGTGTGATCTCCATTCTCAGTGCTTTACTTTACTTTACTTTACTTTGCTTGGCAGACGCTTTTATCCAAAGCGACTTACATGGAGCTAGCGCTGGGTGT